>JAVIAB010000101.1:18215848-18815848 GCA_032433765.1 Megaustenia siamemsis
TAGTCAGGGCTGTGGTAGATACACTGACTTGACATATAACAGTGGCTCTTTTATTTCTTCCTTTAGCTATAGTCAGGGCTGTGGTAGATACACTGACTTGACATATAACAGTGACCCTATTATTTCTTCCTTTAGCTGTAGTCAGGGCTGTGGTAGATACACTGACTTGACATATAACAGTGGCCCTATTATTTCTTCCTTTAGCTATAGTCAGGGCTGTGGTAGATACACTGACTTGACATATAACAGTGGCCCTATTATTTCTTCCTTTAGCTGTAGTCAGGGCTATGGTAGATACACTGACTTGACATATAACAGTGGCTCTATTATTTCCTCCTTTAGCTGTAGTCAGGGTTGTGGTAGCTACACTGACTTAACATATAACAGTGGCTCTATTATTTCTTCCTTTAGCTATAGTCAGGGCTGTGGTAAATACACTGACTTGACATATAACAGTGGCCCTATTATTTCTTCCTTTAGCTGTAGTCAGGGCTATGGTAGATACACTGACTTGACATATAACAGTGGCCCTATTATTTCTTCGTTTAGCTGTAGTCAGGGCTATGGTAGATACACTGACTTGACATATAACAGTGGCCCTATTATTTCTTCCTTTAGCTGTAGTCAGGGCTGTGGTAGATACACTGACTTGACATATAACAGTGGCCCTATTATTTCTTCCTTTAGCTGTAGTCAGGGCTATGGTAGATACACTGACTTGACATATAACAGTGGCTCTATTATTTCCTCCTTTAGCTGTAGTCAGGGTTGTGGTAGCTACACTGACTTAACATATAACAGTGGCTCTATTATTTCTTCCTTTAGCTATAGTCAGGGCTGTGGTAAATACACTGACTTGACATATAACAGTGGCCCTATTATTTCTTCCTTTAGCTGTAGTCAGGGCTATGGTAGATACACTGACTTGACATATAACAGTGGCCCTATTATTTCTTCGTTTAGCTGTAGTCAGGGCTATGGTAGATACACTGACTTGACATATAACAGTGGCCCTATTATTTCTTCCTTTAGCTGTAGTCAGGGCTGTGGTAGATACACTGACTTGACATATAACAGTGGCTCCATTTTTTCTTGTTTAGCTGTAGTCAGGGTTGTGGTAGATACACTGACTTGACATATAACAGTGGCTCTATTATTTCTTCCTTTAGCTGTAGTCAGGGCTATGGTAGATACACTGACTTGACATATAACAGTGGCTCTATTATTTCTTCCTTTAGCTTTTGTCAGGGTTGTGGTAGCTACACTGACTTGACATATAACAGTGGCTCTATTACTTCCTTCCTTTAGCTGTAGTCAGGGCTGTGGTAGCTACACTGACTTGACATATAACAATAGCTCTATTATTTCTTCCTTTATCTGTAGTAAGATCTGTGGTAGCTACACTGACTTGACATATAACAGTGGCTCTATTATTTCTTCCTTTAGCTATTGTCAGGGTTGTGGTAGCTACACTGACTTGACATATAACAGTGGCACTATTACTTCCTTGCTTTAGCTATAGTCAGGGCTGTGGTAGCTACACTGACTTGACATATAACAGTGGCTCTATTATTTCTTCCTTTATCTGTAGTCAGGGCTGTGGTAGCTACACTTACTAGACATATAACAGTGGCTCTATTATTTCTTCCTATAGCTGTAGTCTGGGCTGTGGTAGCTACACTGACTTGACATATAACAGTGGCTCTATTATCTCTTCCTTTAGCTGTAGTCAGGACTGTGGTAGCTACACTGACTGAACATATAACAGTGGCTCTATTATTTCTTCCTTTAGCTGTAGTCAGGGTTGTGGTAGCTACACTGACTTGACATATAACAGTGGCTCTATTATTTCCTCCTTTAGCTGTAGTCAGGGTTGTGGTAGCTACACTGACTTAACATATAACAGTGGCTCTATTATTTCCTCCTCTGATTATAGTAATGGCCCTGATAGCTAGCGAATCATAGATGGAGGAGGTATGTTTATAGCACTCGGATAAAATGACAAATAAGCAACAACAGAAAAAAACAAAGAACAATATATGGACCGAAGCAAGCAGGATTGAACCCGTACTCCTTGGCACAGCGCCTTGCTACGAAAATCCAAACGCTAGGGAACACTGCCAACTCAGCTAACTAAAATAAATAGCTATCAGTGGCTATGTTTTTGAAGCAGGTGGTCTATAGCATAGGGTTACGATCATAGCTCGGGAATAAATTGTATTTCTGTACTTCCCTATTAAGATAAGTGTCTCCCAGTAGGGCTGAATACTTGTGTTGTAGACAAACATTTATAGGACGAAACTGCACGAATAGTAGTTTCCAGTGGTACTGGATACAAATAATAATAAATTAATATTATTTTAGAGGGAAACTTCCGAGGTGATAATTCAGGGAATCATAGGAGGAAGAGGTATGTTTTACAGCACTCAAAATACAGACAAACAGAAAATACAGACTCAAAATACATACAAACAGAAAATACAGACTCAAAATACAGACAAACAGAAAATACAGATACACAATTTATTACCGGGCTGTGATCGTAACCCTATGCTATAGTCATGTGAACACCTGCGTAAAAGGCATCGTACACGATAGGTAATTTTTAAGTTAGCTAAGTGGCAGTGTTCCATGGCGTTCGGCTTCTCGTGGCAAGGCGCAGTGCCAAGGAGTACGGGTTCGATCCTGCTACGGACCATATATTGTTCTTTGTTTTTTTTCTGTTGTTTATTTTGTCATTACCTTCGCCTCCTATAACTCGCTGAATTATCGCCTCGGAAGTTACCCTCTATTTATAAGATCCATGTATTATTATCTGGCCCCTGATAGCTACACTGACAAGACAAATAACAGTATTATTATCTGGCCCCTGATAGCTACACTGACATGACAAATAACAGTATTATTATCTGGCCCCTGATAGCTACACTGACATGACAAATAACAGTATTATTATCTGGCCCCTGATAGCTACACTGACAAGACAAATAACAGTATTATTATCTGGCCCCTGATAGCTACACTGACAAGACAAATAACAGTATTATTATCTGGCCCCTGATATCTACACTGACAAGACAAATAACAGTATTATTATCTCCCCCCTGATAGCTACAATGACAAGACAAATAACAATATTATTATCGGGCTCCTGATAGCTACACTGACAAGACAAATAACAGTATTATTATCTGGCCCCTGATAGCTACACTGACAAGACAAATAACAGTATTATTATCTGGCCCCTGATAGCTACACTGACAAGACAAATAACAGTATTATTATCTGGCCCCTGATAGCTACACTGACATGACAAATAACAGTATTATTATCTGGCCCCTGATAGCTACACTGACATGACAAATAACAGTATTATTATCTGGCCCCTGATAGCTACACTGAGATGACAAATAACAGTATTTTTTTGTTATTTCTTTGTAAATGCTATGTCCAAAGACTCTCTCCACCTGCCACCCTCCCCTCAGACACTCCCGTCGCGAAATAACCCCAACCCCCACCTCTCCCCCACTTTTCCACACAATTATCTTAATTACAGCGATTGCCATAACGTTTTATGAAGACATTTAATGTTACACATTTTTTCCTCTTTCTTGAATACCCCTTAAAATAATCCTTTAAATAACCCTTTTTTTTAAAAAAAAAGATAAAAAGAAAGATAATTGCCTGTAGAATGTCATATGTCAATCTTTTTACGTAATCTCCTACTCGTTCCAACTATCTGATCTACTTTTCGATGTAGATTTTAAAGAAATGGCCCACTACTCTTGAGAAAACAGAAAAATCTGGTGTTTTCTGCTCTCAGTTAATTCCCATTTATGATTTATTTTAAAATTAATCTCAAGCATTGTGTCACAAACCTTCATACATAATATTAATTAAATGAATAAATTACGTCCCCTGCAGATATTTGAGGTTAATACCAGTATTATGTTTTATTTTTTTTATTATTATCACTCTTAAGTGCCAGCTTATTTGTTCAGTTTATGCTGGGAACCCAGCAATGCAAAGTTTAGATTATGAAATAATCAGCACCATGTGCCTTACCGGGTGGTGTCGGCGATCATGTCCTTCCACAATCTTCTATCCACAGTACATCGTATCAGTTCTGTTGTTGACTGTTTTTCATGCCATGACGCCAAACAATATAGTATCTTCGTCGCATCCTCTCTTTCGTTGCGATCTCTCTTTCCTTATATTTTGCCAGTTGTAACCAAATATACCAACTTTCCTCTTCTTATGATGTGCCGAAAAATATTGATTGTTTCTTTCTGATGTTTTTTTTTCGAAGCTTCCTTTTTGTGCTGGTCTATTAGAGAATGTCTTCATTGGTCTTTTTCGCTGACCAGGGAACTTTCAACATTGTTCTGAGAAATCCCATCTCTGTGGCCTCTAATCGTCTTTTCATTTGTTTATCTACTGTCCAAGATTCGCTTCCATAGGCTAGAATTGGTTCTATATAGCACCGATGAGTTTGAACTCTCTTTCTCATTTCTATTGACATAGACTTGTTTCATAGCACGTTGTTCATTTTCTGAAATGCTATTTTGGCCTGAGCTATTCTGCTTGTTGTTTCTATGGTGCATCTTCCATCTGATGTTATTATTGTGCCCACGTATTTCAAACGTTGTACTTGTTTCAAATTTGTCCTGTTTATTTTTATACTTCATGATGGTGATGATTGTTTCCTTATTCATTACGTCTGTTTTCTTACTATTCAGACTGAGACCTTTCTTGTTGCTTTCTTTCACTATTATGTCTATCATTCATTGTAGCTCATTCTCTGTCTCTGCTATTAAGACTGTGTCATCCGCATATCGCAAATTATTTATGTTGTGACCGTTGACTTCAAATCCTTTTGTGTTTACTATTGATTTTATAATATATTCGCTGTAAAGTGAAAACCAATCCGGCGACAGAACACAGCCTTGTCTGACTGACTCCATGTTGTATATATTAGAACTGTTCTGATTGGTTGCTAATCCTAATGGCTGCTATGACAGTGACGTATAGATACGGTGTTTTGTATCCCCCGTAGCAATCGGAACGCTAACTAATGTCAGTGTCTGAAGGTTTGGATCAAGGACCGATACTACGGTGTTTGTGCATCTAAACTGAGGCTATCGTCAGTGCTTTCGCTAGTTTATGCAGCCGTGTGTGCAGGAGTCCCTCGCCGTACAGGCAGATATTTCCGTCTTCGGAGGTACTCATTTTTTTTTCGTTGATATGTAATTAGCGTTTCAAGCCGGGTCTCCCTGCTGAGACCAGGGGTGGTTACCGCAAAGAGAAATTATAAATAAAAATCCCAACTGGTGCAGCCGGGATTTGAACACACAACCTCTCTGTCTTAAGGCCGGCGTCTTGCCTTGAGACGAACTAGTTCCCCGAAGAGGATATGATCACTCTGGAATTGTCCGTTGTACAGTGAAGACGGTCTGTTGACTAAACTAATGTTACCTGCATTGGTATTTACTTGACTAATGCGGTCGGTATGAAACCAGAACAGTCTGATCCTACACAAATAAAATATCCAGTTACCAATTTAGCATATCGTGAACTTGGAAGCCGTCGATTAGGATCAAACGCAACCTCCTGAAGTTTGCGGTAAATTCGCTAACCACTGTCGTAACAGTTATTGTTATGGAAGGCCTTGGTATCACTGCAAACGAATTAAAATCCATAATTTCTCAACCGCCCGTGCCAGTGGAATCATCCGAATTAATATCTCATCTCCAAAACAAAGAAAGGTAGCTGTAGTCCCCATCGTAACAGTCTCAGCACACGCCAAAAGACATAAGGCGAAACCGCGCAGAAAGTGAACTCAGCCAACTGTTCCCTGTCATACGATATCATCATTCATCGTAAACAATTGGAATATCGAAACATGATCAAAACGGATGAGACACACAGCTCACGGTGTGCACAGAGCACTTAACTCAGTAGCTCCTGCAACAAGCCGGACTTGGAATATGAGGAAACTGCAACAAGGAACACTTTTCAGACATAGCCTTCAATGGTTCCTGCCGCCTATCCACCATATACCGGAACCCTTTCACGTCCTCCCGAAAATGATGATCGTCATATTGAGAACAAAAAAATGTAAAAATGTCGTAACAGTGTCTGAAGTTAAGCTGTGATGAGTTATTTATGCCACTAGGTGG
The DNA here is from genome assembly GCA_032433765.1 of Megaustenia siamemsis. Taxonomy (NCBI): domain Eukaryota; kingdom Metazoa; phylum Mollusca; class Gastropoda; order Stylommatophora; family Ariophantidae; genus Megaustenia; species Megaustenia siamemsis. The sequence continues at coordinate 18,222,028 of JAVIAB010000101.1, forward strand.
AAGTCACCAACATCATCATCATTGAGTGCTGTCTCCGCATCGAAGGTTGGCTACCATGGAGCGCCATTCCACTCTGTCTCTTCCTTTAATGGTGCAGGTTGTCATAGGCTGGTTTGTCCATCCTTTGATGTTTCTCGTCCATGTTAGTCTTGGTCTGCATCTACCTCTTTTACCTTGTATTGTCCCTTCCAATATTCCTATTAGTAGGCTGGTGTGTCTCTTAACATGCGCATACAATTCCATTTGTCTTGTTTTAATTGTGTTTAGTAAGTGGACGTCAGCCTATAGCTATTAGAGATAGTTGTTAATGTCATGACGTGGACGTCAGCCTATAGCTATTAGAGATAGTTGTTAATGTCATGACGTGGACGTCAGTCTATAGCTATTAGAGATAGTTGTCAATGTCATGACGTGGACGTCAGCCTATAGCTCCTGGATGTAATGTTAGAAGTGAGCCAATGAAATTGACTTTCTTGTTATCTCTGGCCAGTTCTAGAATAATTGCCCTGCTGTTAGTGAGATGCTACATTGTTTTCAGATCCTCTTCTAAAGCGGACAGATGTGAGTGGCTGTTGGCACTTGTAACCAATTTCCACAGTTCTCCACCATCATCATCGAGTGCCATGTCCTCATCGAAGGTTAGCTAAAATGGAGCGTCATTCTTCTCTGGCTCTTGCTTTGATGGTGCAGGTTGTCATAGGCTGACATGTCCGTCTTTTGATGTTACTGGTCCATGTTAATCTTGGTCTGCCTCTGCCTCTTTTACCTTGTATTTTCCCCTCCAAGATTACTTTTAGTAGGCTCCTGTGTATTTTAACATGCTCCAAAAATCTCATGTGTCTTTTTTAAATTTTATTTAATAGTTATTTTTTTAATTTTTAGTTGTTTTAAGACTTCATCGTTTGTTTTCTTTCCTTTCCATCCAATTCTACCTAATTCTTCTATATATTCACATTTCAAAGGTTTCAATTTTCTGGTCTGTTCTCCATAATGTCACTGTATTATCCCCCTTTGCATTTATCGCTGAAATAAACAACGTAGGTACTTGTATGATTGCGTGCGTGCGCGTCCTTCTCTTAATAGATTGCACGTAGAACTTGGTCTTCTAAATTACCGGAGACTGACACTGTTGGTGGAGGAGGCGTGGGTGCACTGCTAAAATTAAAGGTCAAGTACGAGACTTGAATCGGTGTCTTAGCACGCGAGTTTTCACCCATATGTGCTCGGTCGCCTTTTGAGAAGTGTTCGGAGACTTCTGGACAGTGTCGCTTCAAGCATCGAAACTCACATTGCAAAGCGGCATTCCTCACCACCTGGTGCCCATTTCTGCAAGCGGCTGGGTCGACCGCGGGGTTAGTTTCTTTTCCAACCACGAGTACAACTCACACTGCTTCCAGCAGAATTCGAACACGGGTTGTCCAAAAGTCGGCAGCCCAGTCGAGTGGTGTTCCAAACAAGGCTACCGAGGCCCCCCGGGCTGCTAATGGTGTGATTACACAAGTATAATGAAAGCAGCCAAACAGACCAACGAGGCAAACATAAAAAAAGGAACTCCTAACATTTTTCGGACACCTCATGAGAAGAGGAAAGTTGGAATATTTTGTCACAACTTGCAGAATACAGGGAAAGAGGGATCGCGGACGACAAAGAGAGAAGATACTGGATATCTTGGTTTCGGTACGAGGTAAACAGTCAACAACAGAATTGATGCAACGCGCTGGGTACAGGGAACTATGGGAGGCCATAATCGCTTATGCTAACTGACATGGCATTTAATGATGGTGGTTAATGGGATGACTTAATTCTCAAAGAGCAAAATCAACATGTGGGAAACTGTCTTCAGATCGTATCACAAGGAGAACTAACATGATAAAAATAGGTCTCGTGTACATCTGCACACGTTAAAGAACTGTTTGCAGTTAACATATAAAAGTAAAGTAAAAAGTAAAGTGCCCCCGTTACTCCAATTAACGTATAGGGAATATGGTGTTAGTGACCATCAATTTGACAGACCTTCAGCACATGATTTATGGGGTAATGTGGTCGGTGTTACGCCCATGCCGCTTTAATTTCCCAGAAAAAAAATCCGGTACCCGTTAAAGGCTGGGTGAAGCGGAAGCCGTAGAATAGGATCAAACCCTACCTCTTGTTCTTTGTAGTCTAGTTCACGAACCACTGAGCTATCGCGGCTCTCTAACATCTAACATCTAACATTTAACATCGTACATCTAACATTTAACATCCAACATCTAACATCTAACATTTAACATCGAACATCTAACATTTAACATTTAACATCTAACATTTAACATCTAACATTTAACATCTAACATCTAACATTTAACATCTAACATTTAACATTTAACATTTAACATCTTACATCTAACATTTAACATCTAACATTTAACATCTAACATCTAACATTTAACATCTAACATCTAACATTTAACATTTAACATCTAACATTTAACATCTAACATTTAACATCTAACATTTAACATCTTAACATCTAACATCTAACATTTAACATCTAACATTTAACATCTAACATCAAACATTTAACATCTTACATCTAACATTTAACATCTTACATTAACATCTAACATTTAACATCTAACATTTAACATCTAAAAAGTTGGCCATAAATATGGCGCTGCCCGGGCAGACTTGTAACAGAACCTTTCCAGTCAGTGCTACAGAGCTCATGCTTTGGGGTCAGTATCTCCCATGGGTTTTCTCGAGATGGAATCTCGGAGCACCTATGGATCCGTCCGGTGTACAGCGATGATGATTCTAACAACAAATAAACAATGGAGAATAGACTTTGGCTGTTTGCTAATCTTCTCTATATTTTAATGTCAACATTACATATATTGGCTCAGTGGTTAGTGAACTGGACTACAAAGGACAAGACGTCAGGTTCGATCCTGATCGACGGTTTCCGGGTTCACCCAGCCTTAAATGGGTACCGGATTTTTTCTGGGAAAGTGAAGAGGCCAGGGGCGTAATACCGTTTACCCCAAAAATCACGTGCCGAAGGTCTGTAAAATTCATGGTCACTAACATCATATTCCCTATACGTCACTTGACGTGACGGGGGCTCTTTACTTCTTATTACAAATATCAATCTTTTGTATATCTTCTAGTATATGGACTAGATATGAATATCAAAAAGACTAAAACTATGATTATAAGCAAAGATAATATTCAAAACTCACAAGTGGATATCAAAATTGAAGGAATAGACCTGGAGACAGTTCAGAGCTACAACTACCTTGGACATACTATAACCAGTGATGGAAAATTTACAACTGAAATAAACAAAAGAATAGGAATGTCAAAAAGTAATTTTAATGCCATGAAAAATATACTATAGTTGGTTAAGAAATTCAGTTCATGCCTATGGAGTTTATTAATTATCTCGGAAACTGTTTGATGAATTTCTGTAATTCTTTTTTCATTAAATCTTATTTGTCCACGAACCTTAAGTCTAATTTTTCCCCCCTTCTGTCATGCATTTAGGAAAGAATTTTGCCTCTTTGAAGTATCTTAAAATATATTATTTTCTTGGTTGTCTTAATTTGTAGGGTTTTACAATACCTACATTTGTTGTAATCGACTCACCGTTTAATAAGGCAAATTTCACGTGCTCTCCATACAATCTTAGCACCATCTCGCGCTCACTGAACCGTAACCTGTAAGACACAATCCACTGAGAGGTTTGTTAGAAAATTAACATAATTTACAGTAAAATGTAATGTTTAGAGCACACGGTTTGATATTTTGCTAAAATTATATTTAAAAAAATAATGAAAAAATGTGTGCAAAATTCAGACAACCTTTGTACTCAAATGTTATAAAAATCTTAAGATCGGTGAAAAAGATAAGTTTTCATGAAAAGAATTACTGAAATTCATCAAACAGTTTCCGAGATAATTGATCAACTCAGTGGGCATGAATTTCTGTACAAACTACAAAACGAATACTACCAGGGCTAAAACTAAGAATAGCAAAATGTCATATCTTCTCAATATTCCTATATGGTGCCGAATCATAGACATCAGACAAGAAAACAAAACAGAAAAGTGAAGACTTTGAAATATGATTTTATAGAAGATTAGGAAGAATTGAGTAGAAAGGAAAGAAAACAAACAAACAAATGATGAAGTCTTAAAACAACTAAAAAAGTGAGATTTTTTGGGGCATGTTAAAAGACACAGCAGCCTACTAAAAGTAATCTTAGAAGGAAAAACACAAGGTGAAAGAGGCAGACCAAGAGTAACATGGGCGAGTAACATCAAAAGATGCACAAGTCACCCTATGACAACCTGCACCATCAAAGCAGAGACAGTGGAATGACGCTCCTTGGTCGTCGATGCCGAGACGGCACTCAATGATGATGATGATAAATCTTCTATTGTTATCTTCCCTGCTTATTCCTTGTGGATGGATAATTTAATTTTTATTTGCTTTATGTTATCATTTAATGCAGTGTTAATCTCTTGTGCAGGAACTCCACTGGAAAGTTCTCAAATCGATTGTTCTCAGCCACGTAACGTATAATTGTTCTAGATTGTTCCACTCAGTTTGATTTTGAAGGCGACAGACATTGAGTTATTTGTTTCTCCATTACGTTAATTCCATCAAACATTGAAGACATTAGTTAATTCAGCTGCACCGAGCGACAGTTTCTGCATCAATTCATGAATTCTGGAGTTCGCTTCGTCAAGTTGTTTCATTACATGGGTTTAATCTCGCAGGTCTTTGCCTATTTCGATCAAATTAATCTCTCAATCTGTCAATGAACGGGACATATATTAAATATATTAATGTTTTTCCTGGACGAGTTTTACAAGAACGGTTTCTTGTTTCATCAAAAACATCCATGTTCTGTTTGCACTCTTTAGACTCATTTGGGAGGTGCGCGTGGCCGTGCGGCTAAAACCACCACTCCGCTGGCTGAAAAGCTGACGTACGGTGTTCGAAGCCCGCGGTAGACAGAAAGGATTGTTTCTATCGGGGGTGAAATAAAAATCCTGAGTCGTACACGTCGTGGCGACTGCTTGACCAGCGGCCTTTATCCCTCTGGTTCTATCGTTGCTCCCCGACATACACCAGCTATGGTACTATGTGTCGTAAAGATAGTCCCATTTGGGGGCCTCGGTAGCCTAGCGGGGAAAACCACCCGACTGGACTACCGACTTTCGGACAACCTGTGTTCGATTCCCGCTGGGAGCAGTGTGAGTTGTACTCGTGGTTGGAAAAAAAAACCATACCCCCACGGTCGACCCAGTCGTTGGCATAAATGGGTACCAGGGTATTACCCTGGGATGGTGAGGAATGTCGCCTCGCATCAGAGTTTCGATGCTTGAGGCGACACTATAGAGAAATCTCCGAACATTTCTGGATAGGCGGCCGAGCACATATGGGTGTAAACTCGCGTGCTAAGACGCCGGTTCAAGTCTCGTACCTGACATTTACCTTTACCTTTACTCTCATTACGTTCTTTACTTCTCAGGTCTTCTCTAACTTGTCTTTCTTCTTTCCTTCCTCATTTGCCTTTCAACGCTGAGAGGAGATATAATTTTCCCTCTTCTGCTCTTCTGTTTGGTTTCTCCTGCTATGTTTTCTAGTGTTTCTAATATTTCATCAGTCCATCTTTTCCGTTGTCGGCCCTTGTATCTGGTGTTCTCGAAACGTTTATTGAAGACTTGGTGCGTTGTGTTTTGCTTTTTCTAGCTTATCACGTGGCCAAAACATTTTATCTGATGTTATTTTATGAATTCAATGATGGGAATTATTCTCAAATTTTTTCTCAGTTCTTCATTTCTGATCTTATTTCTCAATTCTTCATTTCTGATCTTATTTCTCAATTCTTCATTTCTGATCTTATTTCTCAGTTCTTCTTTTCTGATCTTATTTCTTAGTTCTTCATTTCTAATTTTATTTCTCGGTTCTTCCTTTCTGATCTCTCATAAACTCATTTACTCCTCAAACAAGACATCTACATCCGTCCCCAAGTGTCTGTCTGTCTACCTGTCTGTCTCTCTGTCTTTTGTTGTTTTTGTGTCTGTCTGTCTCTTGTCTGTCTGTATGTCTGTCTGTTGTTTGTTTATTGTCTATCTTTTGTCTGTTTGTCGGTTGTCTGTGTGTCTGTCGGTTGTCTGTCTGTTGTCTGTCTGTTTGGTGTTTGTCCGTTCTCTGTCTTTTGTCTGTCTGTTGTCTGTCTATGTGTGTGTGTCTGTTGTCTGTCTTTTGTCTATTTGTGTTGTCTGTCGGGGGTGTGTCCGTTGTCTGTCTTTTGTCTATTTCTCTGTTGTCTGTCTGTCTGTGTGTGTGTCTGTTTCACTCATCAAAATCAGCGCAGCATCCACCGCCTCATCTGGGTCCCGTCTTCTTGCAGTCTACATCTGCTGATCCACGTCACATCCGCCCTGTATTTCTCAGTTCTTCATTTCTGATCTTATTTCTCAGTTCTTCTTTTATGATCTTATTTCTCAATCCTTTATTTCTAATCTTATTTCTCAGTTCTTCATTTCTGATCTTGCTTCTCAATTCTTCTTTTCTGATCTTATTTCTCAGTTCTTCATTTCTGATCTTGTTTCTCAATTCTTCTTTTCTGATCTTATTTCTCAGTTCTTCATTTCTGATCTTGTTTCTCAGTTCTTCTTTTCTGATCTTATTTCTCAGTTCTTCTTTTCTGATCTTATTTCTCAGTTCTTCATTTCTGATCCTTTTTCTCAGTTCTTCTTTTCTGATCTTATTTCTCAGTTCTTCATTTCTGATCCTTTTTCTCAGTTCTTCTTTTCTTATCTTATTTCTCAGTTCTTCATTTCTGATCCTTTTTCTCAGTTCTTCTTTTCTGATCTTTTTTCTCAGTTCTTCTTTTCTGATCTTGTTTCTCCGTTCTTCATTTCTGATCTTATTTCTCACTTCTTCATCACTGATCTTATTTCTCAGTTCTTCATTTCTGATCTTATTTCTCACTTCTTCATCACTGATCTTATTTCTCACTTCTTCATCACTGATCTTATTTCTCAGTTCTTCATCACTGATCTTATTTCTCACTTCTTAATCACTGATCATATTTCTCACTTCTTCATCACTGATCTTATTTCTCAGTTCTTCATCACTGATCTTATTTCTCACTTCTTCATCACTGATCTTATTTCTCACTTCTTCATCACTGATCATATTTCTCACTTCTTCATCACTGATCTTATTTCTCACTTCTTCATCACTGATCTTATTTCTCAGTTCTTCATCACTGATCTTATTTCTCACTTCTTCATCACTGATCTTATTTCTCACTTCTTCATCACTGATCTTATTTCTCACTTCTTCATCACTGATTTTATTTCTCACTTCTTCATCACTGATCTTATTTCTCAGTTCTTCATCACTGATCTTATTTCTCACTTCTTCATCACTGATCTTATTTCTCACTTCTTCATCACTGATCTTATTTCTCACTTCTTCATCACTGATCTTATTTCTCAGTTCTTCATCACTGATCTTATTTCTCAGTTCTTCATTTCTGATCTTATTTCTCAGTTCTTCATCACTGATCTTATTTCTCAGTTCTTCATCACTGATCTTATTTCTCACTTCTTCATCACTGATCTTATTTCTCAGTTCTTCATCACTGATCTTATTTCTCACTTCTTCATCACTGATCTTATTTCTCACTTCTTCATCACTGATCTTATTTCTCAGTTCTTCATCACTGATCTTATTTCTCACTTCTTCATCACTGATCTTATTTCTCACTTCTTCATCACTGATCTTATTTCTCACTTCTTCATCACTGATCTTATTTCTCAGTTCTTCATCACTGATCTTATTTCTCAGTTCTTCATTTCTGATCTTATTTCTCAGTTCTTCATCACTGATCTTATTTCTCACTTCTTCATTTTTGATCTTATTTCTCAGTTCTTCATCACTGATCTTATTTCTCACTTCTTCATCACTGATCTTATTTCTCAGTTCTTCATCACTGATCTTATTTCTCAGTTCTTCATTTCTGATCTTATTTCTCAGTTCTTCATCACTGATCTTATTTCTCACTTCTTCATCACTGATCTTATTTCTCAGTTCTTCATCACTGATCTTATTTCTCACTTCTTCATCACTGATCTTATTTCTCACTTCTTCATCACTGATCTTATTTCTCAGTTCTTCATCACTGATCTTATTTCTCAGTTCTTCATCACTGATCTTATTTCTCAGTTCTTCATTTCTGATCTTATTTCTCAGTTCTTCATCACTGATCTTATTTCTCAGTTCTTCATTTCTGATCTTATTTCTCAGTTCTTCATCACTGATCTTATTTCTCAGTTCTTCATCACTGATCTTATTTCTCACTTCTTCATCACTGATCTTATTTCTCAGTTCTTCATCACTGATCTTATTTCTCACTTCTTCATCACTGATCTTATTTCTCAGTTCTTCATCACTGATCTTATTTCTCACTTCTTCATCACTGATCTTATTTCTCAGTTCTTCATCACTGATCTTATTTCTCACTTCTTCATCACTGATCTTATTTCTCAGTTCTTCATCACTGATCTTATTTCTCACTTCTTCATCACTGATCTTATTTCTCAGTTCTTCATCACTGATCTTATTTCTCAGTTCTTCATTTCTGATCTTATTTTTCAGGTTTTTTCTTGTTATCCTGGCTACCTTCTTTTTTGGAGACAAATAATAACAAATGAATATAATTAGACAGGGAAACGTCCGATGGGAAAGAGCAGCGAATCATGTCAGGGTAAGACCTATGTTTACAGCGTTTGGGAAAAAATAAATCAACAAACAGAAAAAAACGAAGAACAATAGACAGCGCGAAGCAGGGGCGAACCCATACCCCACAGCTCTGTGATACGAGAAACAAGGGAGAAATCTAAACAGAATATAGAGGGAAACAAAGCGGGTATGGTTAAAACTTTACGTAATACGTAAACGACACAAATTTAGAAGGACGTTTCGGCTAAATAGGTCTTTCATCATCATCATCACCATCACCATCATCTTCATCATCATCATCATCATTGAGTGCTGTCTCCGCATCGAAAGTTGGCTATCATGGAGCGCCATTCCACTCTGTTTCTTGCTTTGATGGTGTAGATTGTTATAGGTTGACTTGTCCATCTTTTGATGTTGCTCGTCCATGTTAGTCTTGGTCTGCCTCTGCCTCTTTTACCTTGTGTTTTCCCTTCCAATATTACTTTTAGTAGGCTGTTGTATCTTTTAACATGCCCCAAAGATTTCATGTGTCGTGTTCTAATTGTAATTAGCAGTTCTATTTTTATTTTCAGCTGTTTTAAAACTTTATCGTTTGTTTTCTTTTCTTTCCATCCAATTCTACCTATTCTTCTATAAATCCACATTTTAAAGGCTTCAATTTTCTGTTCTGTTTTCTTGTCTAATGTCCATGTTTCTGCACCCTATAGGAATATTGAGAGGATGTAACATTTTGCTATTCTTAGTTTTAGCCCTACTGTTATTTGTTTTGTTGTTAGTATATTTTTCATGGCATTAAAATTACTTTTTGACATACCTATTCTTTTGTTTATTTCAATTTTACATTTTCCATCACTGGTTATAGTATGTCCCAGGTAGTTGTAGCTCTGGACTGTCTCCAGATGTATTCCCTCAACTGTGATATTTAATTGTAGGTCTTGAGATTTTTCTTTGTTTATGATCATAGTAGGGAATGCGTGCTCATGGGCGTGGTTGTATAGGGACTATATATATTTATATAAATAACCTCCGTAGGTTATAGGTGACTAAAGATTGTGCAGCTCTATATGAAATGTTATTTTTTTTTCTTTTCATTCACCGTGTGTTCTCTTTTTCTATGAATCTTTCTGCTTCCTGCTTCCATAAGACCCTTTAGAGTGTGTTTCCAGAGATTGCGGTCTGTAGCTATGTCTTCCCAGGCTGCAGGGTTTATGTTCAGTCTTCAGGTCGCGTTCACACACATCTACAAATCGAAGTTTTGGGCGTCCTCTAGTTCTTTTACCATCTGACAGTTGTCCGTAAAGTATATCGTTTGTTATGAGGCCATCATACGGTGTAAGTGGCCTAGCCAGTGCGATCTATGTTGTTTGAGCAGAGCGTGTAGATGTTCGGTAGGCTTGTGCCAGTGAGGACCTCCACGTTGGTCACCTTGTCCTATCTGGTGGTGCCAAGAATACCGCGCTGACATCGCGTGCTTGGACTGAAAATACCGCGTGATTGTGTGGGTGGGTGTGTGTGGGTGTGTGGGTGGGTGTGTGTATGTGGGTGTGTGTATGTTTGTATGTGTGGATGTGATGGTGAGTGTGGGTCCTTTTATGTGGGTGTAGGTGTGTTAGTGCGGGTGTAAGTGGGTGTATGTGGGTACGTTTGAGAGTGTGGATGTGTCGATGTGGGTGTGTCGACGTGTCCGTGGGCGTGGGTTTAAAAGGGTGTGGGCTTATGGGTATGTGTGGATGTGCCAATGTGTGGTGTGTGGGTTTGTGAGTATGAGTGTCTGTGTGTGGGTATGTGTGTGTGGTGTTTCACTCAACTAACTTCTACATTTCCCTTCCACTAACATCTACACGTTCCTCTCACAAACATCTACACTTCCCTACCACAAACATCTACACTTCCCTCTCATAGACATCTACACTTCCCTACCACAAAAATCTACACTTCCCTCTCATAAACATCTACACTTCCCTCCCACAAACATCTACACTTCCCTCCCACAAACATCTACACTTCCCTCCCACAAACATCTACACTTCCCTCCCACAAACATCTACAATTCCCTCCCACAAACATCTGCACTTCCCTCTCACAAACATCTACACTTCCCTCCCACAAACATTTACACTTCCCTCCCACTAACATCTACATTTCCCTCCCACAAACATCTACATTTCCCTCCCACAAACATGAACACTTCCCTCCCACTAACATCTACATTTCCCTCCCACAAACATGTATACTTCCCTCCCACTAACATCTACATTTCCCTCCCACAAACATCTACATTTCCCTCCCACAAACATGTACACTTCTCTCCCACAAACATCCACACTTCCCTCCCACAAACATTTACACTTCCCTCCCACTAACATCTACATTTCCCTCCCACAAACATCTACATTTCCCTCCCACAAACATCTACACTTCCCTCCCACTAACATCTACACGTTCTCTCATAAACTCATTTACTCCTCAAACAAGACATCTACATCCGTCCCCAAGTGTCTGTCTGTCTACCTGTCTGTCTCTCTGTCTTTTGTTGTTTTTGTGTCTGTCTGTCTCTTGTCTGTCTGTTTGTCTCGTGTCTGTCTCTTGTTTGTTCATTGTCTATCTTTTGTCTGTTTGTCGGTTGTCTGTGTGTCTGTCGGTTGTCTGTCTGTTGTCTGTCTGTTTGGTGTTTGTCCGTTCTCTGTCTTTTGTCTGTCTGTTGTCTGTCTATGTGTGTGTGTCTGTTGTCTGTCTTTTGTCTATTTGTGTTGTCTGTCGGGGGTGTGTCCGTTGTCTGTCTTTTGTCTATTTCTCTGTTGTCTGTCTGTCTATGTGTGTGTTTGTTTCACTCAAAAAAATCAGCGCAACATCCTACGCCCCATCTGGGTCCCGTCTTCTTGCAGCCTACATCTGCTGATCCACGTCACATCCGCCCTGTAAACTCCACCATCATCCTGTTCCCTCCACAGAAACCTACATCTGCCCGTCCACCACACACATCAAATGTGACAACCACTTCTGCGTCCCCCGAGACTACCAGTGCAACTTCCGGGATGACTGTGGAGATAACTCCGACGAGAAGATTTGCTGTAAGTTCTTCTGTATTAGATGTTCTTTTATATATTCTTCTTACGCTCTTTTTCACATTTTCAGCTATCTTATTTCTACTAATTATTTTATAGTTTAGTTTAGCTTAGCTTAGTTTAGTTTAGTTTAGTTTAGTTTAGTTTAGTTTAGTTTAGTTTAGTTGCGTCTAGTCTAGTCCTAGTCCTAGCCCGAGCCATAGCCCTAGCTTAGTCATAGTCCTAGTCCTAGTCCTAGTCCATAACCCTAGTACTAGTCCTAGTCCTAGCCCTAGTCCTAGCCCTGGTACTAGCCCTAGTCCTAGTCCTAGTCCAAATCCTAGTCCTAATCCTAGCCCTAGCCCTTGCCCTAGTCCTAGCCCTAGTCCAAATCTTAGCCCTGGCCCTAGCCCTTGCCCTAGTCCTTGCCCTAGCCCTTGCCCTAGTCCTAGCCCTAGTCCTAGCCTTTGCCCTAGTCCTAGCCCTAGTCCAAATCTTAGCCCTGGCCCTAGCCCTAGTCCAAATCCTAGTCCTAGCCCTAGCCCTTGCCCTAGTCCTAACCCTAGTCCAAATCCTAGTCCTAGCCCTAGCCCTTGCCCTAGTCCTAGCCCTAGTCCAAATCCTAGTCCTAGCCCTAGCTCTAGCCCTAGCCCCAGCCCTAGTCCTTGTCCTAGTCTAGTCTAGTTTAGTTTAGTTGACAAATCATCTTCATTGCACAATATACTTCATAGTTTTCAGATTCCCCCCCCTCCCCCCAAATCCTAGCACATTCCTCAGTATGAAGTAGGCCCGCCACATACAAGAGAGAGCACCGACCATGAGTTCAGTTGCACGAACTGCGCGTCGCAGACGATGACCTTGATCCCAAACTTCTTAGTAGGCTCTTGCAATATAAGTGGAGGATTACAGTGTCTTGTCTCCCATGACAGTGTCTTGTCTCCCCTGACAGTGTCTTGTCTCCCCTGACAGTGTCTTGTCTCCGCGGACAGTGTCTTGTCTGACCTGACAGTGTCTTGTCTCCCATGACAGTGTCTTGTCTCCCCTGACAGTGTCTTGTCTCTCCTGACAGTGTCTTGTCTCCGCGGACAGTGTCTTGTCTGACCTGACAGTGTCTTGTCTCCCCTGATAGTGTCTTGTCTTCCCTGACAGTGTCTTGTCTTCCCTGACAGTGTCTTGTCTTCCCTGACAGTGTCTTGTCTTCCCTCACGTGTCTTGTCTTCCCTCACAGTGTCTTGTCTTCCCTCACCGTGTCTTGTCTACCCTGACAGTGTCTTGTCTTCCCTGACAGTGTCTTGTCTCCCCTCACAGTGTCTTGTCTCTCCTGACAGTGTCTTGTCTTCCATCACCGTGTCTTGTCTCCCCTGACAGTGTCTTGTCTTCCCTGACAAGTGTCTTGTCTCTCCTGATAGTGTCTTGTCTTCCCTGACAGTGACTTGTCTTCCCTCACCGTGTCTTGTCTTCCCTCACCCTGCCTTGTCTGCACTCACATTGTTTTGTCTCCCCTGAACGTGTTATGTCACCCATGACCGTGTTATTTCTCCCCTGACCATGTCTTGTCTCCCCTGACCGTGTCTTGTCTCCCCTCACCGTGTCTTGTCTTCCATGACAGTGTCTTGTCTCCCCTGACCATGTCTTGTCTCCCCTGACCATGTCTTCTCTCCCTTGACCATGTCTTGTCTCCCCTCATCGTGTCTTGTCTCCCCTCACCGTGTCTTGTCTCCGCTGACCATGTCTTGTCTCCCCTCACCGTGTCTTGTCTCCCCTCACCGTGTCTTGTCCTCCCTGACCATATCTTGTTTCCGCTGACCATGTCTTGTCTCCCCTCACCGTGTCTTGTCTCCCCTGACCATATCTTGTTTCCGCTGACCATGTCTTGTCTCCCCTCACCGTGTCTTGTCTCCCCTGACCACGTCTTGTCTCCCCTCACCGTTTCTTGTCTCCCCTCACCGTGTCTTGTCTCCTCTGACCATATCTTGTCTCCCCTCACCGTGTCTTGTCTCCCCATGAGCATATCTTGTCTCCCCTCACAGTGTCTTGTCTCCGCTGACCATGTCTTGTTTCCCCTCACTGTGTCTTGTCTCCCTTCAACGTGTCTTGTCTCCCTTGACCATGTCTTGTCTCCCCTCACCATGTCTTGTCTCCCCTCACCGTGTCTTGTCTCCGCTGACCATGTCTTTTCTCCCCTCACCGTGTCTTGTCTCCGCTGACCATGTCTTTTCTCCCCTCACCGTGAATTGTCTCCCCTCACCGTGTCTTGTCTCCTCTGACAATATCTTGTCTCCCCTGACCATGTCTTGTATCTCCTGACCATGTCTTGTCTCCCCTCACCGTGTCTTGTCTCCCCTGACCATATCTTGTTTCCGCTGACCATGTCTTGTCTCCCCTCACCGTGTCTTGTCTCCCCTGACCACGTCTTGTCTCCCCTCACCGTTTCTTGTCTCCCCTCACCGTGTCTTGTCTCCTCTGACCATATCTTGTCTCCCCTCACCGTGTCTTGTCTCCCCTGACCATATCTTGTCTCCCCTCACCGTGTCTTGTCTCCGCTGACCATGTCTGGTCTCCCCTCACTGTGTCTTGTCTCCCCTCACCGTGTCTTGTCTCCCTTGACCATGTCTTGTCTCCCCTCACCATGTCTTGTCTCCCCTCACCGTGTCTTGTCTCCCCTCACCGTGTCTTGTCTCCCCTCACCGTGTCTTGTCTTCCCTCACCGTGTCTTGTCTCCCCTCACCGTGTAGTGTCTCCCCTGACCATATCTTGTCTCCCCTGACCATATCTTGTCTCCCCTGACCATATCTTGTCTCCCCTGACCATATCTTGTCTCCCCTGACCATATCTTGTCTCCCCTGACCGTATCTTGTCTTCCCTCACCGTGTAGTGTCTCCCCTGACCATATCTTGTCTCCCCTGACCGTATCTTGTCTTCCCTCACCGTGTAGTGTCTCCCCTGACCATATCTTGTCTCCCCTGACCGTATCTTGTCTTCCCTCACCGTGTAGTGTCTCCCCTGACCATATCTTGTCTCCCCTGACCATATCTTGTCTCCCCTGACCATATCTTGTCTCCCCTGACCATATCTTGTCTCCCCTGACCATATCTTGTCTCCCCTGACCATATCTTGTCTTCCCTCACCGTGTAGTTGATCCCCTGACCATATCTTGTCTTCCCTGACCGTATCTTGTCTTCCCTCACCGTGTCTTGTCTCCCCTCACCGTGTAGTGTCTCCCCTCACCGTGTAGTGTCTCCCCTCACCGTGTAGTGTCTCCCCTGACCATATCTTGTCTCCCCTCACCGTGTAGTGTCTCCCCTCACCGTGTAGTGTCTCCCCTCACCGTGTAGTGTCTCCCCTGACCATATCTTGTCTCCCCTCACCGTGTAGTGTCTCCCCTGACCATATCTTGTCTCCCCTGACCATATCTTGTCTTCCCTCACCGTGTAGTTGATCCCCTGACCATATCTTGTCTCCCCTGACCGTATCTTGTCTTCCCTCACCGTGTCTTGTCTCCCCTCACCGTGTAGTTGATCCCCTGACCATATCTTGTCTCCCCTGACCATATCTTGTCTCCCCTGACCATATCTTGTCTCCCCTGACCATATCTTGTCTCCCCTGACCATATCTTGTCGCCCCTGACCGTCCTAGGCATGTATATGTTCTGCTCATACAATAACACTCCGTGAAAACGTCTCGTTCAATGAAGCAAAGAAACGCATCAATGTCAGTACTGCCTGTATTGTCAATCGGATATAAATCTTAGATAATTAAAGCAAAGGAAATCATTGGAAACAGAGACACGTGGGTGAGCTCAAGAATATTGAACATACAAAACATGAGCATGTAAAATGAATAACCAAGAAGCCATAACTTATAACAATGCATAACGACAATCGAAACACTCATTGTGTCTACTTTTAAAATCCAGTCTATTGTTCACGATACTGATGACACACTACTGTACTACTAGCAGAAAACCCTAAAGACCTGCCACAATTAATTAATGAAATAAACATGACAAGTAAAAGATATGGACTAGATATGAATATCAAAAAGACTAAAACTATGATAATAAACAAAGAAAATACTCAAAACCCACAAGTGGATATCAAAATTGAAGAATAGACCTGGAGACAGTACAGAACTACAACTACCTTGGACATACTATAACCAGTGATAGAAAATGTAAAACTGAAATAAACAAAAGAATAGGAATGGCAAA
This sequence comes from Megaustenia siamemsis, assembly GCA_032433765.1. Classification (NCBI taxonomy): domain Eukaryota; kingdom Metazoa; phylum Mollusca; class Gastropoda; order Stylommatophora; family Ariophantidae; genus Megaustenia; species Megaustenia siamemsis. The sequence goes on from JAVIAB010000101.1 coordinate 18,238,027, forward strand.
AAGTAATTTTAATGTCATGAAGAACATACTAACATCAAAACAAATAACACTAGGGCTAAAACTAAGAATAGCAAAATGTTACATTTTCTCATTATTTTCTCATTCAACATTAATGTTGAGAATACCATGGACAGCTAAGAAGAATAATGAAAATGTTCTGAAAGAGGTCAAAGCAAAACTAGGGCTAATTTCCAATATTAGGAAGAAACAATCATCATTTTTTGGCCATGTAATGAGAAGAGAACAACTGGAATATATTGTAACAACTGGGACAATTGAGGGACGAAGAGATGGAGGGAAGCAAAGAGAAAAGATACCAGACAGCTTAAGAGAATGGCTTGGCAGAAGGTCAACAACAGAAATGATAAATAACTGTCGAGATCAAAAGTTGTAGAGAGACATGATCACCTACGCCAGCAGGCCCAATACTTGATGATAATGATGATGATGATGATGATGATGACGAAGATGATGATCTGCCTACGCCAATGACGTTATGTTGGATAGAAAGGCGTAAATATAAAACATGAAACATAAGACATATATTACTATAGTGACAACAAATATGGCTATAATAATCAGATATATCCATTATTTTAGTCCTTGGAAATAGAAATGAAGAAGATAGAGAAGACATGACGCGATCATAAAAGAATGTCACTAAACAGATTCGTTTTGAAAGTGTTTGTCCAAGGTCTCTGTTCCCCAGGGAACTTTAAAGTAGAACTGTCATAATAACGTAGACGTTGATTCTATTCCCTATTGCTAGAGGGATGATCGACATACACTGAGGTCGCGATGACCCTGGACTATCATGTCTTGAAAATCGACCAATGAAAATCCCATCTCAGTCTTGAGTCTCTAAGAAATTACAACTAACATTATGGTGTTTCTTAATTCTTCATTTTGCAACTTATCCCTCAGGATATTTCTTGTAATGCCTTTACGGCGGCTCATTTTACTGTCGGCTATTTTTTTTGTTTTTCGCTCTCTTTTTGCGAGTGTCACTTTCAAATCTGGAATTGTTAGTATAATATTAGGCTAATGTTTTTGTTAATTAAACTGCAATTATCTTCTTTCTTTTACCAAACTCATTTAACAGTCTAACGTTCGAGAGTAGGAATCATTTTCTAGCCTTTACTAGTTATTGTATTGGATGGAAAGACAAGAAAATAAACGATGAAGTTTTAAAACAACTAAAAATGAAAAGAACTACTAAACACAATTAGAACAATACAATTGACATTTTGTGGGCATGTTAAAAGACACAACAGCCTAATGAAAGTAATATTGGAAGGGAAAATACAAGGGAAAAGAGACAGAGGCAGACCAAGACTAACATGGACGAGAAACATCAAAAGATGTATAAGTCAACATATGACAATCTGCACAATCAAAACAAGAGACAGAGTGGAATGGCGCTCTATGATAGCTAACCCTCGATGCGGAGACGGCACTCAATGATGATGATGATGATGATGATGGTGCTAGTTATAGTTATAGTTATGGAAGGCCCCGGTATCACTGCAAACAAAATAAAATTCATAATTGCTCAACCGCCCGTACTAGTGGAATCATTCGAATTACTATCTCATCTCACGAACAAAGAAAGGTAGCTGCAATCCCCATCATAGCAGACCCAGCACACGCCAAAATACAAAAGGCGAAATCGCACAGAAAGTGAACAGAGCCATCTGTTATCTGTCATACGATATCATCATTCGTCGTAAGGAATCGGAATATCGAAACACGATCAAAACGGATGAAACGCACAGCTCATGGTGTGCACAGAGCATTTAACTCAGTAGCTCCGGCAGCAAGCCAGATTTGGAATATGAGGAAACTGCAACAAGAAACACTTTTCAGACACAAGTTATAATGGTTCCTAAGCTTATCCGATATATATGTAGATAGTCAATTTTTTTATGTTTAGCGCCTGATGATGTTAGGACATCATTTTGTCACGAAATCCTGAAACACAGTTAGTCGTCAGATTATCCACATCGGACATCGAACAACAGACCGTAAACGCTGAGATCTACCCTGCAAAGTGAATCTGTGAAATGATAAACCAGTCCACAAGTCTACCCTCGATCTCACAGTCTTGAATCTAGACAACATTCCTCCTGACCAACATGAAACTCCGGCAGCAGCGATAGCTCAGTGGTTAGTGAACTGGACTACAAAGGACGAGAGCTAGGGTTCGACCACAACCGACGGCTTCCGTTTCACCCAGCCTTTAATGGGTACAGGATTTTTTTCTGGGAAAGTAAAGCGGCACGTGCGTAATACCGACCACATTACCCCAAAAATTATGCACCGAAGGTCTGTAAAATTTATGGTACTAACACCATATTCCCTATACGCCACTTGGCGTGACGTGGGTACTTTACTTACTTTTTTTTTTTAAACAAGAAACTCTGTGAGTCACACTGGGGCTGCAAAGTCATGAAGAAAACTCCGCCATTTTGCTCTTCATTATAAGCGTATGGCCGGTATAGGGATAAACAATCAGCCATCATGATGACGTACCACACACAACAATGGATGCGCCCACAACTTCTTTCTAATTTTCTAATATCTTTATTGTATAACGGACAACTCAAGAGAGCAATCCCTTCCTCAGCCGGTTTACCGGTTGGATGAACTCTCACAACACGCCAGCAAAAACACTTCAGATTAGATCCTGTAACTCTCACAACACGCCAGCAAAAACACTTCAGCTCGTTTTTTATGACATGTGTGATGACCACGCAATTATAGACTCGTTTTTTTTATGACATGTGTGATGACCACGCAATTATACGAGTTTTTTATGACATGTGTGATGACCACGCAATTATAGACTCGTTTTTTATGACATGTGTGATGACCACGCAATTATAGACACGTTTTAAACGACACGTGCATCAGGTGATAGTTGTTCTATTCTTGTCTCCATCACAGTGGTCACATCTCATATAGCTAGCTACATGGGAGCGGCAGGTGATAGTTGCTCTATTCTTGTCTCCATCACAGTGGTCACATCTCATATAGCTAGCTACATGGGAGTGGCAGGTGATAGTTGCTCTATTCTTGTCTCCATCACAGTGGTCACATCTCATATAGCTAGCTACATGGGAGTGGCAGGTGATAGTTGCTCTATTCTTGTCTCCATCACAGTGGTCACATCTCATATAGCTAGCTACATGGGCGTGGCAATTGAAAGTTTCTATATTCTTGTTCCCGTGTTCAGGACCTCGGAATTTAGTTATTGACTTATTTGCGAACATGTCCATAGGTGCTCAGATCCCCTCCTCAGCAAGTCCCTCAGTGTCCAGCGACTGACGACTCCAGTTCTGTGTTGCTTGATAATTCTTCTTACACGGCCACTAAGTTTCTCGTTTCTGGCTGTGTACATCTTGACTCTCATCTCTTTCATCCGAATGAGTGACGTGGACTCATGGTTGTCGAGGTTCGGTGCCCGACCAAGGGCCTCAGAAACTACAGGGGAGAGAATTGTGTTGTGTTGCGATTTATTGAAGTTCAACATCATCATCAGGTACCGAGCCTGCTGGCGTAGGTGATCATGTCTTTCCACAACTTTCGGTCACGACAGTTATTTATCATTTCTGTTGTTGATCTTCTGCCAAGCCATTCTCTTAAGCTTTTCTCTTTGCTTCCCTCTATCTCTTCGTCACTCAATTTTCCCAGTTGTTACAATATATTCCAGTTGTTTTCTTCTCACTACATAGCCAAAAAATGATGATTGTTTCTTCTTAATATTGGAAATTAGCTCTCTTTTTGCTTTGGCCTCTTTCAGAACGTTTTCATTACTCTTCTTAGCTGTCCATGGTATTCTCAACATTCTTCTGTAAAACCACATTTCTACAGACTCCAATGATTTTCTTGTCTGTTGTTCTATTGTTCATGATTCACATCCATATGTTAAGACTGGCTCTACATAACATTTAAGAACTCTTTTTCTTGTTTCTATTGTCAAAAATGGATGCATATTATCATACTCATTTTTTGTAAAGCTGCTTTTGCCTGAGCCATTCAGCATCTCACCTCTGTTTTACATCTTCCGTCTGAGGTTATCAAAGTTCCCAAATTTTAAAATTCATTTACATGTTGCTATATTATTGAAATTACGATTAGTTATTTTAATTGAATTGTCGCGTTGTGACTTATTGTCTGTTCTTGTTGTGTCTCCTACAGCACGCAGAGACTGTTTCTCCACCGAGTTCCGCTGCAACAACACACAATGTGTGGCCATGGCGTACCTGTGTGACGCTATTGTTGATTGCATGGATGCCAGCGACGAGGAGCAGTCACAATGTCGTATGTGGATAACGGTCACTTTCATCATTAGTATCATCAATATCTTCATCTTCACAACATCTTCATCAACATCCTCAAATTCGACTTCCATCTTTATCGACAACGACAAAAACAACAGCAGCGGCTGCACCATGGTCATCATCATCGTTATCAATATGCTCAACTTCATTTGAATTTCTTTCATCTTCTTCATCTATATAGTAAACGCCATAATCATTATCATCTTTTTCATCTAGATAGTCAAAAACATAATTATTATCATCAACTTCTTCATCTAGATAATCAAAAACATAATTATTATCATCAACTTCTTCATCTAGATAGTCAAAAACATAATTATTATCATCAACTTCTTCATCTAGATAGTCAAAAACATAATTATTATCATCAACTTCTTCATCTAGATAATCAACAACATAATCATTGTCATCAACTTCTTCATCTAGATAATCAACAACATAATTATTGTCATCAACTTCTTCATCTAGATAATCAACAACATAATTATTATCATCAACTTCTTCATCTAGATAATCAACAACATAATTATTATCATCAACTTCTTCATCTAGATAATCAACAACATAATTATTATCATCAACTTCTTCATCTAGATAATCAACAACATAATTATTATCATCAACTTCTTCATCTAGATAATCAACAACATAATTATTATCATCAACTTCTCCATCTAGATAATCAACAACATAATTATTATCATCAACTTCTTCATCTAGATAGTCAACACCATAATTATTATCATCGCCTTCTTCATCTATATAGTCAACACCATAATTATTGTCATCAACTTCTTCATCTATATAGTCAACACCATAATTATTATTATCATCGTATTCATCTAGGTAGTCAACACCATACTCATTATCATCATCTTCTTCAGCTAGATAGCCAACGCCTTAATTATTACCACTATCATCTTCATCTAGATAGCCAACGCCTTAATTATTATCATCATCTTCATCTAGATAGCCAACGCCTTAATTATTATCATCATCTTCATCTAGATAGCCAACACCTTAATTATTATCATCATCTTCATCTAGATAGCCAACGCCTTAATTATTATCATCATCTTCATCTAAATAGTCAACATCATAATCATTTTTACCATTATCATCATCTTCTTCATCTAAATAGCCAACGCCTTAATTATTACCATTATTATCTTCATCTAGATAGCCAACGCCTTAATTATTACCATTATTATCTTCATCTAGATAGCCAACGCCTTAATTATTACCATTATCATCTTCATCTAGATAGCCAACGCCTTAATTATTACCATTATTATCTTCATCTAGATAGCCAACGTCTTAATTATTACCATTATTATCTTCATCTAGATAGCCAACGCCTTAATTATTACCATTATTATCTTCATCTAGATAGCCAACGCCTTAATTATTACCATTATCATCGTTATCTAAATAGCCAACGCCTTAATTATTACCATTATTATCTTCATCTAGATAGCCAACGCCTTAATTATTACCATTATTATCTTCATCTAGATAGTCAACGCCTTAATTATTACCATTATTATCTTCATCTAGATAGTCAACGCCTTAATTATTACCATTATCATCTTCATCTAGATAGCCAACGCCTTAATTATTATCATCTTCATCTATATAGCCAACGCCTTAATTATTACCATTATCATCTTCATCTAGATAGCCAACGCCTTAATTATTACCATTATCATCTTCATCTAGATAGCCAACGCCTTAATTATTACCATTATCATCTTCATCTAGATAGTCAACGCCTTAATTATTACCATTATTATCTTCATCTAGATAGCCAACGCCTTAATTATTACCATTATCATCTTCATCTAGATAGCCAACGCCTTAATTATTACCATTATCATCTTCATCTAGATAGTCAACGCCTTAATTATTACCATTATTATCTTCATCTAGATAGTCAACGCCTTAATTATTACCATTATCATCTTCATCTAGATAGCCAACGCCTTAATTATTATTATCTTCATCTAGATAGCCAACGCCTTAATTATTAACATTATTATCTTCATCTAGATAGCCAACGACTTAATTATTACCATTATCATCTTCATCTAAATAGTCAACACCATAATCATTTTCACCATTATCATCATATTTATCAAACATTATTATCATCAAAATCATCATTATTTTCATTATTATAAATAACTGCATGTCACCAGTTACATTCCAGGTAATTTCTTTAAAAAATCATTAACATTGTCATCATAATAATGAGTATAATTAGCATCATTACTGCCATTAACAATATATATATATTATATGAAGGAGCCGCGATAGATCAGTGGTTAGTGAACTGGACTACAAAGGACAAGAGGTAGGGTTCGATCCCACCCGGGTTCACCCAGCCTTAAATGGGTAGCGGATTTTTTTCTGGGAAAATAAAGCGGCACAGGCGTAATACCGACCACATTACCCCAAAAATCATGTGCTGAAGGTCTGTAAAATTTATGGTCACTAACACCATATTCCCTATACGCCACTTGGCGTGACGGGGGTACTTTACTTTTTTTACTTTTGTATTATATGAAGAACTGAGAAAAAAGTTAGGAATAACCGCCGCCATAGATTACATTAAGAAACAACAGATAAAATTGTTTGGCTATGTGATAAGACTGACGGACCAAAACAGAACACAGCAAGCCTTTAATAAAAGTTCGAGAACACCAGACACAAGAATCGACCGCGAGAAAGAATTATTGATGGGATATTAGAAACACTAGGAAACATAACTGCAGCAGACGCCAACAGAAGAGCAAAGGACGCAAATTATATCTCCCCTCGACGCTGAAAGGGAAATAAGAAAAAAAAAAAAGAAGGAGAATTCATTGTTGGTTCCTTTCTTTTTCACCCGTTGTTTTTGGTCTTAAATGTTATGTAGAGCCAGTTAACTTATGGATGTGAATCATGGACAATAGGACAACAGACAAGAAAATCACTGGAGTCTGTAGAAATGTGGTTTTACAGAAGAATGTTGAGAATACCATGGACAGCTAAGAATAGTAATGAAAATGTTCTGAAAGAGGTCAAAGCAAAATGAGAGTTTAATTTCCAATATTAGGAAGAAACAATCATCATTTTTTGGCCATGTAATGAGAAGGGAACAGCTGGAATATATTGTGACAACTGGGAACATTGAGGGACGAAGAGATAGAGGGAAACAAAGAGAACAAATACCAGACAGCTTAAGAGAATGACTTGGCAGAAGGTCAACAACAGAAATGATAAATAACTGTCGTGTTTCGAAAGTTGTGGAAAGACATGATCACCTACGCCAGCAGGCCCGGCACTTGATGACGATGATGATGTTTTTGGTCTTGCCAACTTTATGTACAATATTTCTTTCGACTCGTTTATTTCCCCAGTTTTGTTTCTCTCCCATTAATGTTTATATATCCATCATAAATACCTTTATATCCTCTTTTCCCCAGCGTTGTTCTGTATTCATTTTGAATATTTCACCTTCCTTCCTTTATTTATTTTTTATGTTCTTCTGTTTTCACAGTTCGCGCCGCCCTAGTATCAGTGGCGATCATTCCTTAGTTGTGATTTGATGTCCATGTTATTCCTGACAAGAGTTCTCAGTGGCAAGCAAGAAAGTTATATAAGTCTGGAACAAACATATAAACAAACAACAATCCATCGGTTATAAATATTTTCCCTCGTCTCAGAAGTTTATGTTCGTAATAAATATTTATTCATTTATGAATAATAACTTGGAACAAACAGAACATGTTTATTGAAGATCGGGGGGTCATTTCTTCATTTCATTCCTTCATAGTTCATTTCGACAGGCGTAGGATATCATGTTTCGGCATAACACTCGATAAAATGTACAGAGGGTGACCTTCGTCTTCGCCCCTGGACATGAAGGAGTACGGAGAATTAAAGAGCGAACAGGTTGGCTAGCTGTGCTGTCGTTGAAGACGGTCAACCAACGGATAGGGCGGACGTCATCAATGTTATCCAAGATGTGGGAAGGGCACAGGACTTCGACAACTATGAGTCTACGTTACACCTTCTTATGAAAGAGATGGGAGTTAAGGTCGGCACAGCCAGAAACGAGAAACTTAGTGGCCGTGTAAGAAGACTTATCAATGAACACAAAACTGGAGTCGTCAGTCGCTGGATACTGTGAGACTTGCTGAGGAAGGGATCTGAGCACGTATGGACAAGTTCGGAGTGCAATGATGATGACCCGCTAAAAACTCAATAACTGAGGAAGGGATCTGAGCACGTATGGACATGTTCGGAGTGCAATGATGATGACCCGCTAAAAACTCAATAACTGAGGAAGGGATCTAAGCACGTATGGACATGTTCGGAGTACAATGATGATGACCCGCTAAAAACTCAATAACTGAGGAAGGGATCTGAGCACGTATGGACATGTTCGGAGTGCAATGATGATGACCCGCTAAAAACTCATAACTGAGTAACTCAATAACTCGATCTAGTGCATAGTCATTTTTTGGCCATGTAATGAGAAGAGGACAACTGGAATATATTGTAACAACTGGAATATATTGTAACAACTGGAATATATTGTAACAACTGGAATATATTGTAACAACTGGAATATATTGCAACAACTGGAATATATTGTAACAACTGGAATATATTGTAACAACTGGAATATATTGTAACAACTGGAATATATTGTAACAACTGGAATATATTGTAACAACTGGAATATATTGTAACAACTGGAATATATTGTAACAACTGGAGAAATTGAGAGACGAAGAGATAGATGGAAGCAAAGAGAAAAAATACCAGGCAGCTTAAGAGAATGGCTTGGCAGAAGGTCAACAACAGAAATGATAAATAACTGTCGAGATCGAAAGTTGTGGAAAGACATGATCACCTACGCCAGCAGGCCCGGTACTTGATGATGATGATGTTTCCTGTTAAGTGTTCCGACCCTTCTCTACACAAGTCCTAGAGATGTGAACCACCTTTTCCCAACTTGTGTTACTACTTCCCCTTTCACATCTGCCTCTTTAAGTATCTCCTCATTCCATTTGTTTGCTGCCAATAGTCACCGCAGCATCCAGCTCAAAAAAAAAAACACGCACGTCACAGCTGATCCTGTCTTAGATTGTATGTCTTTGTTTAAAGTCCATTAAAGAACAAATGATAAATAGCATTTTCATACAAACTTTGTGCTATGAAAGTCTCACTCTTTTTGGACTCTTTTTAAAACACATTTAAGAAAGATCAATACATGTGAGATGCGATGCTTGAGAAAAGTAACAAACAACACAAGAAGAGATAGAATACCAAATGGAACCACAAGAAAAATGGTAGGAATAAAACCCTGCCAAGAATATGTAGAACAACAACAACTTAAATAGTTTGGCCACCTGGTCAGAATGAATCCTCACCAATCACCATCAAGGGCGTTCTTCTCGAGAATGCATGGAAAAAGACCAAGAGGAAGACCCAGAAAAAGATGGATAGATGCAGTGACAGAGACATGCAACAACAAAAGAAAATCACTAATTCAGACAATTCGAGCAGCACAAGAACGACAAATGATATAAACCACAACACCTTTTAGGTATCAGTGAAAAGAGAAAAGAAGAAGATGGATAGATGCAGTGACAGAGACATGTAATAACAAAGGAAAATCACTAATTCAGACAATTCGAGCAGCACAAGAACGACAAATGATATAAACCACAACACCTTTTAGGTATCAGTGAAAAGAGAAAAGAAGAAGATGGATAGATGCAGTGACAGAGACATGTAACAACAAAGGAAAATCACTAATTCAGACAATTCGAGCAGCACAAGAACGACAAATGATATAAACCACAACACCTTTTAGGTATCAGTGAAAAGAGAAAAGAAGAAAAAAGTTAAAAGTCCATAATCCGTAGATATAATACACTGCTTCAACATAAAGGTAAAGGTCAACTTCTTTCGGCGTCTTTTGCACACGAGTTTTCACCCACATGTGCTCGACCGACTATTCAGAAGTGTTCGGAGACTTCTGGGTAGTGTCGCTTCAAGCATCGAAACTCGCGATGCGAGGCAGCATTCCTCACCTTCCCAGATTACTATCCTTGTACCCATTTCTGCTAGCGGCTGCGTTGACCACGGGGGTATTTGTTTTGTTCCAACCACTAGTACAACTCACACCGCTTCCAACTGGAATCCAAAACGGTTGTCCGAAAGTCGGTGGCCTATGCGGGTGGTTTTCCCAACCAGTTATCGAGGCTTTTTTGATAACTAAGATAGAAACAGGTATAAGATGAACAATTAAGTCATGAAATTAGGTGAAAACGTAAGTGCGTAATGGATGTAATGTAAGGACATTTTTATCAACTTAGAGTTGAAAGATTGATGATTGGTGTGCGTACATGTAATTTCCGTTAATGGTTACAGTTGATAAATGTAGATTTCTCCTAAATGTATGTCCACAGAGAGACATTTCAAATGTCCATCGGGATTCTACATCGCAGATGAGCATGTTTGTGACAACTGGAACGATTGTCGCTTTAGTCAAAGTGACGAGTTAAACTGTGAGTTTTTATACGACTACTTAGTGTACGACTACTTAGTGTATGACTACTTAGTGTATGACTACTTAGTGTACGACTACTAAGTGTACGACTACTTAGTGTATGACTACTTAGTGTACAACTACTTAGTGTACGACTACTAAGTGTACGACTACTTAGTGTATGACTACTTAGTGTACGACTACTAAGTGTACAACTACTTAGTGTATGACTACTAAGTGTACGACTACTAAGTGTACGACTACTTAGTGTATGACTACTTAGTGTACGACTACTTAGTGTACAACTACTTAGTGTATGACTACTTAGTGTATGACTACTTAGTGTACGACTACTTAGTGTACGACTACTTAGTGTACAACTACTTAGTGTACGACTACTTAGTGTACAACTACTTAGTGTACGACTACTTAGTGTATGACTACTTAGTGTACGACTACTAAGTGTACGACTACTTAGTGTATGACTACTTAGTGTACGACTACTAAGTGTACAACTACTTAGTGTATGACTACTAAGTGTACGACTACTAAGTGTACGACTACTTAGTGTATGACTACTTAGTGTACGACTACTTAGTGTACAACTACTTAGTGTACGACTACTAAGTGTACGACTACTTAGGTTATAACTACTTAGGTTACAACTACTTAGTGTACGACTACTTAGTGTACGACTACTTAGTGTACGACTACTTAGTGTACGACTACTTAGTGTACGACTACTTAGTGTACGACTACTTAGTGTACAACTACTTAGTGTACGACTACTTAGGTTACAACTACTTAGTGTACGACTACTTAGTGTACAACTACTTAGTGTACGACTACTTAGGTTACAACTACTTAGTGTACGACTACTTAGTGTACGACTACTTAGTGTACGACTACTTAGTGTACGACTACTTAGTGTATGACTACTTAGTGTACGACTACTTAGTGTACGACTACTTAGTGTACGACTACTTAGTGTACGACTACTTAGTGTACGACTACTTAGTGTACGACTACTTAGTGTACAACTACTTAGTGTACGACTACTTAGTGTACAACTACTTAGGTTACAACTACTTAGTGTACGACTACTTAGTGTACGACTACTTAGTGTACGACTACTTAGTGTACAACTACTTAGTGTACGACTACTTAGTGAACGGCTACTTAGTGTACGACTACTTAGGTTATAACTACTTAGTGTACAACTACTTAGTGTACGACTACTTAGGTTACAAATACTTAGTGTACGACTACTTAGTGTACGACTACTTAGTGTACGACTACTTAGTGTATGACTACTTAGTGTACGATTACTTAGTGTACGACTACTTAGGTTACAACTACTTAGTGTACGACTACTTAGTGTACGACTACTTAGTGTACGACTACTTAGCGTACGACTACTTAGTGTACGACTACTTAGTGTACGACTACTTAGGTTACAACTACTTAGTGTACAACTACTTAGTGTACGACTACTTAGGTTACAACTACTTAGTGTACGACTACTTAGTGTACGACTACTTAGTGTACGACTACTTAGTGTACGACTACTTAGTGTACGACTACTTAGTGTACGACTACTTAGTGTTCGACTACTTAGTGTACGACTACTTAGTGTACGACTACTTAGTGTACGACTACTTAGCGTACGACTACTTAGTGTACGACTACTTAGTGTACGACTACTTAGGTTACAACTACTTAGTGTACAACTACTTAGTGTACGACTACTTAGTGTACGACTACTTAGTGTACGACTCTTAGTGTACGACTACTTAGTGTACGACTACTTAGTGTTCGACTACTTAGGTTACAACTACTTAGTGTACGACTACTTAGGTTACAACTACTTAGTGTACGACTACTTAGTGTATGACTACTTAGTGTACGACTACTTAGGTTACAACTACTTAGTGTACGACTACTTAGGTTACAACTACTTAGTGTACGACTACTTAGGTTACAACTACTTAGTGTACGACTACTTAGGTTACAACTACTTAGTGTACAACTACTTAGGTTACAACTACTTAGTGTACGACTACTTAGGTTACAACTGCTTAGTGTACAACTACTTAGTGTACGACTACTTTGTGTACGACTACTTAGTGTACGACTACTTAGGTTACAATTACTTAGTGTACGACTACTTAGGTTACAACTACTTAGTGTACGACTACTTAGTGTACGACTACTTAGGTTACAACTACTTAGTGTACGACTACTTAGTGTACGACTACTTAGGTTACAACTACTTAGTGTACGACTACTTAGGTTACAACTACTTAGTGTACGACTACTTAGGTTACAACTACTTAGTGTACGACTACTTAGGTTACAACTACTTAGTGTACGACTACTTAGTGTACGACTACTTAGGTTACAACTACTTAGTGTACAACTACTTAGTGTACGACTACTTAGTGTACGACTACTTAGTGTACAACTACTTAGTGTATGACTACTTATGTCAGTAGTTTGGTAAAATATTAATGTCGCGTGCTGATTGTGGGTTTATTAGAAGGAAACTACTTTTTTCCTTCTATTATTCACTATTATCGCCTTGGAAGTTTCCCTATTTAATAATATTTATTTATTATTATTTGTCTCCTGATTGTGGGTTTGTTGAGCAGCGTATCTCGCGGCTGAATCTATCTCTGATGTTCCATGTCAATGAGGGATGTTTTCCTTATGTTTTCAACATTCGTGTCGTTGGTGTTGTTGAATCCAGGACTTGTGGTCATAACGTTCCATGTGTCGAGTATGAGAGATTGTGTTTTCCTTCTGTGTGCTAATATTCCATGTGTCGAGTATGAGAGATTGTGTTTTCCTTCTGTGTGCTAATATTCCATGTGTCGAGTATGAGAGATTGTGTTTTCCTTCTGTGTGCTAATATTCCATGTATCGAGTATTAGTGAGTGTGTTTTCCATTCTGTGTGCTAATATTCCATATGTCGAGTATGAGAGATTGTGTTTTCCTTCTGTGTGCTAATATTCCATGTATCGAGTATTAGTGAGTGTGTTTTCCATTCTGTGTGCTAATATTCCATATGTCGAGTATGAGAGATTGTGTTTTCCTTCTGTGTGCTAAAATTCCATGTGTCGAGTATGAGAGATTGTGTTTTCCTTCTGTGTGCTAATATTCCATGTGTCGAGTATGAGAGATTGTGTTTTCCTTCTGTGTGCTAATATTCCATGTATCGAGTATTAGAGATTGTATTTTCCATTCTGTGTGATAATATTCCATGTGTCGAGTATGAGAGATTGTGTTTTCCTTCTGTGTGCTAATATTCCATATGTCGAGTATGAGAGATTGTGTTTTCCTTCTGTGTGCTAATATTCCATATGTCGAGTATGAGAGATTCTGTTTTCCTTATGTGTGCTAATATTCCATGTGTCGAGTATGAGAGATTGTGTTTTCCTTCTGTGTGCTAATATTCCATGTATCGAGTATTAGAGATTGTGTTTTCCATTCTGTGTGCTAATATTCCATGTGTCGAGTATGAGAGATGGTGTTTTCCTTCTATGTGCTAATATTCCATGTATCGAGTATTAGAGATTGTGTTTTCAATTATGTGTGCTAATATTCCATGTGTCGAGTATGAGAGAAGGTGTTTTCCTTCTGTGTGCTAATATTCCATGTGTCGAGTATGAGAGATGGTGTCTTCCTCTGCTGTGTCCTAACAAGTTTGGAAGTGACATTTATGCTTGCTTGCTATGCCAGGGCAAATAATATGGAGATAGTGATTTGCCAAAAACACACAAGCCCCTCTCGAAACATCTTTGAAGCGTTCCGACGGGGGGACGAGGCGGAAGTCGCATTTCTCCACTACTGACCATTTGCTGCTAGCTCTTATAATTCTTGTTTTGGTTATGGTTAGTCGAAGGCCCTAGTATTCCTTTCTTAAAATACATTATTTAATCCATTCCTTTCTTAAAATACATTATTTCATCCATTCCTTTCTTAAAATACATTATTTAATCCATTCCTTTCTTAAAATACATTATTTCATCCATTCCTTTCTTAAAATACATTATTTAATCCATTCCTTTCTTAAAATACATTATTTCATCCATTCCTTTCTTAAAATACATTATTTCATCCATTCCTTTCTTAAGATACATTATTTCATCCATTCGTTTCTTAAAATACATTATTTCATCCATTCCTTTCTTAAGATACATTATTTCATCCATTCTTTTCTTAAGATACATTTTTCATCCATTCCTTTCTTAAGATACATTATTTCATCCATTCCTTTCTTAAGATACATTATTTCATTTCATCCATTCCTTTCTTAAGATACATTATTTTATCCATTCCTTTCCTAAGATACATTATTTCATCCATTCCTTTCTTAAGATACACTATTTCTTAGATTCATCTCTTAAGATACACTATTTAATCTATTTTGCCCTACAAAACACATTATTTCATGCATTTCGCCCCATAAAAGACATTGTTTCATCCATTCCCCTACAAAAGTCATTATTTCATCAATTTCGCCCCACAAAACACATTATTTCATCCATTTCGTCCCATAAAACACATTGTTTCATCCATTCCCCCAAAAAACACATTATTTCATAAATTTCATAAAAACATATTATTGTATCCATTCCACCACAAGACACTTTATTTCATCCATTTCCCATACAAGACACATTATTTCATCCATTTCCCTCACAAGACACATTATTTCATCCATTTCCCTCACAAGACACATTATTTCATCCATTTCCCTCACAAGACACATTATTTCATCCATTTCTCTCACAAGACAGGTTATTTCATCCATTTCCCTCACAAAAACATTATTTCATCCATTTCCCTCACAAGACACGTTATTTCATCCATTTCCCTCACAAGACACATTATTTCATCCATTTCCCTCACAAGACAAAATATTTCATCCATTTTTCTCACAAGACACGCTATTTCATCCATTTCCCTCACAAAACAGTTATTTCATCCATCCCCGTAAAAAGCCACACTATTTCATCCATTGCTCTCACAAGACACATTATTTCATCCATTTCCCTCACAAGACACAACATTTCATCCATTGTACTCACAAGACACGTTATTTCATCCATTTCCCTCACAAGACACATTATTTCATCCATTTTCCTCACAAGACACAACATTTCATCCATTGTACTCACAAGACACGCTATTTCATCCATTACCGTAAAAAGACACAACATTTCATCTATTGCACTCACAAGACACGTTATCTCATCCATTCCCGTATAAAGACACAACATTTCATCCATTGTACTCACAAGACAAGTACTTTCCCGCCAGGTTCGGATGCGTGCGCTGACAACCAGTTCCGGTGTCCTGACACCCAGTGCATCAACGCTGGCAACGTTTGTGACGGTGAATGCGACTGTCTGTCGTGTGCTGATGAAGATAACTGCGGTAAGAAGATAACTCTAACTGTTTTAACACACTGAAGAGTATTCATCATCATCAAGTGTCATGCCTGCTGGCGTAGGTGATCATGTCTCTCCACAACTTTCGATCTCGACAGTTATTTACCATTTCTGTTGTTGACCATCTGCCAAGCCTTTCTCTTAAGCTGTCTGGTATTTTTTCTCATTGCTTCCCTTCTATATCTTGGTCTCTCAATTTTCCCAGTTGTTACAATATATTTCAGTTGTTCTCTTTTCATTTGAAGAATATTACGGGGGAGAATTTAAAAAAAAAATATAGAGAAAAAATGGTATGGTAAAAGCTTTACGTATTTAACAGACAACACAGATTTGAACGACGTTTCGGCTCAAAAAGCCTTCAGCAGGAACAAACAAACAACACACATACATTGATATTGAAGTAAATAAAACTAATGCTATATAACTAACTAGTCATGAAACATCCAAAACAAAATAATCAAAACTGTTTTAAGAAAAGAATATATTCTTCCCTGTGTCGTGGACAGTGGCCGGAACGAGAAAGAGAGAGAATCCGCGCGGTGGTTACGCTGTAATCACCATGATGGTCAAATGGTCAAACAGTGTCAGGGTTCTAAAAATATGTGAGTGGGGGGACACTGTCTAAGTTACCAGACTACAAAGACACTGACAGTGTCTATAAGTATAAAAGAGGCCACGCATACATGTAAGAATATTACACTTGCTGCGTCCAATCTGCGGGATTGTAACCACTTTCACAAGAAACCACTTTCATGAGAAATTACTTTCACCAGAAACCACTCTCACGAGAAACCACTTGAAAGAGTCATGTCACAGTAACTCGTTTCGCCCTAAACTCAGTATTTTGTAATGGTTTGAAAGATGAAAAAAAAAGAAATCACTTTTAAACGATTTCATTTTTGTGGTTTGTAAAAATAAAATGTGTAAAATTATTTTCGTTTGAGTTGCACTATTTTTTGATAAACCAAAGAATGTTTGAATGTTTTAGTTGAGTTATGTTTTGTGCTATTGACGTTTTAGTTGAGTTATGTTTTGTGCTATTGACGTTTTAGTAAATTTGTGCACGAGGGAGGAAAGATTAAAATTTGTAATTATCTTTTCTGGAGCAGACGGGAGATTTCAACAAAAACAAAGAAAAACATCAAATTATAAGCGCAGATTTCTTCTTCTCAAATTTGATCAGCTATATCCATATCTTAAGACCAGAGCTTAAATTCAGTCGGGGGCCCTACAGTGAAAGCTCTTGGAGAATTTTTATTTGCGATAGTCTAGCGATAGATAAATCATCATCATCATGTGCCATACCGGTTGTCGTAGGTGATCATGTCCCTCCACAATCTTCTATCTACAGTGCATCGTATCAGTTCTGTTGTTGACTGTTTTCCATGCCATGACACAAAGCTATCCAGTATTTTCTCTCTTTGTCGCCCGTGATCTCTCTTTCCTTTTATTTTGCCCGTTGTAACCAAGTATTCCAACTTTACTCTTCTCATTATGTGCCCGAAAAATGTTGATTGCTTCTTTCTGATGTTTTTTTAAAGAGTTCCCTTTTTGTGTTGGCCTCTTTGAGAACTTCCTCATTGGTCTTTTTAGCTGTCCAGGGAACTTTCAATATTCTTCTGAGAAATCCCATCTCTGTGGCCTCTAATCGTTTTTTTTTTTCAGATAGATAAATAGAAGACTTAAATGACATTTTAAATTGGCTCAGTAGCACAGACACCCAATATAATATGAAACTCAATACTAGCAAGACAGATTTCATGAATATCGCAAATGAGAAACAGAATATCAATATAAGGATAGACTGCGGATATTTGAAATTAGTGGAGGAGTGAACAAACCTAGCAAGTCTAGAGACAAAATACACTTCACAAACACAAGTGCTGCATTTTATATACAAAAATTTGTCAAGCCATCGGGTAGCTATCACCACAGCTGTCGTTGTTGTTTGTCACTGAATGCCACGAGTTGATGCGAGAAGGTTGTCCTTTGACTCATTTGATGTGGCGGGTCGTAATGGCTTTCTTGACATTCCCGGCTCTTACTGGAGAAGTTGGAGTTCGTCTATCACAGGCTATGCTGGGAAACTACTAGTCCAGCCCAGAGGTACTGCAATACTAGGTCTTCTATATCAGTAACAACCACCACTACAGGGAAGAGAAGACGGCGATCCTAGCTTCTATTGGCCAGCATGTTTTGACGGAGACTGTTACCAGGGGAGACCACGAGGAGGTGGAACAATGGCTAGGTCTTGGTCAGCTGATGGTGCGCCGACCCTGCTATTGCGACCACATGTCGTAGAATCTTCTGCTGCCCCTCCACAGCTGCCCAACAGGGAAATAACTCTGGAAGCAAAATGGGCACTCTACAACAAAACCATCATCCCAACGTTGTGCTATCATTAAGTAATGAGCTCCGTCACACCAAGTGGCGTTTAGGAAATATGGTGTTAGTGACCATCATTTTTACAAACCTTCAGCACATGATTTTTGAGGTAATGTGGTCAGTATTACGCCCGTGTCGCTTTACTTTCCCAGAAAAAAAATCCGGTACCCATTTAAAGCTGGGTGAACCTGGTAGCCATCGATCAGGCTCTAGTCATTTGTAGTCCAGTTCACCAACAACTGAGCTATCGCGCCACCTTGGCTACCAATGCCAGACCTGAACTCTAGACTCGGTAACAATGAGAAAAGTAACCACTACCGAGATGAATTGTGTTAGAGGAATAGAAGAAAACAGCATGAAAGATAAGATCAGAAATGAAGAAGTGAGAAAAACATTTAGCAATAATTCCCGTGATAAAATACATGGAGAAATAAAAACAGATAAAATAGCTTGGCCACATAATAAGAAAGAAAAATCAAACCACAAAACAGAGCCTTTAATATTCGTTGCCAGGAATCTAGACTCAAAGGTTGACCACGACAACAGATGGATCGATGGAATATTAGAAACAGTAGGAAACATAACAGCAGCAGAGACCAACAGAAGAGCAAAAGACAACAAATGATATCTCCCCTCGACGCTGAAAGGCAAATTAGTAAGAAGCAGAGGAAGATAATCTTACAATAGCACTACATTTAAGGTCCTAACTTTAAAAGCCCCTAAAGCTTGTTCCATTACTGTCTCCTGCAATCTGTTTCCTTTACTGTCTCCTCCAATCGTTGTCCTTTACTGTCTCCTCCAATCTGTTTCCTTTACTGTCTCCTCCAATCGTTGTCCTTTACTGTCTCCTCCAATCGTTGTCCTTTACTGTCTCCTCCAATCTGTTTCCTTTACTGTCTCCTCCAATCTCTTTCCTTTACTGTCTCCTGCAATCTGTTTCCTTTACTGTCTCCTCCAATCTGTTTCCTTTACTGTCTCCTCCAATCGTTGTCCTTTACTGTCTCCTCCAATCGTTGTCCTTTACTGTCTCCTCCAATCTGTTTCCTTTACTGTCTCCTCCAATCTGTTTCCTTTACTGTCTCCTCCAATCTGTTTCCTTTACTGTCTCCTCCAATCGTTGTCCTTTACTGTCTCCTCCAATCGTTGTCCTTTACTGTCTCCTCCAATCGTTGTCCTTTACTGTCTCCTCCAATCTGTTTCCTTTACTGTCTCCTCCAATCTGTTTCCTTTACTGTCTCCTCCAATCGTTGTCCTTTACTGTCTCCTCCAATCTGTTTCCTTTACTGTCTCCTCCAATCTGTTTCCTTTACTGTCTCCTCCAATCGTTGTCCTTTACTGTCTCCTCCAATCTGTTTCCTTTACTGTCTCCTCCAATCGTTGTCCTTTACTGTCTCCTCCAATCTGTTTCCTTTACTGTCTCCTGCAATCTGTTTCCTTTACTGTCTCCTCCAATCTGTTTCCTTTACTGTCTCCTCCAATCTGTTTCCTTTACTGTCTCCTCCAATCTGTTTCCTTTACTGTCTCCTCCAATCTGTTTCCTTTACTGTCTCCTCCAATCTGTTTCCTTTACTGTCTCCTGCAATCTGTTTCCTTTACTGTCTCCTCCAATCTGTTTCCTTTACTGTCTCCTGCAATCTGTTTCCTTTACTGTCTCCTCCAATCTGTTTCCTTTACTGTCTCCTCCAATCGTTGTCCTTTACTGTCTCCTCCAATCTGTTTCCTTTACTGTCTCCACCAATCTGTTTCCTTTACTGTCTCCTCCAATCGTTGTCCTTAACTGTCTCCTCCAATCTGTTTCCTTTACTGTCTCCTCCAATCTTTGTCCTTTACTGTCTCCTCCAATCTTTGTTCTTTACTGTCTCCTCCAATCTTTGTCCTTAACTGTCTCCTCCAATCTGTTTCCTTTACTGTCTCCTCCAATCGTTGTCCTTTACTGTCTCCTCCAATCTGTTTCCTTTACTGTCTCCTCCAATCTTTGTCCTTTACTGTCTCCTCCAATCTTTGTTCTTTACTGTCTCCTCCAATCTTTTTCCTTTACTGTCTCCTCCAATCGTTGTCCTTTGCTGTCTCCTCCAATCTTTTTCCTTTACTGTCTCCTCCAATCATTGTTCTTTACTGTCTCCTCCAATCGTTGTCCTTTACTGTCTCCTCCAATCGTTGTCCTTTACTGTCTCCTCCAATCTTTGTTCTTTACTGTCTCCTCCAATCATTGTTCTTTACTGTCTTCTCCAATCTTTGTTCTTTACTGTCTCCTCCAATCCTTAATCTTTACTGTCTCCTCCAATCGTTGTCCTTTACTGTCTCCTCCAATCTTTGTTCTTTACTGTCTCCTCCAATCTTTGTTCTTTACTGTCTCCTCCAATCATTGTTCTTTACTGTCTCCTCCAATCATTGTTCTTTACTGTCTCCTCCAATCGTTGTCCTTTACTGTCTCCTCCAATCTTTTTTCTTTACTGTCTCCTCCAATCTTTGTTCTTTACTGTCTCCTCCAATCTTTGTTCTTTACTGTCTCCTCCAATCATTGTTCTTTACTGTCTCCTCCAATCATTGTTCTTTACTGTCTCCTCCAATCTTTGTTCTTTACTGTCTCCTCCAATCGTTGTCCTTTACTGTCTCCTCCAATCGTTGTCCTTTACTGTCTCCTCCAATCGTTGTCCTTTACTGTCTCCTCCAATCTTTTTCCTTTACTGTCTCCTCCAATCTTTTTCCTTTACTGTCTCCTCCAATCTTTTTCCTTTACTGTCTCCTCCAATCTTTTTCCTGTACTGTCTCCTCCAATCTTTTTCCTTTACTGTCTCCTCCAATCTTTGTCCTTTACTGTCTCCTCCAATCTTTTTTCCTTTACTGTCTCCTCCAATCGTTGTCCTTTACTGTCTCCTCCAATCTTTTTCCTTTACTGTCTCCTCCAATCTTTTTCCTTTACTGTCTCCTCCAATCGTTTTCCTTTACTGTCTCCTCCAATCTTTTTCCTTTGCTTATTTTTGTCAATACTTTACAGTCCTCTCTTATTTTTCTCAATCCTATATTGTCTTCTCTTATCTTTGTCAACACTTTGCTGTTTCCTCCAATCTACTCGAACACTAATTTATTCATGTAAACACAGTATTTAAGTCTAGCCTTAATGTTTCACGAAGCTACCTTTATTTTCGCCCTCCCTGTGGGTTCCATGTAAGAGAATATCTGACAAAGTCGTGGCTGCAGATGGTCAGTTCTTGACTCGTCTAGGTTAAACACACGGCCTAACTGATCTTCGCTATGCATTTTCTTTCTCTTGATGACTTCCTTCTCCTGTGTTCTAGTTGGCAATGGTTTCGCTGCTATGCTTATTTGAAACATATGGACTTCCGGTCAATATTGCAGATAGACGACAAGAACCGTTGAGGCTCTGTCTGAAAAAAAATGTTCCTTGGTGCAGTTTCCTCCTATTCCAAGTCCGGCTTGCTGCGGCGGCTACTGATTTTAGTTCTCTGTGCATACAGTGAGCTGTGTTTTTCATCAGGATCATGTTTCGATATACCGATTGTTTTCGATGAATGATGATATCGTATGACGAAGGACAGTTTGGCTGCATTCACTTTTGGTGCGGTTCCGCCTTATGTCTTTTGGGGTGTGCTGTAGCTGATATGATGGCGTCTGCAGCTGCCTTTCTATTTATGGGTTCTTTAATGAGATAAGATGTTAATTCGGATGATTCCACTGGCATGGTGGTTGAATAATTATGGATTTTGATTCGTTTAGTGTGATACCGGGGGCTTCGACTAACTACAAGTACACTATTTGAAAATATCCGGGTTGGTGGCAGTGTGTGTAGCCCCTTCTATTGTTACATTCCGGCTCAGACCAAAACGTGGCACTCTCTAGCGCTGGCCTCGCACGCTACAGGACGCGCAGTAAATTGCCTGTGATGATGATGTCTATCATATCTATGATGTATACGATGCCTATGATGTCTAAGATGTCTATGATGTATATGATGTATATGATGTCTATAATGTCTATGATGTATATGATGTCCGTGATGTATATGATGTCTATTATGTCTATTATGGTTATGATGTCTACGATGTCTATGATGTCCATGATTGTTATGATGTCTACGATGTCTATGATGTCCATGATGGTTATGATGTACAAGATGTCTATGATGTATATGATGTATATGATGTCTATTATGTCCATGTCTAATATGTCTATTAAGGTTATGATGTCTACGATGTCTATGATGTCCATGATGGTTATGATGTCCAAGATGTCTATGATGACCATGTCTATGATGTCTAAGATGTATACGATGTCTATGATGTCCATGATGCCTAATATGTCTATGATGTCCATGTTGTCTAAAATGTCTAAGATATCTATGAAGTCAATGATGCCCAAGATGTGTAAGATATATATGATGTCCATGATGTGTAAGATGTCTAAGATGTATATGATGTCTATTTCTATGATGTCTGTGATGTCTATGATGTATATGATGTCTGTGATGTCAATGATGTCCGTGATGCCTATGTTGTCTATGATGTCTATGATGTATATGATGTCTATGATGTCCATGATGTCTATGATGTATATGATGTCTATGATGTCCATGATGCCCATGATGCCTATGATGCCCATGATGCCTATGTTGTCTATGATGTATATGATGTATATGATGTATATGATGTCCATAATGTCTATGATGCCCATGATGTCTATGATGCCCATGATGCCTATGTTGTCTATGATGTATATGATGTCTATGATGTCCATGATGTCTATGATGTCAATGATGTCCATGATGCCTATGTTGTCTATAATGTATATGATGTCCATGATGTCTGTGATCTCTATGATGCATATGATGTCCATGATGTCTATGATGTACATGATGTCCTTGATGTCCGTGATGTTTATAATGTCCATAATGTCTATGATGCCCATAATGTCTATGCTGTCTATGATGTCTATGATGTCCATGATGTATATGATGTCTATGATGTCTATGTCTATGATGTCTATGATGTATTTTTCAGAAACATACGGTTGCATTGCTGAAGAGAAGTTTTTGTGTCGCACAAAAAGCCATGCTCCAAGATGCATCTCTAAAGATCGTGTCTGCGACCTGGTCAACGACTGTAAAGACTCAGCTAACAGCCTGGACGAGTATTCATGCAGTAAGTTGATCATCATCATGATAACAATTGTTGATGTTTCGCTCACTTTCGATTGTAAATTGATGTTCTGTTCCCATCCAGATGTACGCAGATTGATAGTGTCTTTCGCTCATTAAATTGATGTCTCGTATCATCTAGCAGTAAATTTGTCTTTATTGTTGTTTTAACACACAGTTACTGATACTTAAAGGTAAAGGCAAAGTGTGAGACTTGATTCGGCGTCTTAGCACGCGAGTTTTCACCCAGATGTGCTTGGCCGCCTATCCAGAAGTGTGCGGAGGCTTCTGGATAGTGTCGCTTCAAGCATTGAAACTCACAATGCGAGGCGGCATTCCTCACCTTCCCAGTGTTACCCTGGTACTCATTTCTGGTGACACCCGTACTCCTCGGCACAGCACCATGCCAAGACAACTAACGCCAGAGCACACGGCCAACTAGGCTACCCTAAAATATAGTATCATTGGCGATGTCTTTCACTCATGTGTAGTCATGACTATACACAGGGTTCCTTCTGTAAATTACTATTCGTGCTGTAAAAAAAAAAAAAGCAAGCACCTAAAACACCTGAAACAAAGTAAAGGACCCCCGTCACGCCAAGTGGCGTATAGGGAATATGGCGTTAATGGCCATAAATTTACAGACCTTCGGCACAGGATATTTGGGGTAATGTGGTCGGTATTACGCCCGTGCTGCTTTACTTTCCCAGAAAAAAATCCGGTACCCATTAAAGGCTGGGTGAACCAGAGCCGTCGGTTGGGATCGAACCCTACCTCTTGTTCTTTGTAGTCCAGTTCACTAACCACTGAGTTATCGCGGCTCCCTATTCGTGCCGTACCGTCCTATAAATGTCTGGAACGCAAGTGTTCAGCCCTACTATATTCCGGGAGATACTTGTAGTAATAGGAAAATACAGATATACAATTGATTCCCTAGTTGTGCTCATACCCTATGCTATAGTCATAAGTACACCTGCGTGAAAGACATCGCCAATGATAGCTATCGTTTACAGGTAGCTGAGTTAGCCGTGTGCTCCAGCGTTTAGTTCTCGTGGCTAGTCGCTGTGCCAAGGAGTACGGGTTCGATCCTGCTTCTATCTATTGACCTTTCGAGCCGTAGCCGGCCCATAGGGCGTAGACCAAGATACACCTTCTCCTATCTGAATTTTTGTTCTAGCAGTTTTTTTCAATTCTTTTAAAGATATTTTATCAAATCTCGCCATTTGTCTCTGTTCTGTGCAACCAGCTCTATCTCATTGAGGGAGCCGAATCCAGCTGCTCTTGCCTCTCTCATCAATGTTCTTCTCGGTGTCTCCCTGGGTCTTCCTCTTTTTCTCTTACCTTTTGTTTCCCATATGAGGGCTTGCTTTGCTATTCGGTTGTTATCTCTTCTCATCAATAATTCTTTTTCCGGCTGTTTCCAAAATGGAGGAATTATTTTTTCTCCGGCTTGGTATAGAACCATTGATCAGAGGTTTAACAAACCGCTATTGTAAAAATGATTTTGTTAATGAAACGTAGACCTGATACAGAATGTGTAAATTAGCGGTAGATAGTAGTGATAATTTTTTCGGCCCTAAAACAACAACAAAAATCCTGCTTCGGACCAACTTTTCTTCTTTGTCTTTTATCTGTTGTTAGTTATTTATGATTGTTTCCCGAGTGTTGCAAACATACATCTACCCCTGAGATGATTCACCGATGCTATTATATACCTGCTTCCGGCATATCAGTAGTTCACAAGAAAACCCCATCTTATTTGGGAACAACAAATCTGTATTGATGGCCACAATCCTATACATTCCCAGAGTAAAAAAAATATGAGGTTCCAATTTTTATCGTGGCTGCTTGAACCACAGGAGCGAGTTTTAATTTCATCAGATTATCTGACGAGAGTGTAATCGAAATAAAAGTCTCTGAGTTGTGCGACAAGCGAGTATCACAATAAACCACCACTGTTTCAGCATCGTAGAGTGCCGTCTCCCCATCAAACCTTGGCTACCATGGAGTGTCATTCCGCTACATCTCTTTTTTAGATGGTGCAGGTTTTCATAGGCTGGCATGTCCATCTTTTGATGTTATTCGTCCATATTAGTCTTGGTCTGCCTCTGCCTCACTCAATGCAATGGGGAAGTGAAGAAAATACGGGGAAAGAAAAGTTGCTGATCGAAGTTGAAACAAGACGTCAAAGATTAACATTGACAACTTTCAACATACAACTAAACACAATCTACACAACAAATATCAACAAACAACTAAACACAATCTACACAACAACTATAAAAAACAACTAAACACAATCTACACAAAAACTATCAACATACAACTAAACACAATCTATACAACAACTTTCAACATACAACTAAACACAATCTACACAAAAACTATCAACAAACAACTAAACACAATCTACACAACAACTAACAACATTTAACTAAACACAATCTATACAACAAATATCAACAAATAACTAAACACAATCTATACAATAACTTTCAACATACAACTAAACACAATCTACACAACAAATATCAACAAACAACTAAACACAATCTACACAAAAACTATCAACAAACAACTAAACACAATCTACACAACAACTATCAACAAACAACTAAACACAATCTACACAACAACTACCAACATACAACTAAACACAATCTACACAACTATCAACAAACAACTAAACACAATCTACACAACAACTATCAACAAATAACTAAACACAATCTACACAACAACTATCAACATACAACTAAACACAATCTACACAACAACTATCAACATACAACTAAACACAATCTATACAACAACTATCAACAAACAACTAAACACAATCTACACAACAACTATCAACAAACAACTAAACACAATCTACACAACTATCAACAAACAACTAAACACAATCTATACAACAACTTTCAACATACAACTAAACACAATCTAACAACAACTATCAACTTACAACTAAACACAATCTACACAACAACTATCAACAAACAGCTAAACACAATCTACACAACTATCAACAAACAACTAAACACAATCTACACAACTATCAACAAACAACTAAACATAATCTACGCAACTATCAATATACAACTAAACACAATCTACACAACTATCAATATACAACTAAACACAATCTATGCAACAACTATCAACAAACAACTAAACACAATCTACACAACAACTATCAACATACAAATAAACACAATCTACACAACAACTATCAACAAACAACTAAAAACAATCTACACAACAACTATCAACATACAACTAAACACAATCTACACAACAACTATCAACAAACAACTAAACACAATCTACACAGCTATCAACAAACAACTTAACACAATCTACACAACAACTATCAACAAACAACTAAATACAATCTACACAACAACTATCAACAAACAACTAAATACAATCTACACAACAACTATCAACATACAACTAAACACAATCTACACAACTATCAACAAACAACTAAACACAATCTACACAGCTATCAACAAACAACTTAAAAAAATCTACACAACAACTATCAACAAACAACTAAACACAATCTACACAACAACTATCAACAAACAACTAAATACAATCTACATAACAACTACCAACATATAACTAAACACAATCTACACAACTATCAACAAACAACTAAACACAATCTACACAACTATCAACAAACAACTAAACACAATCTACACAGCTATCAACAAACAACTAAACACAATCTACACAGTTATCAACAAACAACTAAACACAATCTACACAGCTATCAACAAATAACTAAACACAATCTACACAGCTATCAACAAACAACTAAACACAATCTACACAACTATCAACATACAAATAAACACAATCTACATAACTATCAACAAATAACTAAACACAATCTACACAGCTATCAACAAACAAGTAAACACAATCTACACAACTATCAACATACAACTAAACACAATCTACACAACTATCAACAAATAACTAAACACAATCTACACAACTATCAACAAACAACTAAACACAATCCACACAACTATCAACATACAACTAAACACAATCTACACAGCTATCAACAAACAACTAAACACAATGTACGCAACAACTATCAATAAACAACTAAACACAATCTACACAACTATCAACTTACAACTAATCACAATCTACACAACGTATATCAACAAACAACTAAACACAATCTACACAACTATCAACAAACTACTAAACACAATCTACACAACGTCTATCAACAAACAACTAAACACAATCTACACAACAACTATCAACATACAACTAAACACAATCTACACAACAACTATCAACAAACAACTAAACACAATCTACACAACGTCTATCAACAAACAACTAAACACAATCTACACAACAACTATCAACAAACAACTAAACACAATCTACACAACGTCTATCAACAAACAACTAAACACAATCTACACAACAACTATCAACAAACAACTAAACACAAGAGGTAAAGACGTCAACAACCACAGACTGGTAATTTCACACAAAAAAATAGGTAAAGACAATAGACGGAACACTAGGATCAGAAGATAAACCCAGTGGTGATGAAAACATCACAAACTATCTCTCCCCTTCGACGCTGAAAGGCTAAGACTAAGAAAAGAAGACGATGAATTGATCAACACATGAATAACAATGAGATCAAGTGATTGTATCATCACATGAGAACGGAGTCCAAACACACAAGCTCTGTCACGTGAAGGTCAGTGTGGTCGTGTCACGTTCCGGAAACACGCGGCTCAAACACAATTTCCAGGGATTGCATTTTTCTATTTTTCATTTTGTGATTTCTGATCTCATTGTCTATTGATAATAGCACAGACGTCACAGAGCTCCCTGAAAACCAAACAGGCGCTCAGGCGTTTCCTCGAAATATGTGGGCGAACTGTGGTTCTGGTAGCTCGATGATTACCACATTACTGACGTTGTATTCCAAATTGTTGCAGTATCCATTGTTTTACAATAATTTTATCCTAGAATGTAATAGAGATTGTTGCAGGATTAGCTCCATTGTTCTTCAATGATTATATTCTTCGCTGAACTAGATTGTTGCAGGATTAGTTCCATTGTTCTACAATATTATATTCTTGGCTAAACTAGATTGTTGCAGGATTAGTTCCATTGTTCTTCAATGATTATATTCTTGGCTAAACTAGATTGTTGCAGGATTAGTTCCATTGTTCTTCAATGATTATATTCTTGGCTAAACTAGATTGTTGCAGGATTAGTTCCATTGTTCTTCAATGATTATATTCTTGGCTAAACTAGATTGTTGCAGGATTAGTTCCATTGTTCTTCAATGATTATATTCTTGGCTACACTAGATTGTTGCAGGATTAGTTCCATTGTTCTTCAATGATTATATTCTTGGCTAAACTAGATTGTTGCAGGATTAGTTCCATTGTTCTTCAATGATTATATTCTTGGCTACACTAGATTGTTGCAGGATTAGTTCCATTGTTCTTCAATGATTATATTCTTGGCTAAATTAAATTGTTGCAGGATTAGTTCCATTGTTCTTCAATGATTATATTCTAAACTATACTAGAGATTGTTCCAGGATTCGCTCCATTATTCTCCAATGATGATATCCTAGAGAATCATCTGATGACATCAATGTATATGGTTAAAGAAAGACCCCATTATAGTTGTACATCTATTATAGTGTTCGAACCCCAGTTGTGGCCGATTTATTTTGCACTGACAAGGCTCCGGGGTTAACCCAGCTTCTAAAAATGGGTACCAAAGATTTTTCTGGGAAGTAAAGGCGGCCTGGCGTGATACCGACCACATCACCCAAAAATGTTCCGTGGTTATAGAAAAATATGGTCACTAACTCCATATTCACCATATGTCTAGAAAGGCGTGGTGGGAACGATTACTTTTTTTTTTAACTCTTCTTCCTCTTTCCTTCCTCATTTGCCCTTCAGCGTCGAGTGGGATACATTCTGCGGTATTTTGCTCTTCTGTTCATCTCTGCTGTTGTTATGGTTCATAGTGCCTCTAATATTCCATCGATCCATCTTTTTCATGGTCGACCCTTGGGTCTGGTATTCTCACAAAGTTGATATATTACTCTTTAACTCTTTATCAAGAACTCACGGGAAATGTCAACCAATAATGTGTCTTGACAATGATACATAGCATTTCATTCTGCCCTAATGCTTTCTTGGGAGCCGTGATAGCTCAGTGGTTAGTGAACTGGACTACAAAGGACAAGCGGTAGGGTTCGATCACAACCGACGGCTTCCAGTTCACCCAGCCTTTAATGGGCACCGGATTTTTGGGGGGAAAGATAAGCAGGACGGGCGTAATACCGACCACTTTACTCCAAACATCATGTGCTGAAGGTTTGTAAAATGTATGGTCACTAACACCATATTTCCCTATACGGCACTTGGCGTGCCAGTTACTAACACCATATTCCCTATACGCCACTTGGCGTGCCTGGTCACTAACACCATATTCCCTATACACCACTTGGCGTTCCTGGTCACTAACACCATATTCCCTATACGCCCACTTGGCGTGCCTGGTCACTAACGTCATATTCCCTATACGCCACTTGGCATGCCTGGTCACTAACCCCATATTCCCTATACGCCACTTGGTGTGACGTGCGTACTTTACTTTAACTTGACTCTAAAATCAGGTTAATATGCTCCATCGCTAATAATTGTTTCTACACAATTGGAAACGAGGACACTGACGGGAAAGCTACAGAAAAAATACAAGCTATTTAATGAAATGTTATCGAAAGATTGTGTGCACCTCCTACTTTAATCGCAAATTGTATCACAAATAAAATGACATTTGCTAATGGATACAACAATCAATCGTAGTACGTCATGATGCTTTGTCTATCGTGAAGAAATACGGAATGAGATGGTTTGGCTATTCGTCCTGATCGTCTAGTCTGGCAAAGACAATTATTCAAGGAACTGTGAAGGGAGGAAGAAGGCATGTATGCGGAGAAATAGATGGGAAGATAACATCAAGGGATGGACAAATTCAAAGAATGTCTGAATAGAGAGATCAACGGAGATTGTTAATGAAGCCTGTCTGTAATGCCCCAGCAACTCCACGAGCTACGAATAAAGAAAGAAGGAAGGAATGACATATAAGGATGAACTTAACAGCGTCGAGTGATTCATCTCCAGCTGCATGGATAGTCAGCAACCTGATATATGTTAGCAGCATCTATTATCTTACATCAACTTTAACGTGGCCGTGTATGCGAGTCTCTTATTCTCGACGGCTGTATACGAGTCTCTTGACGGTTGTATGTAAGTCTCTTATTCTTAAAGGCTTTAAGCCAGTCTCTTGACGGCTGTATGCGAGTCTCTTATTCTTAGCGGCTTTAAGCCAGTCTCTTATCGGCTGTTTGCAAGTCTCTTATTCTTAGCGGCTTTAAGCCAGTCTCTTGACGGCTGTATGCAAGTCTCTTATTCTTAGCGGCTTTAAGCCAGTCTCTTGACGGCTGTATGTAAGTCTCTTATTCTTAGCGGCTTTAAGCCAGTCTCTTGACGGCTGTATGTGAGTCTCTTATTCTTAGCGGCTTTAAGCCAGTCCCTTGTCGGCTGTATGCAAGTCTCTTATTCTTAGTGGCTTTAAGCCTGTCTCTTCACGGCTGTATGCGAGTCTCATATTCTTAGCGGCTTTAAGCCAGTCTCTTGACGGCTGTGTGCGAGTCTCTTATTCTTAGCGGCTTTAAGCCAGTCTCTTGACGGCTGTGTGCGAGTCTCTTATTCTTAGCGGCTTTAAGCCAGTCTCTTGTCGGCTGTATGCAAGTCTCTTATTCTTAGCGGCTTTAAGTCAGTCTCTTGACGGCTGTATGCGAGTCTCTTATTCTTAGCGGCTTTAAGTCAGTCTCTTGACGGCTGTATGCAAGTCTCTTATTCTTAGCGGCTTTAAGCCAGTCTCTTGACGGCTGTATGCGAGTCTCTTATTCTTAGCGGCTTTAAGCCAGTCTCTTGTCGGCTGTATGCAAGTCTCTTATTCTTAGCGGCTTTAAGCCAGTCTCTTGACGGCTGTATGCAAGTCTCTTATTCTTAGCGGCTTTAAGTCAGTCTCTTGACGGCTGTATGCAAGTCTCTTATTCTTAGCGGCTTTAAGTCAGTCTCTTGACGGCTGTATGCAAGTCTCTTATTCTTAGCGGCTTTAAGCCAGTCTCTTGACGGCTGTATGCGAGTCTCTTATTCTTAGCGGCTTTAAGCCAGTCTCTTGTCGGCTGTATGCAAGTCTCTTATTCTTAGCGGCTTTAAGCCAGTCTCTTGACGGCTGTATGCAAGTCTCTTATTCTTAGCGGCTTTAAGTCAGTCTCTTGACGGCTGTATGCAAGTCTCTTATTCTTAGCGGCTTTAAGTCAGTCTCTTGACGGCTGTATGCAAGTCTCTTATTCTTAGCGGCTTTAAGTCAGTCTCTTGACGGCTGTATGCAAGTCTCTTATTCTTAGCGGCTTTAAGCCAGTCTCTTGACGGCTGTATGCGAGTCTCTTATTCTTAGCGGCTTTAAGCCAGTCTCTTGTCGGCTGTATGCAAGTCTCTTATTCTTAGCGGCTTTAAGCCAGTCTCTTGACGGTTGTATGCAAGTCTCTTATTCTTAGCGGCTTTAAGCCAGTCTCTTGACGTCTGTATGCGAGTCTCTTGACGGCTGTATGCAAGTCTCTTGACGGCTGTGTGCGAGTCTCTTGACGGATTTATGCGAATCTCTTGACGGCTGTATGCAAGTCTCTTGACGGCTGTATGCAAGTCTCTTGACAGCTGTATGCAAGTCTCTTGACGACTGTATGCAAGTCTCTTGACGGCTGTATGCAAGTCTCTTGACGGCTGTATGCAAGTCTCTTGACAGCTGTATGCAAGTCTCTTGACGGCTGTATGCAAGTCTCTTGACGGCTGTATGCAAGTCTCTTGACAGCTGTGTG
This sequence comes from Megaustenia siamemsis, assembly GCA_032433765.1. NCBI lineage: Eukaryota > Metazoa > Mollusca > Gastropoda > Stylommatophora > Ariophantidae > Megaustenia > Megaustenia siamemsis. The sequence continues at coordinate 18,270,885 of JAVIAB010000101.1, forward strand.
CAAGTCTCTTGACGGCTGTATGCGAGTCTCTTGACGGCTGTATGCGAGTCTCTTGACGGCTGTATGCAAGTCTCTTGACAGCTGTATGCAAGTCTCTTGACGGCTGTATGCAAGTCTCTTGACGGCTGTATGCAAGTCTCTTGACGTCTGTATGCAAGTCTCTTGACGGCTGTATGCAAGTCTCTTGACGGCTGTATGCAAGTCTCTTGACGGCTGTATGCAAGTCTCTTGACGGCTGTATGCAAGTCTCTTGACGGCTGTATGGAAGTCTCTTGACGGCTGTATGCAAGTCTCTTGACGTCTGTATGCAAGTCTCTTGACGGCTGTATGCAAGTCTCTTGACGGCTGTATGCAAGTCTCTTGACGGCTGTATGCGAGTCTCTTTACGGCTGTATGTCATGTGTGTGTTGTAAAAGATGGCAATGATGTTGACACCAAGCTCTTTAAAGCCTGCCAATAGAAGATCTTCGTGGTCACAAAATGAAGACAGAGAGCTTATCACATCGGACATTTTACCAACAGTCGCACACTGGTGTGTGTATATTACGTCATATTGAACATTATTTCCTACGTATTTCCATTTGACGCAACACGGACGGGTTTCATTTGCAAACACGCCTCATATATGTATATATCCAAACAGACGTGTTGCTAGAGTAAGTGCAGTTATTTTGTGCTGAACACATAGTGTAAGCCTTAGAGGCAATACAGCAGGAGGTCGACGACTGGGCGTCATGACCCAGGCAGGCCCGCCTCCCCTAGATTGTAAAGAAGATAAAGAGCGGAAACACTTGCTCGACGTGGAGTGGGCTTCTGATGATCAGATTGCCTCCTGCTGCCAAGCTCTGTACAAAGAGTTTGCTATTTATTTATATTATTGTCTTATCTTTATTCCCACGTTAAAGGTTATATATTTATATCAGTTTTATCTTTATTCCCACGTTAAAGGTTATATATTTATATCAGTTTTATCTTTATTCCCACGTTAAAGGTTATATATTTATATCAGTTTTATCTTTATTCCCACGTTAAAGGTTATATATTTATATCAGTTTTATCTTTATTCCCACGTTAAAGGTTATATATTTATATCAGTTTTATCTTTATTCCCACGTTAAAGGTTATATATTTGTATTATTGTTATGTTTCTACCACGTTAAAGGTTATATATTGGTATTATTGTTATGTTTCTACCACGTTAAAGGTTATTTATTTGTATTATTGTTATGTTTCTAACACGTTAAAGGTTATTTATTTGTATTATTGTTATGTTTCTACCACGTTAAAGGTTATATATTGGTATTATTGTTATGTTTCTACCACGTTAAAGGTTATTTATTGGTATTATTGTTATGTTTATTCCCACGTTATAGGTTATATATTTGTATTATTGTTATGTGTATTCCCACGTTATAGTTTATATATTTGTATTATTGTTATGTGTATTCCCACGTTATAGATTATATATTTGTATTATTGTTATGTGTATTCCCACGTTATAGATTATATATTTGTATTATTGTTATGTTTATTCCCACGTTATAGATTGTATATAATGATTTTGTTTGCACCGACTTTTGATATAAATTCGTTTGCAATATTTCGTCACCAACTAGCTGGAAACAAGAATTGCAGCATTTTCGACCCGGATAATCAAAAGAAATACTTCTTTTGCCCTGAAGGAAGATGCATTCCTCATTCTTTGTTGTGTGACTACTACTCGGACTGTGTGAATGGGGAAGACGAGATTCACTGTGGTAGGTGTTCTTTGTTGGTCGTGTTTCTCATTGTTGTGGTTGTGGTGTGTGTGGTTCAGTGTTTTTATTGATTTGTTGTTGCAGCTGGTGTTGTTGTTAAGCTCGTGTTAATGATTTGTTGTTGCAAGTGGTGTTGTTGTTAAGCTCGTGTTATTGATTTGTTGTTGCAAATGGTGGTGTTGTTAAGCTCGTGTTATTGATTTTTTTGTTGCTGGTGGTGTTGTTCTTAAGTTCGTGTTATTGATTTGTTGTTGCAAGTGGTATTGTTGTTAAGTTCGTGTTATTGATTTGTTGTTGCAAGTGGTGTTGTTGTTAAGTTCGTGTTATTGATTTGTTGTTGCAAGTAGTGTTTTTGTTAAGCTTATGTTATTGATTTGCTGTTATAAGTGGTGTTGTTGTTAAGCTCGTGTTATTGATTTGTTGTTGCAAGTAGTGTTTTTGTTAAGCTCATGTTATTGATTTGTTGTTGCAAGTGGTGCTTTTGTTAAGCTCATGTTATTGATTTGTTGTTGCAAGTGGTGTTTTTGTTAAGCTCATGTTATTGATTTGTTGTTGCAAGTGGTGCTTTTGTTAAGCTCATGTTATTGATTTGTTGTTGCAAGTGGTGTTTTTGTTAAGCTCATGTTATTGATTTGTTGTTGCAAGTGGTGTTTTTGTTAAGCTCATGTTATTGATTTGTTGTTGCAAGTGGTGTTTTTGTTAAGCTCATGTTATTGATTTGTTGTTGCAAGTGGTGTTTTTGTTAAGCTCATGTTTTTGATTTGTTGTTGCAAGTGGTGTTTTTGTTAAGCTCATGTTATTGATTTGTTGTTGCAAGTGGTGTTTTTTTGTTAAGCTCATGTTATTGATTTGTTGTTGCAAGTGGTGTTTTTGTTAAGCTCTTGTTATTGATTTGTTGTTGCAAGTGGTGTTTTTGTTAAGCTCATGTTATTGATTTGTTGTTGCAAGTGGTGTTTTTGTTAAGCTCATGTTATTGATTTGTTGTTGCAAGTGGTGTTTTTGTTAAGCTCATGTTATTGATTTGTTGTTGCAAGTGGTGTTGTTGTTAGGTTCGTGTTATTATTATTGAGTTGTTCTTGTTGGAGATGTTCCTGGCGTTGTTGTTACTGTTTCTTGGAGTTTTTTTGTTGTTATAGATGGCTTTAGTCTTCTTGCTAGTGTTGTTATTGTTGTTAGTTATATCGTTGTTAATGATGTGTTTAGTATTGTTGCTAGTTATATCGTTGTTGGTGATGGCTTTAGTGTTATTGCTAGTGTTGTTATTTTTGTTAGCTATATAGTTGTTGGTGATGTGTTTAGTATTGTTGCTAGTGTTGCTATTGTTGTTAGCTATACCGTTCTTGGTGATGTGTTTAGTATTGTTGCTAGTGTTGTTATTGTTGTTATTGTTGTTAGGTATATCGTTGTTGGTGATGTGTTTAGTATTGTTGCTATTGTTGTTATTGTTGTTAGCTATATCGCTGTTAATGATGTGTTTAGTATTGTTGCTAGTGTTGTTATTGTTGTAAGCTTTGTTGATATTGGAATTAACTTTAGTGTTGCTTGTGTTGTTATTAATGTAAGCTGTGTTGATATTGGAATTAACTTTAGTGTTGTTGTGGCTATTGTTTGATTTGTTGTAGTTGTCAGAAGTGTTATGTTTTGCTTGGGTTGCTGTTGAGGTTATGAAATGATGCCCTAAAGACATGACCTCACAAGCTGCTTGCCCATAACAATATCAACAAGAACAAGTGTTAATTCATAATGGGAGCCGCGATAGCTCAGTGGTTAGTGAACTGGACTATAAAGGACAAGGGGTAGGGTTCGATCCCAACCGACAGCTTCCGGGTTTACCCAGCCTTAATTGGGTACGGGATTTTTTTCTGGGAAAGTAGAGCGGCACGGGCGTAATACCGACCACATTACCCCAAAAATCATGTGCCGAAAGTCTGTAAAATGTATGGTCACTAACACCATATTCCCTATACGCCACCACTTGGCGTGACGGGGGCACTTTACTTACTTTTTTTTTTTACTTAATTCATATTGTTGCTGTTATTATTACTATAAGATTTGTTGCTGAAATAAAAGCTCTCACAACAACGTCATCGGCCACTCCCCTCCCCAGCCATGTGACCTCCTTCATTCTGCAGCGCAAAGACAAAACACATGGCACATCGCCAGAAATGAAACAAAGGAACCTGTAATGATAGTTATCTTGTACCTTTTATAGCTCCCAGTGGAGCATAGGTCTTCAACAAACACTTTCCAAGTCGTTCTGTCTCTTGCCATTCTTTTAGGATTATTCCATGTCTTCCCCATCATCTTCATCTCTGCTTCTGTCTGTCTTCTCCAAGAATTCCTTGGTCTTCCTCTTTGTCTTTTCCCCTGGAGATTCCAAAAAAAGGGCCTGTTGTGTAATACTCTCAGTTGGCTTCCGTAGTGTGTGTCCTATCCAGCGCCATCGCCTTCGCTGTATCTCTTTATCCACTGGTGTTTGACTGGTACATTTCCATAATTCTATGTTATTGATTTTGTCCTGCCATTTCCAGCATTTTAACGATAGTTATAGTTGCATAGACTCGTTGTTGCTTGGTATTTCCGTGGTTTAGTTCAGCATATGTTGCTAGTATGATGTTGCAAGAAGGAAACTGCGAGGGAGATGAACAGAGGGACAAATTCAATTTGAGAATAAGATTCAGGAAAGAGATGAGGGGAAGATAAGAGTAAAAGGAACAGATGGAAAAGGAAGAACAGTTTAAGACATGCAGAAAACATGTTTTTTAACTAATGGAAGAAAGAAAGGAAGGAATAAAGATTAGAAGGAAGAGATAAAGGAAGAAAGAAAGAAATGGATAAAGAAAGCAAAGAAGAATGGAAAAAAAAAGAGATAAATAAAAAAGAAAGGGATAAAGAAAGGAAAAAATAAAATGAAAAGCAGACAAGCTTGGAATAGGGGTAGTTGGATCAATAAACGAAATGGTGAAGACGATATCACAGAAGAAGATATCACAGAAGAAGATATCACAGAAGAAGATATCACAGAAGAAGATATCACAGAAGAAGATATCACAGAAGAAGATATCACAGAAGAAGATATCACAAAAGAAGATGTCACAGAAGATATCACAGAAGATATCACAGAAGAAGATATCACAGAAGAAGATATCACAGAAGATATCACAGAAGAAGATATCACAGAAGAAGATATCACAGAAGATATCACAGAAGAAGATATCACAGAAGAAGATATCACAGAAGAAGATATCACAGAAGAAGATATCACAGAAGAAGATATCACAGAAGAAGATGTCACAGAAGATATCACAGAAGAAGATATCACAGAAGATATCACAGAAGAAGATATCACAGAAGAAGATATCACAGAAGAAGATATCACAGAAGAAGATATCACAGAAGAAGATGTCACAGAAGATATCACAGAAGAAGATATCACAGAAGATATCACAGAAGAAGATATCACAGAAGAAGATATCACAGAAGATATCACAGAAGAAGATATCACAGAAGAAGATATCACAGAAGATATCACAGAAGAAGATATCACAGAAGAAGATATCACAGAAGATATCACAGAAGAAGAATATTTTTTTTTAAAAGAAGAAAGGTAGGAAAACTAAAAAGGAAGGGGAGGTTGAAGAAAAGAAAAAAGTAATAGAGAGAGAAGAAAGAAGAAAAAAGAGAAGGGGAAGAAGGAAGATGAGGGAGAATAGCGGAAGAGGTCGAAGAGAAAACACAAGGAGGAGTGGAAGAAAGGAGACGAATGAAAAAAAGAATAAGAGGAGGGAAAAAGATAAGAAAGAGGAGAACAAAAAAGATGTTGATTAAAAACCGAAGGCAGTGATAGAGTAGGACACACACTGCGGAAGCCAACTGAAAGTATTACACAACAGGCCCTTTTTTGGAATCCCCAGGGGAAAAGACAAAGAGGAAGACCAAGAAATTCTTTGGAGAAGACAGACAGAATCAGAGATGATGATGATGATGGGGAAGACATGGAATGATCTTAATAGAATGGCAAGAAACAGAACGACTTGGAAAGTATTTGTTGAAGATCTATGCTCCACAGGGAGCTGAAAGGTAGAAGAAGACGAATGATAGAGAAAAAAAATAAAGTACAATATGAAAGAAGAAATCACAGAAAAATAAAAGAGAAAAATAAGAAAGACGAGGAGGCTAATGTTTATAATTTTGACGTGAAAACTGACACTTAAAATGAAGCCAATTTGTTTTTCTTCAGATTTCCCAAGTTGCTCCTCAGATGAGTTCATGTGTCGCAACAGTCAGTGTGTGCCCAGGTCCAAGCGCTGCGACATCTCACGTGACTGCGCCGACTGGTCGGACGAGATGAACTGCGGTAAAACGCATTTTTTTTTTGTTTGAAATAATTGATTCGATTTTTGTTGTTTTCAAAAAGTTGATTTGATTTGTGTTGTTGTTAAATAATTTATTTGAATTTTTGTTGTCAAATAATTGATTTGACTTCTTGTTTTCAAATAATTGATTTGAATTTTTGTTTTCAAATAATTGATTTGATTTTTGTTTTCAAATAATTGATTTGACTTTTTGTTGTCAAATAATTGATTTGATTTTTGCTGTTGTCAAATAACTGATTTGATTTTTTTGAGGGTCAAATAATTGATTTGACTTTTTTTTCAAATAATTAATTTTATTTTTTTTTTGCGGTAAAATAATTGATTTGATTTTTGGTTGTCAAATAATTGATTTTTTTTTTGTCAGCTTTAACCTCTGACAAAGTCCCTGGAGACTAGGAACTGAATTTTATGTGTTAATCTGTTTTTTCCTGGCAGCCTTGTGCAGAGTGGTCCTTCGCCGCATAGGGGCAGATAACTCCGACTTCGGAGGTACTCATATTTTTTCCGTCGATGAGTAACTGACGTTTCAAGCAGGGCCTCGCTGCTGAGACCAGGAGTGGTTGCCGCAGAGAGAAATCATAAATAAAAATCCCAACCGGTATAGTCGGGATTTGAACCCACAACCCCTCTGTCTCGAGGCCGGCGTCTTGCCTCGAGACTAACCAAAATAAATAATTTGATTTTTTTGTTGTCAAATAATTGGATCTCTTGTTGTTAAATAATTTATTTTATGTTTTGAGATAACATTTTTCCAGTTCTGAAAAGTTATAGAATTATCTATGCCCTATTCTATGCCTTTCATAGAACCAGTTTCATTGCAGCCAGAAGTCCCGCATATCCGCCCCACCATTTGCCACAGCATTTCTCAAAAGCATTGGTAACTTCCATTAACGAACTTCGCCCCGTGCACGTCCGCTACATCAAAACACAGGCGACAGTACCAAAACTGCATGCGTGGCAGATACATGACTTGACTTGACTTGACTTAATCCCCTTGTTAGACGTGAGCTATGAGCTCTTTACAGCTTAATGCCTCTCGCATGAAGGCGCAGGTCCTTCTCAGTTGTACAGCTGCAGAGTACAGTGTGTTATTGATGGATGGAAGTAGTGGGAGTAACATGCTCCGTCGGTTTTGTAAATGAGGACAGTGTAGTAGCAGGTGATCTACTGTCTCAGATTGTTGATGACATTGTAGTAGTAGGTGATCTACTGTCTCAGATTGTTGATGACAGTGTAGTAGCAGGTGATCTACTGTCTCAGATTGTTGACAGTAGTGTAGTAGCAGGTGATCTACTGTCTCAGATTGTTGACAGCAGTGTAGTAGCAGGTGATCTACTGCCTCAGATTGTTGACAGCAGTGTAGTAGTAGGTGATCTACTGTCTCAGATTGTTGATGACAGTGTAGTAGCAGGTGATCTACTGTCTCAGATTGTTGATGACAGTGTAGTAGCAGGTGATCTACTGTCTCAGATTGTTGACAGCAGTGTAGTAGCAGGTGATCTACTGTCTCAGATTGTTGACAGCAGTGTAGTAGTAGGTGATCTACTGTCTCAGATTGTTGACAGCAGTGTAGTAGTAGGTGATCTACTGTCTCAGATTGTTGATGACAGTGTAGTAGCAGGTGATCTACTGTCTCAGATTGTTGATGACAGTGTAGTAGCAGGTGATCTACTGTCTCAGATTGTTGACAGCAGTGTAGTAGCAGGTGATCTACTGTCTCAGATTGTTGACAGCAGTGTAGTAGTAGGTGATCTACTGTCTCAGATTGTTGATGACAGTGTAGTAGCAGGTGATCTACTGTCTCAGATTGTTGATGACAGTGTAGTAGCAGGTGATCTACTGTCTCAGATTGTTGACGGTAGTGTAGTAGCAGGTGATCTACTGTCTCAGATTGTTGACGGCAGTGTAGTAGCAGGTGATCTACTGTCTCAGATTGTTGATGACAGTGTAGTAGCAGGTGATCTACTGTCTCAGATTGTTGATGGTAGTATAGTAGCAGGTGATCTACTGTCTCAGATTGTTGATGACAGTGTAGTAGCAGGTGATCTACTGTCTCAGATTGTTGATGACAGTGAAGTAGTAGGTGATCTACTGTCTCAGATTGTTGACAGTAGTATAGTAGCAGGTGATCTACTGTCTCAGATTGTTGACAGTAGTGTAGTAGCAGGTGATCTACTGTCTCAGATTGTTGATGACAGTGTAGTAGCAGGTGATCTACTGTCTCAGATTGTTGACAGCAGTGTAGTAGCAGGTGATCTACTGTCTCAGATTGTTGATGACAGTGTAGTAGCAGGTGATCTACTGTCTCAGATTGTTGATGACAGTGTAGTAGCAGGTGATCTACTGTCTCAGATTGTTGATGACAGTGTAGTAGCAGGTGATCTACTGTCTCAGATTGTTGATGGTAGTGTAGTAGCAGGTGATCTACTGTCTCAGATTGTTGGCGGCAGTGTAGTAGCAGGTGATCTACTGTCTCAGATTGTTGACGACAGTGTAGTAGTGATCTACTGTCTCAGATTGTTGACGGTAGTGTAGTAGCAGGTGATCTACTGTCTCAGATTGTTGATGACAGTGTAGTAGCAGGTGATCTACTGTCTCAGATTGTTGATGACAGTGTAGTAGCAGGTGATCTACTGTCTCAGATTGTTGACGACAGTGTAGTAGCAGGTGATCTACTGTCTCAGATTGTTGACAGCAGTGTAGTAGTAGGTGATCTACTGTCTCAGATTGTTGACGGTAGTGTAGTAGCAGGTGATCTACTGTCTCAGATTGTTGACGGTAGTGTAGTAGCAGGTGATCTACTGTCTCAGATTGTTGACGGTAGTGTAGTAGTAGGTGATCTACTGTCTCAGATTGTTGACGGTAGTGTAGTAGCAGGTGATCTACTGTCTCAGATTGTTGATGACAGTGTAGTAGCAGGTGATCTACTGTCTCAGATTGTTGATGACAGTGTAGTAGCAGGTGATCTACTGTCTCAGATTGTTGACGGTAGTGTAGTAGCAGGTGATCTACTGTCTCAGATTGTTGATGACAGTGTAGTAGTAGGTGATCTACTGTCTCAGATTGTTGACGGTAGTGTAGTAGCAGGTGATCTACTGTCTCAGATTGTTGATGACAGTGTAGTAGCAGGTGATCTACTGTCTCAGATTGTTGATGACAGTGTAGTAGCAGGTGATCTACTGTCTCAGATTGTTGATGACAGTGTAGTAGCAGGTGATCTACTGTCTCAGATTGTTGACGGTAGTGTAGTAGTAGGTGATCTACTGTCTCAGATTGTTGATGACAGTGTAGTAGCAGGTGATCTGCTGTCTCAGATTGTTGACGGTAGTGTAGTAGCATGTGATCTACTGTCTCAGATTGTTGACGGCAGTGTAGTAGCAGGTGATCTACTGTCTCAGATTGTTGATGACAGTGTAGTAGCAGGTGATCTACTGTCTCAGATTGTTGACGACAGTGTAGTAGTGATCTACTGTCTCAGATTGTTGACGGTAGTGTAGTAGCAGGTGATCTACTGTCTCAGATTGTTGATGACAGTGTAGTAGCAGGTGATCTACTGTCTCAGATTGTTGACAGCAGTGTAGTAGTAGGTGATCTACTGTCTCAGATTGTTGATGACAGTGTAGTAGCAGGTGATCTACTGTCTCAGATTGTTGACAACAGTGTAGTAGCAGGTGATCTACTGTCTCAGATTGTTGATGACAGTGTAGTAGCAGGTGATCTACTGTCTCAGATTGTTGATGACAGTGTAGTAGCAGGTGATCTACTGTCTCAGATTGTTGACGGTAGTGTAGTAGCAGGTGATCTACTGTCTCAGATTGTTGATGACAGTGTAGTAGCAGGTGATCTGCTGTCTCAGATTGTTGACGGCAGTGTAGTAGTAGGTGATCTACTGTCTCAGATTGTTGACGACAGTGTAGTAGCAGGTGATCTACTGTCTCAGATTGTTGATGACAGTGTAGTAGCAGGTGATCTACTGTCTCAGATTGTTGATGACAGTGTAGTAGCAGGTGATCTACTGTCTCAGACTGTTGATGACAGTGTAGTAGCAGGTGATCTACTGTCTCAGATTGTTGACGACAGTGTAGTAGCAGGTGATCTACTGTCTCAGATTGTTGACAGCAGTGTAGTAGTAGGTGATCTACTGTCTCAGATTGTTGATGACAGTGTAGTAGCAGGTGATCTACTGTCTCAGATTGTTGACAGCAGTGTAGTAGCAGGTGATCTACTGTCTCAGATTGTTGATGACAGTGTAGTAGCAGGTGATCTACTGTATCAGATTGTTGACAGTAGTGTAGTAGCAGGTGATCTACTGTCTCAGATTGTTGACGACAGTGTAGTAGCAGGTGATCTACTGTCTCAGATTGTTGATGACAGTGTAGTAGCAGGTGATCTACTGTCTCAGATTGTTGATGACAGTGTAGTAGCAGGTGATCTACTGTCTCAGATTGTTGATGACAGTGTAGTAGCAGGTGATCTACTGTCTCAGATTGTTGATGACAGTGTAGTAGCAGGTGATCTACTGTCTCAGATTGTTGATGACAGTGTAGTAGCAGGTGATCTACTGTCTCAGATTGTTGATGACAGTGTAGTAGCAGGTGATCTACTGTCTCAGATTGTTGATGGTAGTGTAGTAGCAGGTGATCTACTGTCTCAGATTGTTGACAGCAGTGTAGTAGCAGGTGATCTACTGTCTCAGATTGTTGACAGTAGTGTAGTAGCAGGTGATCTACTGTCTCAGATTGTTGACAGCAGTGTAGTAGCAGGTGATCTACTGTCTCAGATTGTTGATGACAGTGTAGTAGTAGGTGATCTACTGTCTCAGATTGTTGACAGCAGTGTAGTAGCAGGTGATCTACTGTCTCAGATTGTTGATGACAGTGTAGTAGCAGGTGATCTACTGTCTCAGATTGTTGACAGCAGTGTAGTAGTAGGTGATCTACTGTCTCAGATTGTTGACAGCAGTGTAGTAGCAGGTGATCTACTGTCTCAGATTGTTGATGACAGTGTAGTAGCAGGTGATCTACTGTCTCAGATTGTTGACGACAGTGTAGTAGTGATCTACTGTCTCAGATTGTTGACAGTAGTGTAGTAGCAGGTGATCTACTGTCTCAGATTGTTGATGACAGTGTAGTAGCAGGTGATCTACTGTCTCAGATTGTTGACGGCAGTGTAGTAGCAGGTGATCTACTGTCTCAGATTGTTGACAGTAGTGTAGTAGCAGGTGATCTACTGTCTCAGATTGGGGAGGTCCCGGTAGCCCACATGTTTCGTCATAGCCGAGTGTTAGAATTATACATTTGATATACTATTATGGCTAAAAGTGATTTTAATGCCACAAAAAATGTACTAACACCAAAACAAATAAAACCAGGGCTAAAACTAAGAATAGCAAATGTTACATTTTTTAAATAATCATGTATGGTGCAGAAACATGGACATTAGACAAGAAAACAAAACAGGGAATTGAAGCCTTTGAAACGTGGATATATAGAAGAATAGGTAGAAATGGATGGAAGGAAAAGAAAACAAACGATGAAGTCTTAAAACAACAAAAATAAAAAGAGAACTACTAAACACAATTCAAACAAGAAAAATGAAATTTTGGGGTCATGTTAATAGACACAACAGCCGACTAAAAGTAATCCTGGAGGAGAAAATACAAGGTAAAAGAGGCAGAGGCAGACCAAGACTAACATGGACGAGTAACATCAAAAGATGAACAAATCAACCTATGACAACCTGCACCATCAAAGCAAGAAGCACAGCAGAATGGCGATCCATGGTAGCCAACCTTCGATGCGAAGATGGCACTTGATGATGATGAACAATGAATATAGCACCTTCAGTTCAACAGCGGGTGCACTATCTGTTCTACCACCAATTCTTCACGCTCCAGTTCTAGTCAGGTCTCATTATTTGTTCACCATTAAGTAACAACTGCTATCTCACCTCCACAGAAGACTTGGAGTGTCCAGAATACACCCGGAAGTGCCACTCCGGACAATGCCTGCGACAAGATTTCTGGTGTGACCACTTCCGGGATTGTCCAGACGGAAGTGATGAACGAGGCTGTGGTAAGGCAATCACTACCTGTGCTTCACCTGCCTCTTGTGTCTTAGTTTTTATTTTACTGCTGTTGCAAAATAGCATAGCAAATATGAACAAAACCATCACTTGTAGTACGGCTCCATATATAGATCACAAGTAAAATCGAATCCGCTATTTCTACCCTTTCTTTTATATTTCTTCCTTTTGTCTCTCCTTCCTTTCCTGCTTCTTCCTTTCCATCTTCTTTCTCCTTTTATTTTCTTTTCTCCATTTTCTTTTTCTCTTTTCGCCTACTTCATTTTCTTCTTTTTTTTCTCCTCCAAACAATTTCTTCTTCCCTCTCTTCAACTTCTTTTTTTATTATCTTTTTCTTCTTCCTCTCGTTTTTCGTCATTATTTCCTACATCTTCATTTTTCTTCTTTATTTTCTACATATACCTGTTCTTCTTTTTTTACTTTTCCTGCTGCTTTCTTCTTTTTTCTTGTTCCTCTTTGTTTACTTCCGGTCGTTTATTCATCTGCATGATTTTTTTTTTTTACTTCTTATCTACTCTTCTACTGCCCCCTTCATTTTATTTTCTTTTTAGTTTTCATCGCCTCTATTTTCTTCTTCTTTCATTGTGGTCAGTGATATAAAGTCAAGTTCGAGACTTCAATCGGCGTCTTAGAACGCGAGTTTTTACCCATATGTGCTAGCCCGCATATCCAGTAGTGTTCGGAGACTTCTGGATAGTATCGCTTCAAGCATCGAGACCCACGATGCGAGGCGGCACTCCTCAACTTCCCAGAGTACTACTACACTGAGACCCATTTCTGCCAGCGGCTGGGTCGACCTCGGGAGCATTTTTTTCCAACCACGAGTACAATTCACACTGCTTCAATCGAGAATCGAACACGGGTTGTCAGAACGTCGGTAGCTTAGTCAGGGGGTTTCCCCAACTAGGCCACCGAGGCCCCCCATCAATCAAGATGGACAGACAGCTGAGAGGAAACTACATTGTTACGTCCCTGGACATGCGGGAGGACGAGGAAATGAAAGAGCGGACAGGTTGGCTAGCTGCCTTGTCGTTGAAGATGATCAACCATTGGATCGGGCGGACATCATCATTGCCATTTTACATCGTTCCACTTTGTTTTCATATTCATAGCGCTGAATATTTGTTTTCTACCATAAATAAACATATGGACGTGAATCATGGACTAGGACAACAGACACAAAAATCATTGGAGGCTGTAGAAATGTGGTTATACAGTGAAATGTTGAGAATATCGTGGACAGCTATGAAGAATAAAGAAAACGTTCTGAAAGAGGCCATAGCAAAAAAGAGAGCTATTTTCCAATATTAGGAAGAAACAATCATCATTTTTGTCCATGTAATGAGAAGAGAACAACTGGAATATATTGTAACAACTGGAAAAATTAAGGGACAAAGAGATAGAGGGAAGCAAAGAGAAAAGATACCAGACAGCTTAAGAGAATGGCTTGGCAGAAGGTCAACAACAGAAATGATAAATAACTGTCGAGATCGAAAGTTGTGGAGAGACATGATCACCTACGCCAGCATTCTTGTTACTTGATGATTGTTGTTGTTGTTGTTGTTGTTGTTGTTGTTGTTGCGTTCACCAGCTTTTACCTCTGACGAAGTCCCTAGACTAGGAACTGAGTTTTGCGTGTTAACCCATTTTCCCTGGCAATCGCGTGCACAGGGGTCCCTCGCCGCACAGGCAGATAACTCCGACTTCAGAGGTACTCATGTTTTTTTCCCGTCCATGAGTAACTGGCGTTAATTGGTTGGCATCAAGTACTTGATGATGATGGTGACCATAAAACCACCAACAAAATTACTATCAATATTACTTAGCTGCTCTTTATAATCAAGTGTGAGAATTATCGATGAATTTGATTTCAGAGCGACGGTCTTGTGGTGACGATGAATTCACGTGTAACAATGGGCAATGTATTGATCAGGGGATGATGTGTTATTACGACCGCAACGATACCCGGCAAGGGTGTGCGGACAGCTCACATCTCTTTAACTGCTGTAGGTGTGACGGTGGTAGCTCTCGTTGTTGTTGTTGTTGTTGTTGTAGTTGTTCTTGTTGTTGTTGTTCTTGTTGTTGTTGTTGTTCTTGTTGTCGTGATGGGGCTGGTAATGACAACGTATGGGCTTTCTGAGAAACTGGGTATATACATTTTGCTCATCCTTAAAATGACATTAATACTTCCTTAATATGACATTATCACTTCCTTAAAACTGATATTAATACTTCCTTAAAATGACATTATTACTTCCTTAAAACTGACATTAATACTTCCTTAAAACTGACATTACTACTTTCTTAAGATGACATTATTGCTTCATTAAAACTTACATTAATACTTCCTTATGATGACATTAATACTTCCTTAAAACTGACATTAATACTTCCTTAAAACTGACATTACTACTTTCCTAAGATGACATTATTGCTTCATTAAAACTTACATTAATACTTCCTTAAGATGACATTATTACTTCCTCCTTAAAACTTACATTAATATTTCCTTAAGATGACATTATTACTTCTTTAAAACTGACATTAATACTTCCTTAAAATGGACATTAACACTTCCTTAAAATTGGCATTAATACTTCCTAAAATTTAAATCCAGTTAGAATGGTTCTTATTTGTAAAACCATAAAAAGTATTGCTTTTCTGACTGAAGTAGTTTATACATTAATGGTCATTTAGTAGATTAACGCTAACGACCAAAAGGATGGTTACAGTTTGAGACTCCCTGGAGTGCGTTGTTCAAAGGGTTCATCATCATCATCATCATCATCATCACTGAGTGCCGTCTCCGCATCGAAGGTTGGCTACCTTGGAGCGCCATTCCACTCGTTCGTTCGTTTGTTCGCTTTCGTCAGCTTTGACCTCTGACGAAGTCCCACCCACTCAATTTTGTGGGACTGAATTTTGCGTGTAAAGTCTGTTTTATCCCATTACAGGATGCCCCTCGCCATGCAGGCAGAATTACTCCGACTTCAGAGGCACTAATTTTTAGGGAATTAGTAAAACCCAAGTGTCCTCGCCAGGGTACGAACCCCGGCTGTTGCCGTGGTAAGCCAACCGCCTATCGATTGCGCTAACCGGACACCCGCCATTCCACTCTATCTCTTGCTTTGATGGTGCAGATTGTCATAGGTTGACTTGTCCTTCTTTTGATGTTACTCGTCCATGTTAGTCTTGGTCTGCCTCTGGCTCTTTTACTTTGTATTTTCTCTTCCAAGATTACATTTATTAGGCTGTTGTGTCTTTTAACATGCCCCACAAATTTCATTTGTTTTGTTCTAATTGTGCTTTGTAGTTCTCTTTTAAGTCAGCCTATGGCAATCTGCACCATCAAAGCAAGAGACAGATTGGAATGGTGCTCCATGGTAGCCAACCTTCGATGCAGAGAGGGCACTCGATGATGATGATGAGTTCTCTTTTCATTTTTAGTTGTTTTAAAACTTCATCGTTTGTTATCTGTTCTTTCCATCCAATTCTACCTAATCTTCTATAAATCAACATTTCAAAGGCTTCAATTTTCTGCTCTGTTTTCTGGTCTAATGTCCATGTTTCTGCACCATATAGGAATATTGAGAAGATGTAACACTTTGCTATTCTTAGTTTTAGCTCTGGTGTTATTTGTTTTGATGTTAGTATATTTTTCATGGCATACTTTTTGCCATACCTATTCTTTTAATTATTTCAGTTGTACATTTTCCATCACTGGTTATAGTATGTCCCAGGTAGTTGTAGCTCTGAACTGTCTCTAGATGTATTCCTTCAACCTTGATATTTATTTGTAGGTCTTGAGAATTAATTTTGTTTATGTTCAAAGGATTAAACCACAAATATTGTTCGTGTTATAATCAAACAGAAAGAACCATAGAATAGGTATTCGATTTTATATTTCTTATTTTCTATTTTTTATATATAAGTGAGTCAAATAAGTAAAACAACTACTAAATTATCAGTGATAAAGAGCTGTGCATTATCATTACAATTGATGAATCAAGTCATGTGTTTTGCCTGCCACCGTCTGCAGTGGACAGCACAACCTCAAGCTGTTCTGCCAGGATAAGAGCAGGCAAGTTTAGGAGAGCAACAATCTAAGGGACAGAACTCCAACATTAAAAAATCCCCTTTCCTTGTGGGTGAGAGCATTGCCACCTATGTTGAAAGCCCAAAGGCCACCTATGTTGAAAGCCCAAAGGCCACCTATGTTGAAAGCCCAAAGGCCACCTATGTTGAAAGCCCAAAGGCCACCTATGTTAAAAGCCCAAAGGCCACCTATGTTGAAAGCCCAAAGGCCACCTATGTTGAAAGCCCAAAGGCCACCTATGTTGAAAGCCCAAAGGCCACCTATGTTGAAAGCCCAAAGGCCACCTATGTTGAAAGCCCAAAGGCCACCAATGTTGAAAGCCCAAAGGCTGAGAGATTTTCCCGATAGCTACCCAAGCTTGTAACGTCATTACTTATTTTAGCTATAGACAGCTGACGTCATTTTACCCACAACAACCTCTTCTCACAATGCTGAAAACGTCACAACCGTTGGGTGGTTCCCTCAGGGGCAGACATACAATATAGGAGGCAATAGTGAGACTTTGTAGGGAAATCTAAGGGAAACAACCGTATATAAACCAAACAAAGCAAGGGGAGACAAACACCTAAACACCTGAAACAAAGTAAAGTACCCCCATCACACCAAGTGGCGTATAGGGAATATGGCGTTAGTGACCATATATACTTTACATACATTCGGCACATGGTTTTTTGGGGTTAATGTGGTCGGTATTACGCCCGTGCCGCTTCACTTTCCCAGAAAAAAATCCTGTACCCATTAAAGGCTGGGTGAACCCGGAGGCCGTCGGTTGAGATCGAACCCTACCCCTTGTCCTTTGTAATCCAGTTCACTAACCACTGAGCTATCGCGGCTCCTATTTGTGAACACCTGTTGACTATCAATTGTAGTCACAACTTGTAGTACGAGTAGGCATGATAGCTCGTGGTTATGGTTATAACCATTATAACAATAGGAGTAATAGCAGCAGCAATAATAGTAATAGCAGCAGCAATAATAGTAATAGCAGCAGCAATAACAGTAATAGCAGCAGCAATAACAGTAATAGCAACAGCAATAACAGTAATAGCAGCAGCAATAACAGTAATAGCAGGAGCAATAACAGTAATAGCAGCAGCAATAACAGTAATAGCAGCAGCAATAACAGTAACAGCAGCAGCAATAACAGTAATAGCAGCAGCAATAACAGTAATAGCAACAGCAATAACAATAGCAATAATAATAGCAATAGCAACAATAACAGTAATAGCAGCAGCAATAGGAGTAATAGCAGCAGCAAAACAATAGCAATAATAATAGCAATAGCAACAATAACAGTAATAGCAGCAGCAATAACAGTAATGGCAACAGCAATAGGAGTAATAGCAGCAGCAAGAGGAGTAATAGCAGCAGCAATAACAATAGCAATAATAATAGCAATAGCAACAATAACAGTAATAGCAGCAGCAATAACAGTAATAGGAGCAGCAATAGGAGTAATAGCAGCAGCAATAACAATAGCAATGATAATAGCAATAGCAACAATAACAGTAATAGCAGCAGCAATAACAGTAATGGCAACAGCAATAGGAGTAATAGCAGCAGCAATAGGAGTAATAGCAGCAGCAATAACAGTAATAGCAACAGCAATAGGAGTAATCGCAGTAGCAATAACAGTAACAGCAGCAGCAATAACAGTAACAGCAGCAGCAATAGGAGTAATAGCAGCAGCAATAACAGTAATAGCAGCAGCAATAACAGTAATAGCAGCAGCAATAGGAGTAATAGCAGCAGCAATAGGAGTAATAGCAGCAGCAATAACAGTAATAGCAGCAGCAATAACAGTAACAGCAGCAGCAATAGGAGTAATAGCAGCAGCAATAACAGTAACAGCAGCAGCAATAGGAGTAATAGCAGCAGCAATAACAGTAATAGCAGCAGCAATAGGAGTAATAGCAGCAGAAATAGGAGTAATATCAGCAGCAATAACAGTAATAGCAGTAGCAATAACAGTAACAGCAGCAGCAATAACAGTAATAGCAGCAGCAATAACAGTAATAGCAGCAGCAATAGGAGTAATAGCAGCAGCAATAACAGTAATAGCAGCAGCAATAGGAGTAATAGCAGCAGCAATAACAGTAATAGCAGCAGCAATAACAGTAATAGCAGCAGCAATAGGAGTAATAGCAGCAGCAATAACAGTAATATCAGCAGTAATAACAGTAATATCAGCAGCAATAACAGTAATAGCAGCAGCAATAACAGTAATAGCAGCAGCAATAGGAGTAATAGCAGCAGCAATAACAGTAATATCAGCAGCAATAACAGTAATAGCAGCAGCAATAACAGTAATAGCAGCAGCAATAACAGTAACAGCAACAGCAATAACAGTAATAGCAGCAGCAATAACAGTAATAGCACCAGCAATTACAGCTACTATTAGCTCTTAGAGGGAAGCAAAGAGAAAAAAATACCAGGCAGCTTAAGAGAATGGCTTGACAGAAGGTCAACAACAGAAAGGATAAATAACTGTCGATATCGAAAATTGTGGAGAGACATGATCACCTACGCCACCAGGCCAGGCACTTGATGAGGCTATTATCGTTCTTAAGACTTATACAGGGTGTTTCTAAAGTCGAAGTGCAGTGAATTTATACTCTCGGAAGAAAAAACGTCACGTCACACAAATTGTAAAATAAATGGTATTATTCAAATATACTTGACTGCTATCGGCGAGCTTATAATGGGTAATGTTGGTATTAACACAATAAAGTTGTGTTAACACCATTGTAAGCCAGATCTATCATGTAGCAGTGATGTTTATATGAACACGTAAATGGTGCTTGAACTATTACGTCATACATAGATAAAATTTAGGTGCGTAATTATTTCAACAACAAAAAATGCACAGTCATTAAAGAGACACCCTACACTTATCTCTAGACTATATATTATCTTACAAATGATGTTATCATATTTAAGACGTATATATCTTAGCTGTGAATTTCCTTCCGCAGCTAAGCACACCTGCCGGGACTCCGAGTTCAAATGTCGTGGCAGCTACTGCATCGATCTGTCCTATGTCTGTGACGGGAGCATCGACTGTACACCGACTCACTCGGATGAAGACACCTGCGGTCAGTTTGTGTATATACTGATTGTGTCCCTTTGGCTGGAGAAATAACTCAGGGATTGAGAACTTACTAAATTATTAACCATACAGCGAGACAAGAGGTGCATCAGGAAAAATCGTAGCGACCTATAGCTGACAGTTAGCGTCATGGGCAATTAACAGGATTGCACAAGAGCCTACCCTGCCTCGTTACGGGTGCCATAAAAATAGACCTATCACTCTAGTCAAGTGAGTAGGGGTAAAAGGTAGACCCTATTAGCGATGACCTGATTGATGTGTTCTAAGATGGTTAGCGAAAGTAATTGATGTGTTCTAAGATGGTTAGCGAAAGTAATTGATGTGTTCTAAGATGGTTAGCGAAAGTAATTGATGTGTTCTAAGATGGTTAGCGAAAGTAATTGATGTGTTCTAACATGGTTAGCGAAAGTAATTGATGTGTTCTAAGATGGTTAGTGAAAGTAATTGATGTGTTCTAAGATGGTTAGTGAAAGTAATTGACGTGTGCTAAGATAGTTAGCGAAAGTAATTGACGTGTTCTAAGATAGTTAGCGAAAGTAATTGACTTGTTCTAAGATCGTTCGCGGAAGTAATTGATGTGTTCTAAGATAGTTAGCGAAAGTAATTGACGTGTTCTAAGATAGTTAGCGGAAGTAATTGATGTGTTCTAAGATAGTTAGCAAAAGTAATTGACGTGTTCTGAGATGGTTAGCGAAAATAATTGACGTGTTCTAAGATGATTAGCGAAAGTAATTGATGTGTTCTAAGATGGTTAGTGAAAGTAATTGCTTTGTTCTAATGTGGTTTGTGAAAGTAATTTATATGTTCTAAGGTGGTTAGTGAAATTACTTAGTGTGTTATGTGGTGGTTAATGAGTAATTGATGTGTTCTAAGGTGGTTAGAGAAAGTAATTTAATTGTTCTAAGGTGGTTAGAGACATTAAATATTGTGTTCTATGGTGGTTAATAAAGTAATTGATGTGTTCTAAGGTGGTTAGTGAAAGTAGTTGATGTAATAGTAATTAATGTGTTCTAAGGTGACTAACGAAAGTAATTAATGTGTTCTAAGGTGACTGTCGAAAGTAATTAATGTTATCATTGAAGGTGTCATGCAGATTATGAGGAAAAGTGAAGGAGAATCATGAACGAATCAATGTGAAACAAAATATTGGTGAATGTATTTCACAGTATGAACCAGACTTGTGGCACTATGGATCTCATGAGCACGGACTACCCAAGGGAAATTATCCTTGCTGCTGCAAGAATATCCTCTCCGATATTTCATCGACCTTTTATTTGTCTCCCTTGTCTTTGACTAATGACCGTGACCTCTGAACTCTCTCTCTCTCTCTCTCTCTCTCTCTCTCTCTCTCTCTCTCTCTCTCTCTCTCTCTCTCTGCGTTCAGGAAACTCAGATAATGCCCATTACACAACTTCTTCTCATTGCTATTATAATTGCTTGATACATGTATCTCTTTCACCACAAAATAAAATCATCATCATCATTGAGTGCTGTCTCCGCATCGAAGGTTGGCTACCTTGGAGCGCCATCCACTCAGTCGCTTGCTTTGATGGTGCAGATTGTCATAGGTTGACTTGTCCTTCTTTTGATGTTTCTCGTCCATGTTAGTCTTGGTCTGCCTCTTCCTCTTTTACCTTGTATTTTTCCTTCTAATATTATTTATTAGGCTGTTGTCTTTTAACATGCCCCAAAAGTTTCATTTGTCTTGTTCTAATTGTGTTTAGTAGTTCTCTTTTCATTTTCAGTTGTTTTAAAACTTAATCATTTGTTTTCTTTTCTTTCCATCCAATTCTACATATTATTCTATTCTTTTCGTACACATCATGAGAAGAGGAAAATGGGAATACTTGGTTACAACTGGCAAAATACAGGGAAAGAGGGATCGCGGATGACAAAGAAAGAAAATACTGGATAGGTTTGTGTCATGGCATGGAAAAACAGTCAAAAACTGGAATGATACGTTAAACTGTGGATAAAAGATTGTGGAAGGACATGATCGCCAACGCTTACCTGTATGGAATATGATGATGACCAAATATTCGAATCCAAATCTTGTCCACACGTCCCACAAATCTTCTCCACACGTCCCACAAATCTTCTCCACACGTCCCACAAATCTTCTCCACACGTCCCACAAATCTTCTCCACACGTCCCACAAATCTTCTCCACACGTCCCACAAATCTTCTCCACACGTCCCACAAATCTTCTCCACACGTCCCACAAATCTTCTCCACACGTCCCACAAATCTTCTCCACACGTCCCACAAATCTTGTCCACACGTCCCACAAATCTTCTCCACACGTCCCACAAATCTTGTCCACACGTCCCAAAAATCTTCTCCACACGTCCCACAAATATTGTCCACACGTCCCACAAATCTTCTCCACACGTCCCACAAATCTTCTCCACACGTCCCACAAATCTTGTCCACACGTCCCACAAATCTTCTCCACACGTCCCACAAATCTTGTCCACACGTCCCACAAATCTTGTCCACACGTCCCACAAATCTTGTCCACACGTCCCACAAATCTTGTCCACACGTCCCACAAATCTTGTCCACACGTCCCACAAATCTTGTCCACACGTCCCACAAATCTTGTCCACACGTCCCACAAATCTTGTCCACACGTCCCACAAATCTTGTCCACACGTCCCACAAATCTTGTCCACACGTCCCACAAATCTTCTCCACACGTCCCACAAATCTTGTCCACACGTCCCACAAATCTTCTCCACACGTCCCACAAATCTTCTCCACACGTCCCACAAATCTTCTCCACACGTCCCACAAATCTTCTCCACACGTCCCACAAATCTTCTCCACACGTCCCACAAATCTTGTCCACACGTCCCACAAATCTTGTCCACACGTCCCACAAATCTTGTCCACACGTCCCAAAAATCTTCTCCACACGTCCCACAAATATTGTCCACACGTCCCACAAATCTTCTCCACACGTCCCACAAATCTTCTCCACACGTCCCACAAATCTTCTCCACACGTCCCACAAATCTTCTCCACACGTCCCACAAATCTTCTCCACACGTCCCACAAATCTTGTCCACACGTCCCACAAATCTTGTCCACACGTCCCACAAATCTTGTCCACACGTCCCACAAATCTTGTCCACACGTCCCACAAATCTTGTCCACACGTCCCACAAATCTTGTCCACACGTCCCACAAATCTTCTCCACACGTCCCACAAATCTTCTCCACACGTCCCACAAATCTTGTCCACACGTCCCACAAATCTTGTCCACACGTCCCACAAATCTTCTCCACACGTCCCACAAATCTTGTCCACACGTCCCACAAATCTTGTCCACACGTCCCACAAATCTTCTCCACACGTCCCACAAATCTTGTCCACACGTCCCACAAATCTTGTCCACACGTCCCACAAATCTTCTCCACACGTCCCACAAATCTTGTCCACACGTCCCACAAATCTTGTCCACACGTCCCACAAATCTTGTCCACACGTCCCACAAATCTTGTCCACACGTCCCACAAATCTTCTCCACACGTCCCACAAATCTTGTCCACACGTCCCACAAATCTTGTCCACACGTCCCACAAATCTTGTCCACACGTCCCACAAATCTTGTCCACACGTCCCACAAATCTTCTCCACACGTCCCACAAATCTTGTCCACACGTCCCACAAATCTTGTCCACACGTCCCACAAATCTTGTCCACACGTCCCACAAATCTTGTCCACACGTCCCACAAATCTTGTCCACACGTCCCACAAATCTTCTCCACACGTCCCACAAATCTTCTCCACACGTCCCACAAATCTTCTCCACACGTCCCACAAATCTTCTCCACACGTCCCACAAATCTTCTCCACACGTCCCACAAATCTTCTCCACACGTCCCACAAATCTTCTCCACACGTCCCACAAATCTTCTCCACACGTCCCACAAATCTTGTCCACACGTCCCACAAATCTTCTCCACACGTCCCACAAATCTTGTCCACACGTCCCACAAATCTTGTCCACACGTCCCACAAATCTTGTCCACACGTCCCACAAATCTTGTCCACACGTCCCACAAATCTTGTCCACACGTCCCACAAATCTTGTCCACACGTCCCAAAAATCTTGTCCACACGTCCCACAAATCTTCTCCACACGTCCCACAAATCTTGTCCACACGTCCCACAAATCTTCTCCACACGTCCCACAAATCTTGTCCACACGTCCCACAAATCTTGTCCACACGTCCCACAAATCTTGTCCACACGCCCCACAAATCTTGTCCACACGTCCCACAAATCTTGTCCACGCGTCCCACAAATCTTTTCCATACGTCCCACAAATCTTGTCCACACGTCCCACAAATCTTCTCCACACGTCCCACAAATCTTGTCCACACGTCCCACAAATCTTGTCCACACGTCCCACAAATCTTGTCCACACGCCCCACAAATCTTGTCCACGCGTCCCACAAATCTTGTCCACGCGTCCCACAAATCTTTTCCACACGTCCCACAAATCTTGTCCACACGTCCCTCAAATCTTCTCCACACGTCCCACAAATCTTGTCCACACGTCCCACAAATCATTGTCCACACGTCCCACAAATCTTGTCCACACGTCCCACAAATCTTCTCCACACGTCCCACAAATCTTGTCCACACGTCCCACAAATCTTGTCCACACGTCCCACAAATCTTTTCCACACGTCCCACAAATCTTAAGGCCTCCCACCCCCAATTTGTGTCATAACCGTTCGCTTTACACCTGCCTCTTCTAGTATCTCCTCTTTTGAGATGTTGGTTATCCAAGGCATCTTTGGATCCTCTCTCTCTCTTTCTCTCTTTCTCTCTTTCTCTCTTTCTCTCTCTCTCTCTCTCTCTATATATATATATATATATTCACTTCCTCTTATACCCATTCTAGTGTCCAGAGCGATACAAACTTCTAGTTCTTGTCTTTCTTGAAGCCTCAAACACTGCCAGTTGATGTTGAAGCGTTTCGCGGACGCTCTTAGTCAGTCTAACTGTGTCAACCATTGGTACTACCTCCATCATCTCTTATATTAAATGTTGTGTATGGTGTAGAATTGAAATAGGTAGAATTGGATGGAAGGAAAAGAAAACAAACGATGAAGCCTTGAAACAAGTAAAAATGAAGAGGGAACTACTAAACACAATCCACACAAGACAAATGCGATTTGTGGGCCCAATAATTTGGAGAAAAGACAAGGTAAAAGAGTCAGAGACAGATCAAGACCTACATGGACGAGTAACATCAAAAGATGGACAAACCAGCCTATGACAACCTGCACCATCAAAGCAACAGACAGAGCAGAATGGCGGTCCATGGAAGCCAACCATCGTTGCGGAGATGACACTCGATGATGATGATGATGGTGTAGAATAATGCTCGTGTCTGTTACCTGGGCCTCATTACGTGGAGAATAGTGACACTGTGACCTTCCAGGCATGTCGTAAGAGGCGACTAAGGAGCTTGATCGATGGCTTGACAAGCTGTCATTGTAAAAAGTATTGTTATGGAAACAGAGCCTTAGACTTTAGAAGCAGTGATCTCTGCAATATGTCCCATTTTGGCACGCAAGGTTTCTGCTTTTGAGATTGTGCCTCAGCCCTGTGTGTCGTCTTCGGCTCGAGAGGACAAGAGATGGATAAAATCTAATGGCGTTCCTTCTAGATAGGATAACTATTTCGTTTGTTGTTTTTGTATATAGCTCAGAATTTGTCAATGCCCAATATCTTTCCTACCGCATCATTTCTGATTCCCTCTCTTGTGGTCGCTCCAAAGCGCTTACCTCAAACATCTCATCTCTGTGGTGACAAGCTTCACTCCAAGCGCTTACCTCAAACATCTCATCTCTGTGGTGACAAGCTTCACTCCAAGCGCTTACCTCAAACATCTCATCTCTATAGTGACAAGCTTCACTCCAAGCGCTTACCTCAAACATCTCATCTCTGTGGTGGCAAGCTTCATTCCAAGCGCTTACCTCAAACATCTCATCTCTGTGGTGACAAGCTTCACTCCAAGCGCTTACCTCAAACATCTCATCTCTGTGGTGACAAGCTTCACTCCAAGCGCTTACCTCAAACATCTCATTTCTGTGGTGACAAGCTTCACTCCAAGCGCTTACCTCAAACATCTCATCTCTGTGGTGACAAGCTTCAATCCAAGCGCTTACCTCAAACATCTCATCTCTGTGGTGACAAGCTTCACTCCAAGCGCTTACCTCAAACATCTCATCTCTGTGGTGACAAGCTTCACTCCAAGCGCTTACCTCAAACATCTCATCTCTGTGGTGACAAGCTTCACTCCAAGCGCTTACCTCAAACATCTCATCTCTGTGGTGACAAGCTTCACTCCAAGCGCTTACCTCAAACATCTCATCTCTGTGGTGACAAGCTTCACTCCAAGCGCTTACCTCAAACATCTCATCTCTGTGGTGACAAGCTTCACTTCAAGCACTTATCTCAAACATCTCATCTCTGTGGAGACAAGCTTCACTCCAAGCGCTTACCTCAAACATCTCATTTCTGTGGTGACAAGCTTCACTCCAAGCGCTTACCTCAAACATCTCATCTCTGTGGTGACAAGCTTCAATCCAAGCGCTTACCTCAAACATCTCATCTCTGTGGTGACAAGCTTCACTTCAAGCGCTTACCTCAAACATCTCATCTCTGTGGTGACAAGCTTCACTCCAAGCGCTTACCTCAAACATCTCATCTCTGTGGTGACAAGCTTCACTCCAAGCGCTTACCTCAAACATCTCATCTCTGTGGTGACAAGCTTCACTCCAAGCGCTTACCTCAAACATCTCATCTCTGTGGTGACAAGCTTCAATCCAAGCGCTTACCTCAAACATCTCATCTCTGTGGTGACAAGCTTCACTCCAAGCGCTTACCTCAAACATCTCATCTCTGTGGTGACAAGCTTCACTCCAAGCGCTTACCTCAAACATCTCATCTCTGTGGTGACAAGCTTCACTCCAAGCGCTTACCTCAAACATCTCATCTCTGTGGTGACAAGCTTCACTCCAAGCGCTTACCTCAAACATCTCATCTCTGTGGTGACAAGCTTCACTCCAAGCGCTTACCTCAAACATCTCATCTCTGTGGTGACAAGCTTCACTTCAAGCACTTATCTCAAACATCTCATCTCTGTGGAGACAAGCTTCACTCCAAGCGCTTACCTCAAACATCTCATTTCTGTGGTGACAAGCTTCACTCCAAGCGCTTACCTCAAACATCTCATCTCTGTGGTGACAAGCTTCAATCCAAGCGCTTACCTCAAACATCTCATCTCTGTGGTGACAAGCTTCACTTCAAGCACTTACCTCAAACATCTCATCTGTGTGGTGACAAGCTTCACTTCAAGCACTTATCTCAAACATCTCATCTCTGTAGTGACAAGCTTCACTCCAAGCGCTTACCTCAAACATCTCATCTCTGTGGTGACAAGCTTCACTCCAAGCGCTTATCTCAAACATCTCATCTCTGTGGTGACAAGCTTCACTCCAAGCACTTATCTCAAACATCTCATCTCTGTGGTGACAAGCTTCACTCCAAGCACTTATCTCAAACATCTCATCTCTGTGGTGACAAGCTTCACTCCAAGCGCTTATCTCAAACATCTCATCTCTGTGGTGACAAACTTCACTCCAAGCACTTATCTCAAACATCTCATCTCTGTGGTGACAAGCTTCACTCCAAGCGCTTATCTCAAACATCTCATCTCTGTCGTCACTAATCTACTTTAATGTTTATACATGAGCGACCACGTTGGGCACTGGAAGTGCAAGGCAGGAAAAAATATGCTCTGTTTTATGTTTATGTGTGACGATAGATGCTGTCTTGGATTATGGTTATGGTTATGGTTATGGTTATGGTTATGGTTATTGTTATGGTTATGGAAGGCCCTGGTATCACTGCAAATGGATTTAAATCCATAATTGTTCAACCGTCTGTGTCAGTGGAATCATCCGAATTACTATCTCATCTTCCAAACAAAGAAAGGTAGCTATTGTCCCCATTATAGCAGTCTCAGCACACGCCAAAAGACATAAGGCGGAACCGCACAGAAAGTGAACACAGGCATCTGCTCTCCAACATACGATATCATCACTCATCGTAAACAATCGGAATATGGAAACACGACCAAAACAGATGAAACGCACAGCTCACGGTGTCATGGATTAAATTATTCTATATGACATTTTCTTTCTTTGTCCATGATTTGCAACCATAAAACAACACTGGTTCAATGTAGTGCTGCATTATTCTCGTTATCAGTTTAAATAATTATAATTTGTTGCATAAAATACTTCTCATTTTGTTTATTAAAAAAAAATATATTGGCCAGTGCAAATCGTGACACTATCACTAGCGACTAGTAACTTTAATTATTTCATAAAATCCTCCAGGTATAGTTCTATAAGGCTTTCAATATTCACTTTCAGAATACGCTTGTCCTGTCGAGTCACAGAGGTGTATGTGCAGGAAGGACGAGATGAACTGTGTTGGGCGAGAGATGCAGGTCGTGCCCACACTGATACCCAGGGAACACTTTTCCAAGTTGTAGGTAAACCTGTGTTGTGTTGGCATTCGTTTTTATTGGTTTATTGACTTATTGATTTATTGACTTATTGATTTTTTGACTTATTGATTTCTTGACTTATTGATTTCTTGACTTATTGATTTCCTGACTTCATGACTTATTGATTTATTGGCCTTTTGATTTACTAACCTATTGATTATTGATTTATTGACCTATTGATTTACTGACCTATTGATTATTGATTTATTGACCTATTGATTTACTGACCTATTGATTATTGATTTATTGACTTATTGATTTATTGACTTTTTGATTTATTGACTTATTGATTTATTGAGTTATTGAGTTATTGAGTTATTGACTTATTGATTTATTGAGTTATTGATTAATGATTATTGACCTATTGATTTATTGACCTATTGATTGTTGATTTATTGACCTATTGATTATTGATTTACTGACCTATTGATGTATTGACCTATTGATTATTGATTTACTGAAAAATTGATTATTGACCTATTGATTGTTGATTTACTGACCTATTGATTATTGATTTATTGGCCTATTGATTTATTGACCTATTGATTGTTGATTTATTGTCCTATTGATTATTGATTTACTGACCTATTGATTATTGGTTTACTGACCTATTGATTTATTGATTTATCTCTTGTAGCGAAAAGGGGTAGAGTGGGGTAATTTCTCATCGGAAGCTGTTTCTTTGAAAGTCTTAGTTATTAAGGCTCACGTTTGGTGTGAGACAAACGGTTCTAGTTAGTCGAAGGCCCGGGTATCACTACAAACGAAATAAAATCCACAATTGCTCAATCGCCCGTGACCGTGAAATCATCAGAATTGAAACTCATCTCATTGAATGATCCAAAAAATGAAAGGCAACGGCAGTCCGCATCATAACAGCTAAAGCACACGCCAAAAAACGTAAGGCCAAGCGGCACCGAAAGTGAACGCAGCTAAACTGTCCTTCGTCATACGATATCATCATTCATCGTAAACAATCTAAAAGAGGAAGATACTATGCAATCCACTGTTGACAATAGAAACAAGAAAAAGAGTTCTTAAATGTTATGTAGAGCCAGTCTTGACATATGGATGTGAATCATGGACAATAGGACAACAGACAAGAAAATCACTGGAGTCTGTATAAATGTGGTTGTACAGTCGAATGTTGAGAATACCATGGACAGCTAAGAAGAGTAATGAAAATGTTCTGAAAGAGGCCAAAGTAAAAAGAGAGCTAATTTCCAATATTAGGAAGAAACAAACATAATTTTGTGGCCATGTAATGAGAAGAGAACCCGTGTTCCCGTGTGTTACCGGGGCCTCATTATGTGGGAAGTAAAGAATAGTGACACTGTGACCTTCCAGGCATGTCGTAAGAGGCGACTAAGGAGGTTGATCGATGGCTTGACAAGCTGTCATTGTAAAAAGTATTGTTATGGAAACAGAACCATAGATTTTAGAAGCAGTGATCTCTGCAAAATGTGCAATTTTTGCATGCAAGTTTCTGTTTTTGAGATTGTAGTTCTGCCCTATGTGCCGTCTTCGGCTCGAAAGGACAATAGATAGATAGATAGATAGAATGAGAAGAGAACAACGTGAATATATTGTAACAACTGGAAAAATTGAGGGACGAAGAGATAGAGGGAAGCAAAGAGACAAAAATACCAGACAGCTTAAGAGAATTGCTTGGCAGAAGGTCAACAACAGAAATGATAAATAACTGTCGAGATCGGAAGTTGTAGAGAGACATGATCACCTACGCCAGCAGGCCCGGTACTTGATGATGATGATGATGATGAATTGAAATATCGAAGCACGATCCGGATGAAAAACACAGCTCACGGTGTGCACAGAGAACTAAACTCAGTAGCTCCGACAGCAAGCCGGACTTGCAATATGAGGAAACTGCAACAAGGAGCATTTTTCAATCACAGCTTTTAACGGTTCTTGCCGCCTTTCCGCCATATTGACCACCGGAAGTTCACGTATCGTGGAAATGTTGATCGTCATATTTTTTTATGTATAGCGCTTGATGATGTTATGACATCGTTTTTGTCTCCAAATCCGAACATATGAAACACAGTTATTCCTAACATTATATCCTCATCGTGCACCGAACGACAGTCCGTAAGCGCTCACACCTCCCCTGCAATGTGAATTTGTGAAATAATAAACCAGTTCACAACGGGGCTGCAAAGTCATCAACAAAACTCTTTAATTTTGCCCTTCATTATAAGCGTACGACCGGTTTAGGGAAATAAAATCTGCTATCATGATGACGTACCACACAAAACAATGGATGCTCCCACCAACGACTGATTAATCTAATGAATGCAGCCAACAACGTACGAAACACCGTTACGATGGTGCAAAATACGTAAAGTGAAAATTTTGGTTGACTTGGCACAGCAGTCCGTATTAATGAGTTGTAACTTGTAAATAATTGACGTCAAACAATTCCAACGACGGCCTTTGAACAGCACTCAATATGATGACGTAGACCTGCCAGAGAGGAATATCGTCATGTGAAAGACTCAGCAGCACCTGTTGAAAGACTCAGCAGCACCTGTTGAAAGACTCAGCAGCACCTGTTGAAAGACTCAGCAGCACCTGTTGAAAGACTCAGCAGCACCTGTTGAAATACTCAGCAGCACCTGTTGAAAGACTCAGCAGCACCTGTTGAAAGACTCAGCAGCACCTGTTGATAGACATAGCATCACCTGTTGATAGACTCAGCAGCACTTGTTGATAGACTCAGCAGCACTTGTTGATAGACTCAGCAGCACTTGTTGATAGACTCAGCAGCACCTGTTGATAGACTCAGCAACACTTGTTGATAGACACAGCATCACCTGTTGATAGACTCAGCATCACCTGTTGATAGACTCAGCAGCACCTGTTGAAAGACTCAACAGCACCGATTGAAAGACTCAGCAGCACCGATTGAAAGACTCAGCAGCCCCTGCTGAAAGACTCAGCAGCACCTGTTGAAAGACTCAGCAGCACCGATTGAAAGACTGAGCAGCACCGATTGAAAGACTCAGCAGCACCTGTTGAAAGACTCAGCAGCACTGATTGAAAGATTCAGCAGCACCTGTTGAAAGACTCAGCAGCACCTGTTGAAAGACTCAGCAGCACCCGTTGAAAGACTCAGCAGCACCGATTGAAAGACTCAGCAGCACCGATTGAAAGACACAGCAGCATCTGTTGAAAGACTCAGCAGCACCTGTTGAAACACTCAGCAGCACCTGTTGAAAGACTCAGCAGTACCTGTTGATAGACACAGCATCACCTGTTGATAGACTCAGCAGCACTTGTTGATAGACTCAGCAGCACCTGTTGATAGACTCAGCAGCACCTGTTGATAGACTCAGCAGCACCTGTTGATAGACTCAGCAGCACCTGTTGATAGACTCAGCATCACCTGTTGATAGACACAGCATCACCTGTTGATAGACTCAGCATCACCTGTTGATAGACTCAGCAGCACCTGTTGATAGACTCAGCAGCACCTGTTGAAAGACTCAGCAGCACCTGTTGATAGACACAGCATCACCTGTTGATAGACTCAGCAGCACTTGTTGATAGACACAGCAGCACATGTTGATAGACTCAGCAGCACCTGTTGATAGACTCAGCAGCACCTGTTGATAGACTCAGCAGCACTTATTGATAGACTCAGCAGCACCTGTTGATAGACTCAGCAGCACCTGTTGATAGACTCAGCATCAAACCGTTAAGTGGAGCATCATGCTGACTTTAACACAGAAATCTGCATTGGAGAGCTGAAATTAATCAGTCCCCAAAAGTAATTCCTGCAGCGGTTAAGAGAACGTGAACTTCATTCTACCATCTTTGAACCGGAAGTCCACAAGATATAGTTTGCTAAGTTACAGGTTTAATTCTTATTTGACGATATTTTCCTGAGTTGTAACTTATTTTTAAAAGAAACAACAGCCTACTAAAAGTAATATTGGAAGGCAGAGGCAGACCAAAACTAACATGGACGAGTAACATCAAAAGATGGACAAGTCAATCTATGACAACCTGCACCATCAAAGCAAGAAACAGAGTGGAGTGGCTATCCATGGTAGCCAACCTTCGTTGCGTAGACGGCATCCGATGGTGATGATGATAACTTATTTCGGGAGCCGCAATAGCTCAGTGGTTATGTGAACTGGACTACAAAGGACAAGAGGTAAGGTTCGGACCCACCGACGGCATCCGGGTTCACCCAGCCTTAAATATGTACCGGATATTTTTTTTTCTGGGAAAATAAAGCGGCACGTGCGTAATACAGACCACATTACCCCAAAAATCATGTGCTGAAGGTGTGTAATTTGTATGCCTATTTGCTTCGTGTTGGTTTATAACGGAAGTGAAAGATGACTCGATGTCTGGGATATTTCGTTTTGTAGGGGAAGATGATTTCTTGTGTGAGAGAACACGATTTTGTGTGTGAGTATTATTTCTCGTGTGAGAGGTTCAGTTTTTGTGTGAGGTTTCTTTTTGTGTGTGATGTATATTTTGTGTGTGTGTGTGTTTATTTTGCGTGTGTGATGTTTATTGTGTGTGTGTGATGTTTATTTGTGTGTGTGTGTGATGTTTATGATGTGTGTGATGTTTATTTTGTGTGTGTTTGATGTTTATTTTGTGTGTGTTTGTTTATTTTGTGTGTGTGGGATGTTTATTTAATATGTGTGTGATTTTTATTTTGTGTGTGTGATGTTTATTGTGTATGTGTTTGATGTTTATTTTGTGTGAGTGATGTTTATTTTGTGTGTGTTTTATGTTTATTTTGTGTGTGTTTGTTTATTTTGTGTGTGTGTGATGTTTATTTTGTATGTGTGTGATGTTTATTTTGTGTGTGTGATGTGTATTTTATGTGTGTGTGTGTGATGTTTATTTTGTGTGTGTGATGTTTATTTTGTGTGTGTGTGTGATGTTTATTTTGTGTGTGTGTGAATTTTATTTTGTGTGTGTATGATGTTTATTGTTTGTGTGTGATGTTTATTTTGTGTGTGTGATGTTTATTTTGTGTGTGTGATGTTTATTTTTTGTGCGTGATGTTTATTTTGTGATTGTGTGATGTTTATTTTGTGTGTGTGTGATGTTTATTTTGTGTGTGTGTGTTGTATGTGTATGATGTTTATTTTGTGTGTGTGTGACGTTTATTGTGTGTGTGTGATGTTTATTTTGTGTGTGTGATGTTTATTTTGTGTGTGTGACGTTTATTGTGTGTATGTGTGTTTATTTTGTGTGTGTGTGTGTGTATTTTGTGTGTGTGATGTTTATTTTGTGTGTGTGTGATGTTTATTTTGTGTGTGTGTGATGTTTATTTTGTGTGTGTGTGATGTTTATTTTGTGTGTGTGGGATGTTCATTTTGTGTGTGAAACGTTAAGTTTTCGTGTGTGGGGTTAATTTCTTGCGTGAGAGATTGAGTTTTTGTGTTCTTTAGATTTTTAGTAATTATTCAATTTTTGACAGATTATATTAGATTTTTAGTAATTTTTCACATTTTGACAGATTATACCACATTTGACTAATTATTCAATCTTTGACAAATTATATTATATTTGACAAATTATTCAATTTTTGACATATTATATTACATTTGACTAATTATTCAATCTTTGACAAATTATGTTACATTTGACTAATTATTCAATTTTTGACAAATTATATTACATTTGACTAATTATTCAATTTTTGACATGTTATGCTACATTTGACTAATTATTCAATCTTTCAAAGATTATATTACATTAGACAAATTATTTAATTTGTTGACATATTATACTACATTTGGCTAATGATTCAATCTTTGGCAGATTATATTACATTTGATAAATTATTCAATTTTTGACATATTATATTACATTTGACTAATTATTCAATCTTTGACTGATTATACTACATTTGACAAATTATTCAATTTTTTACATATTATGCTAGATTTGACTAATTATTCAATCTTTCACAGATTATATTACATTTGACAAATTATTCAATTTTTGACATATTATACTACATTTGGCTAATTATTCAATCTTTGACTGATTATATTACATTTGACTAATTATTCAATCTTTGACAGATTATATTACATTTGATTAATTATTCAATCTTTGACAGATTATATTACATTTTACTAATTATTTATTTTTTGACAAATTATATTACATTTTACTAATTATTCAATCTTTGACAAATTATATTACATTTTACTAATTATTTTTTTTTGACAAATTATATTACATTTGACTAATTATTCAATCTGTGACAAATTATATTACATTTGATTAATTATTCAATCTTTGACAGATTATATTACATTTGACTTATTTAAAATCTCTGATATATTTGCCTTTTTATCTGAAGACGACATGAGCAGAAAATTAAAACAAAAAAAAAAAAAAAAAAAGACTTTTCACGTCCAAATATTCTTCGCTATTATCATTCATGTATCATCATACTTTGCACAGTACCCGCAGTGTGTCTTGCAACACGACCCTGTTCTGGTCTAGCCTCTCATCAGTACTCCCGTTTTTGATTGGTTGATGTCACGCCCTGTTCTGGTCTAGCCTCTTTCTCATCAGTGCTCCAGTTTTTGATTGGTTGATGTCAAGTCCTGTTCTGGTCTAGCCTCTCATCAGTACTCCCGTTTTTGATTGGTTGATGTCACGTCCTGTTCTGGTCTAGCCTCTCTCTCATCAGTGCTCCAGTTTTTGATTGGTTGATGTCAAGTCCTGTTCTGGTCCAGCCTCTCATCAGTACTCCCGTTTTTGATTGGTTGATGTCAAGTACTGTTCTGGTCTAGCCTCTCATCAGTGCTCCAGTTTTTGATTGGTTGATGTCAAGTCCTGTTCTGGTCTACCCTCTCTCTCATCAGTGCTCCAGTTTTTGATTGGTTGATGTCAAGTCCTGTTTTGGTCTAGCCTCTCTCTCATCAGTGCTCCAATTTTTGATTGGTTAAAGTCAAGTCATGTTCTGGTCTAGCCTCTCTCTCATCAGTGCTCCAGTTTTTGATTGGTTGATGTCAAGTCCTGTTCTGGTCTAGCCTCTCATCAGTACTCCCATTTTTGATTGGTTGATGTCAAGTCCATTTCTGGCCTAGCCTCTCTCTCATCAGTACTCCCGTTTTTGATTGGTTGATGTCAAGTCCTGTTCTGGTATAGCCTCTCTCTCTCTCTCTCTCTCTCATCAGTATTCCCGTTTTTGATTCGTTAATGTCACGTCCTGTTCTGGCAACTAGTTTGTCAGAAAGATTGCCAAAATGTGTGGGCTAGTAAGAAGATGTTACACATGTGCAGTTCGAACAGAGGAAGGACTGAGCGAATGTTTCCCAATAGAAACTGGGGTTAAACAAGGATGTATTTTATCGCCCTTGTTATTTGGAATTGTTATGGACTTCATAATGAAGAAATGCTGCACTGGTAATAAAGGCATCGAATGGATACAAGGAGACCATTTGGAGGACCTGGACTTTGCTGATGACATAGTTCTCATCAGCAATCAGATAAAAACGATGCAGGAAAACACAAATGAACTATCATCAATAGCCAGCAAAATTGGGCTTGAGGTCTATCATGAAAAGACTAAAGTCATGAAAAGTTTAATTCCAACAAGTGACAAAATATACATGGAAAACAAACCAGTAGAAGAGATCGATCACTTCATCTATCTTGGAAGTCACATTGATCGAGAAGGGGATACGAGCAAAGAAATTAGAATCAGACTGGCTAAAGCAGCAATGTCTTTCAGAAGCCTTGAAAAGTTGTGGAAATCAAAACTCATTAGCACAAACACAAAACTTAGGCTATTCAAATCAAATGTACTATCAACCCTTACGTATGCGTGTGAAAGCTGGAAAACAACAAGAGATATAGAAACAAAGTTGAACGCATTCGAAAATAAATGTCTAAGGAAAATACTTGGTATAGAATGGAACGAATTCAAAACAAACGAGGAAATTAGAGAAATCGCCAATCAACCACTAATATCTTCAGTAATAAAGAAAAGACGATGGTCATACGTTGGACATGTGATGAGAAGAGATAATAATCGAATAGCAAAGCAAGCCCTCATATGGGAAACAACAGGTAAAAGAAAAAGAGGAAGACCCAGGGAGACACTGAGAAGAACATTGATGAGAGAGGCAAGAGCAGCAGGAATCGGCTCCCTCAATGAGATAGAACTGCTTGCACAGAACAGAGACAGATGGCGAGATTTGATAAAATATCTTTAAAAGAAAACTGCTAGAACAAAAATTCATATAGGAGAAGGTGTATCTTGGTCTACGCCCTATGGGCCGGTTACGGCTCGAAAGGTCAATAGATAGATAGATAGATAGTAAGAAGAGATGGACACAAGTGGAGAAACGCAATATGGTGTAATTGTGTGTATTTGATTGTTGATTTGAATTTGATTATTGGACGTGACAACACTGAATATAATTTGACCTGGTGTAAATCAAACTGATATGATTTGCCCTGACTGAATCTGATCCCTGACTGAACCTGATCCCTGACTGAACCTGATCCCTGACTGAACCGGACTCCTGACTGAACCGGACCCCTGACTGAACCTGACCCCTGACTGAACCTGACCCCTGACTGAACCGGAATCCTGACTGAACCTGACCCCTGACTGAACCTGACCCCTGACTGAACCGGACTCCTGACTGAACCGGAATCCTGACTGAACCTGACCCCTGACTGAACCTGACCCCTGACTGAACCTGACCCCTGACTGAACCTGACTCCTGACTGAACCTGACCCCTGACTGAACCTGACCTGATATAGGTCCCTTGATCTGACTAAAACTGACTACATTGAACCTAGTTTAGTCACAACAAACCACCTTCATTGCACAACGGGCAACTCCATAGTAACCAGATCCGCTCCTCAGCACTTTCCCCATTATGACACACGGTAGTAAAAGCACCGAAGATGGCTTCAGTTCAGATGCACTGGCCGGCAACACCAACAATCTCCTTAGTTACCTTTGAGTCACACTGAACCTAACCAGGGAAACTTGCCTGAACGTGATCTGGTTAGACAATACATAGGTGACTAAACGTGAACTGACGTGACTGTACGTGATCTGGTTAGACAATACATGGGTGACTAAACGTGACTTACGTGATCTGGTTAGACAATACATAGATGAATAAACGTGACTTGGCGTGAATGTACGTGACCTGGTTAGATAACACATGGGTGACTAAACGTGACTGTACGTGATCTGGTTATACAACACATGGGTGACTAGACGTGACTTCCCGTGACTGTATGTGATCTGGTTAGACAACACATGGGTGAATAAACGTGGCTTCACGAGACTGTACGTGATTTGGTTGGACAACACATGGGTGACTAAAAGTGACTGTACGTGATCTGTTTAGACAACACATGGGTGACTAAATGTGACTTCACGTGACTGTATGTGATCTGTTTAGACAACACATGGGTGACTAAACGTGACTTCACGAGACTGTGCGTGATCTGCTTAGACAATACATTGGTGACTAAACGTGACTTGACGTGATCTGGTTAGACAATACATTGATGACTAAACGTGACTTGGCGTGACTGTACGTGATCTGGTTAGACAATACATTGGTGGCTAAACGTGACTTGATGTGATTGTGCGTGATCTGCTTAGACAATACATGGGTGACTAAACGTGACTTGACGTGACTGTACGTGATCTGCTTAGACAACAAATGGATGACTAAACGTGACTGTACGTGATCTGATTAGACAGCGCATAGGTCACAAGACGTGATTTGACGTGACTGTACATGATCTGATTAGACAACATATCAGTGACTAAACGTGACTTGACGTTACTTAACATGTGACTTGAACGAACCTAACATTGCTCGACATAACTGCACGACTGATCAACAATGTCTGTTGTTTCATTTCAGTCGTTTCGGTGGCAACCGACTCAACTTGACCAACTCAACGTTCTGCAAGCAGTACTATGACAAAGTCACGTATCTGTACGTAATTTTTGTCACGTTTCTTATTTTATCAAGTTATCGTTTTTCTCCACCTCTCTTCAATTATTACTATCAAGCACATATAGTTATTGAGTAGATTTCACTACTACTAACTCATTATCAGGTTGCACCTCCTTTACAGAACATTAAACTCACCACAGCCGGTCAGAAAGAATCTCTGTCTCTAGCTAGAGCTCCTACAGAACGTATCATTCACCACAGCCCGTCAGAAAGAATCTCTGTCTCTAGCTAGAGCTCCCACAGAACGTATCATTCACCACATCCCGTCAGAAAGAATCTCTGTCTCTAGCCATATCTCATTCAGAACATTGCATTCATCACAGCCCGTCAGAAAGAATCTCTGCGTCTAGCCATATCTCATACAGAACATTGCATTCACCACAGCCCGTCAGAAAGAATCTCTGTCTCTAGCCATATTTCATACAGAACGTTGCATTCATAACAGCCCGTCAGAAAGAGTCTCTGTCTCTAGCCATATCTCATACAGAACATTGCATTCATCACAGCCCGTCAGAAAGAATCTCTGCGTCTAGCCAGATCTCCCACAAAACATTGCATTCATCACGACCAGTCAGAAAGAATCTCCCCCTCTCTGAACCTCTGAGTTATAATATTTTTTCAAAATAGTTCTAAACCAGTAGTTATAGTTTATTAGTTTATAAACCAGGATTGTTTGAGATCACAGTTATAATTTTTTTTTTAGTAAAGTTAAAGAAACACTCACAAACTCGCTATACACATTAAAATTATTCTACCGAACAATGAAAGAGGAAACCCCATTAATGAGTCAAAGAAATGATCTTACCGTGTCTGTTTTATTTGTCTTTTCATGCAGGGATTTGAGCAACAACTCATTGTCGGAGCTCCCCGTCCATGTGTTTGACACGATGTGGCGGCTGAGATTTCTGTAAGTAACATTGACATGTTGTTAGACACGTCATTGTGGCACTGTTCTGTTTGAATTAGCCACAATGGCTTTTCTTTGATAGGCCAGTATTTTGTTAAACGTAGAACTCTTTCCGTACGCTTGGACGCGCTGTACGCTATGCCAGTTTCATTCACATATGTTAAGCCACACAGTGCGTCACTCTCAATTTGATCAGTGTGAACTATCATCAAACCGTGTTCTTTTTACATGTCTTGTATCATCTTCTATCTATCTATTGACCATTCGACCCGTGGCCGGCCCATAGGGCATCAACCCAGATACTCTTCATCTTTTCTAAATTGTATTTCTAGCAATCTCAATCCTTGCAAAGATCTTTTATCAAATCTTGTCATTTGTGTCTCTTCTGTGCAAGCAATTCAATCTCATAAGAGGGAGCCGATTCATGCTGCTTTTGTCTCTCTGATTAATATTCTTCTCAGTGTCTCTCTCGGTCGGCCTCTTTTCCTCTTACCTGTTGTTTCCAACATGAGACTTGCTTTGCTATTCGGTTATTATCTCTCCTCATCACATGTCCAACATTTGACCATCGTCTTTTCTTTATTACTGAAGATATTAGGGGTTGATTGGCGATTTCTCTAATTTCATCATTTGTTTTGAATTCGTTCCACGCTATACCAAGTATTTTCCTTAGACATTTATTTTCGAATGCGTTCAACTTTGTTTCTATATCTCTTGTTGTTTTCCATCTCTCACATGCATACGTAAGGGTTGATAGTACGTTTGATTTGAATAGTCTAAGTTTTGTGTTTGTGCTGATGAGTTTTGATTTCCACAACTTTTCAAGGCTTTTGAAAGACATTGCTGCTTTAGCTATTTTGATTCTAATTTCTTTGCTTGTATCCCCTTCTCGATCAATGTGACTTCCAAGATAGAGAAAGTGATTGATCTCTTCCACTGGTTTGTTTTCCATGTATATTCTCCCATCTGTTGGAATTAAACTTCGCATGTCTTTAGTCTGTTCATGATTGATCTCAAGTCCAGTTTTGCTGGTTATTGATAATGGTTCATCTTGGTATTGGTGAAATCTAACTCCTTGTTCAATTATCTACAAATCCATATATACAATGGTATGTGTTAGATACCTATAGACATGTAGATTACTATTTAAAGCCATGAACAATTTTACCTCTGACATCACTTCCGGTGCGTTGATAAAAAGCTTCTGTACTGAAAGAGTTCATCTTAAATGGTAACAACAACAAGTGGTAACAACAACAACAAGTGGTAACAACAACAACAAGTGGTAACAACAACAACAAATGGTAACAACAACAACAAGTGGTAACAACAACAACAAGTGGTAACAACAACAAATGGTAACAACAACAACAAATGGTAACAACAACAACAAATGGAAACAACAACAAATGGAAACAACAACAAGTGGTAACAACAACAACAAGTGGTAACAACAACAACAAATGGTAACAACAACAAATGGTAACAACAACAACAAATGGTAACAACAACAACAAATGGAAACAACAACAAATGGAAACAACAACAAGTGGTAACAACAACAAGTGGTAACAACAACAACAAAAGGTAACAACAACAAAAAATGGTAACAACAACAACAAATGGAAACAACAACAACAAATGGAAACAACAACAACAAGTGGTAACAACAACAAGTGGTAACAACAACAAGTGGTAACAACAACAACAAGTGGTAACAACAACAACAAGTGGTAACAACAACAACAAAAGGTAACAACAACAACAAGTGGTAACAACAACAAATGGTAACAACAACAAAAACAAATGGTAACAACAACAACAAATGGAAACAACAACAACAAGTGGTAACAACACAAAGTGGTAACAACAACAAATGGTAACAACAGCAACAAATGGTAACAACAACAACAAATGGTAACAACAACAACAAGTGGTAACAACAACAACAAGTGGTAACAACAGCAACAAATGGTAACAACAACAACAAGTGGTAACAGCAACAACAAGTGGTAACAACAACAACAAAAGGTAACAACAACAACAAGTGGTAACAACAACAACATCAAATGGTAACAACAACAAAAACAAATGGTAACAACAACAACAAATGGTAACAACAACAACAAAAGGTAACAACAACAACAAATGGTAACAACAACAAAAACAAATGGTAACAAAAACAACAACAAGTGGTAACAACAACAAATGGTAACAACAGCAACAAATGGTAACAACAACAAATGGTAACAACAACAACAAAAAATGGTAACAACAACAACAAATGGAAACAACAACAACAACAACAAATGGTAACAGCAACAAATAGTAACAACAACAACAACAAATGGTAACAACAACAACAACAACAAATGGTAACAGCAACAAATAGTAACAACAACAACAACAAATGGTAACAACAACAACAACAAATGGTAACAACAACAAATGGTAACAACAACAAATGGTAACAACAACAAATGGTAACAACAACAAATGGTAACAACAACAACAACAAATGGTAGCAACAACAACAACAAATGGTAACAACAACAACAACAACAAATGTTAACAACAACAACAACAACACATGGTAACAACAACAACAACAAATGGTAACAACAACAAAAACAAATGGTAACAAAAACAACAACAAATGGTAGCAACAACAACAACAAATGGTAACAACAACAACAAATGGTAACAACAACAACAACAACAAATGGTAACAACAACAACAACAAATGGTAACAACAACTACAACAAATGGTAACAACAAAAACAACAAATGGTAACAACAACAACAACAACAACAAATGGTAGCAACAACAACAACAAATGGCAACAACAACAACAAATGGTAGCAACAACAACAACAACAAATGGTAGCAACAACAACAACAAATGGTAACAACAACAACAAATGGTAACAACAACAACAAATGGTAACGTCCATCATGCATTATAATTTCTGGCCTGGTTAATAACCACAATAAGTGTGTAGCGAAAGAAGGAAATCACAGTTTTCTTCTGTCATAGCCACCTATAGACTAAGTAAGGCCTGACCGGCTGTGAGGGAAGTCCCGGAGTCACCCAAACTTTATGATGGTTTCAGATATGCGAGCTATTGATGGGTGATGTTATTCAGCCTACAAGCGCCCCTGCTCGCACAGCCGAAAACGTCACAAACTTTGGGTGATTACTTTGAGCCCGCGGGACTTTGTTATATTATAGATGGCTATTGTTTTAACCACTTCAGTATCCATCGTCATCATCATCAAGTACCATGCCTGCTGGCGTAGGTGATCATGTCTCTCCGCAACCTTCGATCTCGACAGTTTTTTATCATTTCTGTTGTTGACCTTCTGTCAAGCCATTCTCTTAAGCTGCCTGGTATCTTTTCTCTTTGAGTCCCCCTAGCCTCTTTCAGAACATTTTCACTACTCTTTTTAGCTGTCAATTGGTATTCTCAATATTCTTCTGTAAAACCTCATTTCTACAGCTTCCAGTGATTTTCTTGTCTACTGTCCCATTGTCCATGATTCCCATCCATATGTTATGACTGGCTCTACATAACATTTAAGAGCTATTTTCTTGTTTCTTTTGTCAAAAATGGATTGCATAGCTTTTCCTCATTTTATGGAAAGCTGCGCTTTGACTGAGCCATTCTGCCTCTCACCTTTGTTGTACATCTACCACCTGATGTTAACATTGTTTCTAAATTTTAAATTCAATGACCTATTTCAATACTGTTCCACTTGTCTTTATTGTGCATCGTGGCGATGTCGTTTTCCTAGTTGCTACCCCTACTACTGCCTTTTTACTATTAAGACCGAATCCTTTATATCTATCCATACTGGAAAATAAAACTTGATCACGGGTGCAATCTTAATAATAACAAACGAATTGAGTGACAAATAAGTTGAAATTAAGTTCCTGAGATCAAGAAATGTTGAAATGAGATAGGTAAAATGGGTGGAATACAGTCACCGCAGTTTGTTTGTTTGGTTATTTTAAATGAAAGATGACAAGTTATATTTTTGTTATGAAAAAAAGGTTATTGATGACGGTACCGATAATCACCAGGTATCATCATCATTATCATATGCCGTACCTGTTGGCGTAGGCGATCATGTCCATCCACAATCTTCTATCCACAGTGCATCGTATCAGTTCTGTTGTTGACTGTTTTCCATGCCATGACACCAAGTTATCCGGTATCTTTTCTCTTTGTCGCCCGCGATCTCTCTTTCCTTTTATTTTGCCAGTTGTAACCAAGTATTCCAACTTTCCTCTTCTCACGATGTGCCCAAAAAATGTTGATTGCTTCTTTCTGATGTTTTTTAAGAGCTCCCTTTTTGTGTTGGCCTCTTTGAGAACTTCCTCATTGGTCTGTTTATCTGTCCAGGGAACTTTCAACATTCTTCTGAGAAATCCCATCTCTGTGGCCTCTAATCATCTTTTCATTTGTTTGTCTACTGTCCATGATTCGCTTCCATAGGTCAGAATTGGCTGTATATAGCACCGATGAACTCTCTTTCTCATTTCTATTGATATAGATTATCACCAGTTATATCACGTGAAAAAAGGACGATTAGGATGATGATGATGATGATGATGATGATGATGATGATGATTGTGGCGTTTTAGGAGGAAAAAGTCTGTCATGAAAAGAAGAAAGAGTAAGTTAAAGAAGAAACAAAGAAGAAGATGAAAAAATTAGCAAATAATCATAAGAAATAAATAAAAAATAATGAGTAGAAAGTAAAGAAAGACATGAAAAATGATGTAGAAAACGGAAAAGAAGAAAAAGAATAAAGAGAAAAGAATAGGGAGCGGAAAAAAATGAAGAAATTACAGACAAAGATGATTAAGTAAAAGAATTAGAAAGAAGAAAAGAAGAATATGAAGAAATAAACGAATTAAAACAATAATAATAATAATATGAAAAATAATTATTATTATAATCCATTCAAGAAGACTAAACAAGAAGAAAAAAATATAATACGACATAAATGAAGAAGATAAAGTAAAATAAATGAAAGTGATAAGAGCAGAAGAAATAAAAATAAATTGTGGTAAAATATCAGAAATAATGAAGTAGGAATAGAAAGAGAAATGATATCTAGAAACAGAGGATCACCAATACTACCCATGTTGACACATATAGTGGTGACACATGATAGTGATGGCACTTGTTTTTTTTTTTTTATTATACGACAGGCACCTCGGAGACAACAAATTAACAGTTCTACGGTACGGAACCTTCATCAGGCTCACTTTGCTGAGGCAGCTGTAAGTGTCATTCCTGCTTTATTATTGAGACAGTTGTAAGTGTCATTCCTGCTTTATTACTGTGACAATTGTAAGTGTCATTCCTGCTTTATTACTGAGACAATTATAAGTGTCATTCCTGCTTTATTACTGAGACAATTGTAAGTGTCATTCTTGCTTTATTACTGATACAATTGTAAGTGTCATTCCTGCTTTAATACTGAGGCAGCTGTAAGTGTCATTTCTGCTTTAATACTGAGGCAGCTGTAAGT
The DNA here is from genome assembly GCA_032433765.1 of Megaustenia siamemsis. Taxonomy (NCBI): domain Eukaryota; kingdom Metazoa; phylum Mollusca; class Gastropoda; order Stylommatophora; family Ariophantidae; genus Megaustenia; species Megaustenia siamemsis. The sequence goes on from JAVIAB010000101.1 coordinate 18,315,379, forward strand.
GTCATTCCTGCTTTATTACTGAGGCAGCTGTAAGTGTCATTCCTGCTTTATTATTGAGACAGTTGTAAGTGTCATTCCTGCTTTATTATTTAGACAATTGTAAGTGTCATTCCTGCTTTATTATTTAGAAAATTGTAAGTGTCAATCCTGCTTTATTATTGAGACAATTGTAAGTGTCATTCCTGCTTTAATACTGAGACAGTTGTAAGTGTCATTCCTGCTTTATTATTGAGACAGTTGTAAGTGTCATTCCTGCTTTATTATTGAGACAATTGTAAGTGTCATTACTGCTTTAATACTGAGACAGTTGTAAGTGTCATTCCTGCTTTATTACTGAGACAATTGTAAGTGTCATTCCTGCTTTATTACTGAGACAATTGTAAGTGTCATTCCTGCTTTGTTACTGAGACAGTTGTAAGTGTCATTGCTGTTTTATTACTGAGACAGCTGTAGGTCTAATTACTGTTTAATTACTGACACAGCGGTTTCATTGCTGTTTTATTATTGAAATAGCTGTTTCATTGCTGTTTTAATACTGAGACAGGTGTATGTGTCGTTGCTGTTTTATTATTGAAACAGCTCTGTCATTGCTGTTTTATTAATGAGACAGCTGTAACTTTCTTTGTTTTTTTTTATTATTGAAACATCTTTATAATTGCTGTTTCATCATTGAAACAGCTCTATCATTGCTGTTTTATTACTGAAACAGCTCTATCAATACAGTTTTGTTATTGAAACAGCTATAGCATTACTGTTTTATTATTGAAATAGCTCTATCATTACTGTGATATATTGATTGAAACAGCTCTATCATTGCTGTTTTATCATTGTAACAGCTCTATCATTATTGTTTTATTATTGTAACAGCTATATCATTGCTATTGTATTATTGAAACAGCTCTGTCATTGCTCTTTTATTATTGAAACAGCTCTATCATTGCTGTTTTATTATTGAAACAGCTCTATCATTGCTGGTTTATTATTGAAAGAGCTCTATCATTGCTGGTTTATTATTGAAACAGCTCTATCATTGCTGGTTTATTATTGTAACAGCTCTATCATTGCTGGTTTATTATTGTAACAGCTCTATCATTGCTGGTTTATTATTGTAACAGCTCTATCATTGCTGGTTTATTATTGTAACAGCTCTATCATTGCTGGTTTATTATTGTAACAGCTCTATCATTGCTGGTTTATTATTGTAACAGCTCTGTCATTGCTGGTTTATTATTGAAACAGCTCTATCATTGCAGGTTTATTATTGTAACAGCTCTATCATTGCTGGTTTATTATTGTAACAGCTCTGTCATTGCTGGTTTATTATTGAAACAGCTCTATCATTGCTGGTTTATTATTGTAACAGCTCTATCATTGCTGGTTTATTATTGAAACAGCTCTATCATTGCTGGTTTATTATTGTAACAGCTCTGTCATTGCTGGTTTATTATTGAAACAGCTCTATCATTGCTGGTTTATTATTGTAACAGCTCTGTCATTGCTGGTTTATTATTGAAACAGCTCTATCATTGCTGGTTTATTATTGACCGGAGTTCGTGCACGAGGGTCAGGATTGCACGCGGAGATTCTCGAAGTTTTCATGGGAAAATTAAATCACGTCTGGTCTCGCTCGGTGTAGTGTTGATGATTATAAGATAACATAACGTAACATATGAATGATGATATCTTACGATGAATGATAATGTCGTATGACGAGGGATAGTTCGGCTCCGTTCACTTTCGGGGCCGCTTCGCCTTATGTCTTTAGCGTGTGCTGCTATGATGGGGACTGCAGCTGCCTTTCTTTGTTTGGATCATTCAATGATATGAGATGTTAAATCGGATGATTCCACTGGCACGAGCGGTAGAACTTATTTTTTAAATTCGTTTGCAGTGATACCAGGGCCTCCCACTAACTATAATTACAACCATAACATTACGTAACATAATATAACAAAAAAAAAAGTAAAGTACCCCCATCACGCCAAGTGGTGTATAGGGAATATGGTGTTATTGACCATAATTTGTACATACCTTCAGCACATGATTTTTGGGGTAATGTGGTCGGTATTACGCCCGTGCTGCTTTACTTTCACAGAAAAAAATCCCATACTCATTTAAGGCTGGATGAACCTGGAAGCCATCAATCGGGATTGAACCCGACCTCTTGTCCTTTGTAGTCCAGTTCAACAACCACTGAGCTGTCGCGGCTCCCGTAATGTAGCATAATATAACATAAAATAACATAATATAACATAATATAAAATAGCATACTATAGCATAATATAACATAAAATAACATAATATAACATAATATAAAATAGCATACTATAACATAATATAACATAAAATAACATAATATAACATAAAATAATATAATCCCCGTTATTTTGTAAGGGAACGATTCTAATGGATGTAAGGGAATCATAACAAATCTTTCCAAAGTGTTAACAGGATTTTTAAAGGTAATGATAAAAAAATCTTGTTGAAGATTCTAGTTTTCAAAGTTAATCTCAAACGGAAGATGTACAAAAGAGGTGAGATGCAGAATGTATCAGGCAAAAGCAGCTTTCCAAAAAATGATGAAGATACTGTACAATCCATTATTGACAATTGAAACAAGAAAAAGAATTCTTAAATGTTATGCAGAGCAGGTCTTAACATATGGGTGTGAATCATGGACAATAGGAAAACAGACAAGAAAATCACTGGACTCTATAGAAATGTGGTTTAACAGAAGAATGTTGAGCATACCATGGACAGCTAAGAAGAGTAATGAAAACGTTCTGAAAGAGGTCAAGGCAAAAAGAGAGCTAATTTCCAATATTAGGAAGAAACAATCATCATTTTTGGCCATGTAATGAGAAGAGAACAACTGGAATATATTGTAACAACGGGAAAAATTGAGGGACGAAGAGATAGAGGGGAGGAAAGAGAAAAGATACCAGACAGCTTAAGAGAATGGTTTGGCAGAAGGTCAACAACAGAAATGATAAATAACTGTCGAGATCGAAATTTGTGGAGAGACATGATCACCTACGCCAGCAGGCCAGTACTTGATGATGATGAAATTTTCGAAGTTCGGAATGTCCCGTATGTAATCAAATCCATTTGTCTTGAATCAGATTTGCATTTATAATTACTTTTTAATGTTATAATTATTGGTTTTATTTTTAAAGATTTCTTCATAAACGAATAAGCAAGGTATTACCCCTGACTTCATTTTTGATATAGGGACCTCAATGGGAACAAGATAACAACAATAGAGGAAGATACATTTGTAGCGCTCCTGCACTTGAGTGCTCTGTAAGTACTTATAATAATTCTGCAAATTATTTTATGAATTACTTCAGCACAGTACACTGGCACTTCAGTTGTCTTTTCTACCTTTCATCATCATCAACATCATAATCATCATCACTGAGTGCCGTCTCCACATCGAAGGTTGGCTACCATGGAGCGCCATCCACTCTGTCTCTTGTTTTGATGGTGCAGGTTGTCAAAGGTTGGCTACCATAGAGCGCCATCCACTCTGTCTCTTGTTTTGATGGTGCAGGTTGTCAAAGGTTGGCTACCATAGAGCGCGATCCACTCTGTCTCTTGTTTTGATGGTGCAGGTTGTCAAAGGTTGGCTACCATAGAGCGCCATCCACTCTGTCTCTTGTTTTGATGGTGCAGGTTGTCAAAGGTTGGCTACCATAGAGCGTCATCCACTCTGTCTCTTGTTTTGATGGTGCAGGTTGTCAAAGGTTGGCTACCATAGAGCGCCATCCACTCTGTCTCTTGTTTTGATGGTGCAGGTTGTCAAAGGTTGGCTACCATAGAGCGCCATCCACTCTGTCTCTTTTTTTGATGGTGCAGGTTGTCAAAGGTTGGCTACCATAGAGCGCCATCCACTCTGTCTCTTGTTTTGATGGTGCAGGTTGTCAAAGGTTGGCTACCATAGAGCGTCATCCACTCTGTCTCTTGTTTTGATGGTGCAGGTTGTCAAAGGTTGGCTACCATAGAGCGCCATCCACTCTGTCTCTTGTTTTGATGGTGCATGTTGTCAAAGGTTGGCTACCATAGAGCGCCATCCACTCTGTCTCTTGTTTTGATGGTGCAGGTTGTCAAAGGTTGGCTACCATAGAGCACCATCCACTCTGTCTCTTGTTTTGATGGTGCAGGTTGTCAAAGGTTGGCTACCATGGAGCGCCATCCACTCTGTCTCTTGTTTTGATGGTGCAAGTTGTCAAAGGTTGGCTACCATAGAGCGCCATCCACTCTGTCTCTTGTTTTGATGGTGCATGTTGTCATAGGTTGGCTACCATGGAGCGCCATCCACTCTGTCTCTTGTTTTGATGGTGCAGGTTGTCAAAGGTTGGCTACCATAGAGCGCCATCCACTCTGTCTCTTGTTTTGATGGTGCATGTTGTCATAGGTTGGCTATCATGGAGCGCCATCCACTCTGTCTCTTGTTTTGATGGTGCAGGTTGTCAAAGGTTGGCTACCATGGAGCGCCATCCACTCTGTCTCTTGTTTTGATGGTGCAGGTTGTCAAAGGTTGGCTACCATAGAGCGCCATCCACTCTGTCTCTTGTTTTGATGGTGCAGGTTGTCAAAGGTTGGCTACCATAGAGCGCCATCCACTCTGTCTCTTGTTTTGATGGTGCAGGTTGTCAAAGGTTGGCTACCATAGAGCGCCATCCACTCTGTCTCTTGTTTTGATGGTGCAGGTTGTCAAAGGTTGGCTACCATAGAGCGCCATCCACTCTGTCTCTTGTTTTGATGGTGCAGGTTGTCAAAGGTTGGCTACCATAGAGCGCCATCCACTCTGTCTCTTGTTTTGATGGTGCAGGTTGTCAAAGGTTGGCTACCATAGAGCGCCATCCACTCTGTCTCTTGTTTTGATGGTGCAGGTTGTCAAAGGTTGGCTACCATAGAGCGCCATCCACTCTGTCTCTTGTTTTGATGGTGCATGTTGTCAAAGGTTGGCTACCATAGAGCGCCATCCACTCTGTCTCTTGTTTTGATGGTGCAGGTTGTCAAAGGTTGGCTACCATGGAGCACCATCCACTCTGTCTCTTGTTTTGATGGTGCAGGTTGTCAAAGGTTGGCTACCATAGAGCACCATCCATCCTGTCTCTTGTTTTGATGGTGCATGTTGTCATAGGTTGCCTACCATAGAGCGCCATCCACTCTGTCTCTTGTTTTGATGGTGCAGGTTGTCAAAGGTTGGCTACCATGGAGCGCCATCCACTCTGTCTCTTGTTTTGATGGTGCAGGTTGTCATAGGTTGGCTACCATAGAGCGCCATCCACTCTGTCTCTTGTTTTGATGGTGCAGGTTGTCAAAGGTTGGCTACCATAGAGCACCATCCACTCTGTCTCTTGTTTTGATGGTGCAGGTTGTCAAAGGTTGGCTACCATGGAGCGCCATCCCCTCTGTCTCTTGTTTTGATGGTGCATGTTGTCATAGGTTGGCTACCATAGAGCGCCATCCTTCCTGTCTCTTGTTTTGATGGTGCAGGTTGTCATAGGTTGACTTGTTCATCTTTTTATCTTACTCGTCCATGTTAATCTTGGTCTGCCTCTGCCTTTTTCACCTTGCATTTTCCATTCCAGTATTACTTTTATTAGACTGTTGTGTCTTTTAACATGCCCCAAAAATTTCATTTGTCTTGCTTTAATTGTGTTTAGTAGTTCTTTTTTCATTTTTAGTTGTTTTAAAACTTCATCGTTTGTTTTCTTTTCTTTCCATCCAATTCTACCTATTCTTCTATAAATCCACATTTCAAAGGCTTCAATTTTCTGTTCTGTTTTCTGGTCTAATGTCCATGTTTCTGCACCATGCAGGAATATTGAGAAGATGTAACATTTTACTATTCTTAGTTTTAGCCCTGGTGTTAATTGTTTTGATGTTAGTATGTTTTTCATGACATTAAAATTACTTTTTGCCATACCTATTCTTTTGTTTATTTCAGTTGTACATTTTCCATCACTGGTTACAGTGTGTCCCATATAGTTTTAGCTCTGAACTGTCTCCAGATGTATTCCTTTAACTTTGATATTTAATTATACCTAATTCCTACCTTTATATTTATTATTTATAGCATTTATATTTACAGTTCCTGGTTCCTCATTTTCACATTTGTCTAATGAGTCAATTTCTATCCACTTTACTCTAGTATTTCTCACAATATGACACGTTTCTATCCACAGTTAATTAGTACTTCTCATATTTCTCTAGCACTTATATCCACAGTTAATTAGTACTTCTCATATTTCTCTAGCACTTATATCCACAGTTAATTAGTACTTCTCTTATTTCTCTAGCACTTATATCCACAATTATTTAGTACTTTTCATATTTCTCTAGCACTTATATCCACAATTATTTCAGCACTTCTCGCATTTCTCTAGCCCTTATATCCACAATTATTTAGTACTTTTCATATTTCTCTAGCACTTATATCCACAATTATTTCAGTACTTTTCGCATTTCTCTAGCACTTATATCCACAATTATTTAGCACTTTTCATATTTCTCTAGCACTTATATCCACATTTTTTTAGTACTTTTCATATTTCTCTAGCACTTATATCCACAATTATTTCAGTACTTTTCGCATTTCTCTAGCACTTATATCCACAATTATTTAGTACTTGTCATATTTCATTAGTCCTTATATCCACAATTATTTCAGTACTTTTCGCATTTCTCTAGCACTTATATCCACAATTATTTAGTACTTGTCATATTTCATTAGTCCTTATATCCACAATTATTTCAGTACTTTTAGCATTTCTCTAGCCCTTATATCCACAATTATTTAGTACTTTTCATATTTCTTTAGCACTTATATCCACAACGACAAGTGATAGGGTTCGATCGCAACCGACGGCTCCGGATTCACCCAGCCTTAAATGGGTACCGGATTTTTTCTGGGAAAGTAAAGCGGAACGGGCGTAATACCGACCACATTACCCCAAAAAATCGTGTGCTGAAGGTCTGTAAAATGTATGGTCAGTAACACCATATTCGAATACGCCACTTGGCGTGACGGGGGCTCTTTATTTTTACCTATATCCACAATTATTTAGTACTCATATTTCTCTAGTACTTATATCCACAATTATTTAGCACTCATATTTCTCTAGTACTTATATCCACAATTATTTAGTACTCATATTTCTCTAGTACTTATATCCACAATTATTTAGCACTCATATTTCTCTAGTACTTATATCCACAATTATTTAGCACTCATATTTCTCTAGTACTTATATCCACAATTATTTAGCACTCATATTTCTCTAGTACCTATATCCACAATTATTTAGCACTCATATTTCTCTAGTACCTATATCCACAATTATTTAGCACTCATATTTCTCTAGTACCTATATCCACAATTATTTAGCACTCATATTTCTCTAGTACTTATATCCACAATTATTTAGCACTCATATTTCTCTAGCACTTATATCCACAACTATTTAACACTCATATTTCTCTAGTACTTATATCCACAATTATTTAGCACTCATATTTCTCTAGTACTTATATCCACAATTATTTAGCACTCATATTTCTCTAGTACCTATATCCACAATTATTTAGCACTCACATTTCTCTAGTACTTATATCCACAATTATTTAGCACTCATATTTCTCTAGTACTTATATCCACAATTATTTAGCACTCATATTTCTCTAGTACTTATATCCACAATTATTTAGCACTCACATTTCTCTAGTACCTATATCCACAATTATTTAGCACTCATATTTCTCTAGTACTTATATCCACAATTATTTAGCACTCATATTTCTCTAGTACTTATATCCACAACTATTTAACACTCATATTTCTCTAGTACTTATATCCAGAATTATTTAGCACTCATATTTCTCTAGTACTTATATCCACAATTATTTAGCACTCATATTTCTCTAGTACCTATATCCACAATTATTTAGCACTCACATTTCTCTAGTACTTATATCCACAATTATTTAGCACTCATATTTCTCTAGTACTTATATCCACAATTATTTAGCACTCACATTTCTCTAGTTATTCCATCTACAATTTTATTTCACAAATCTCTAACAATACTATCACCACAATAAACACCGCTACCGTAATCACTAATATTACTACTACCATTACTAGTAGAATAACTAATACACCAACCCTTTATACAACAACCATCTTCAATCACTGGCCTCCTCTTCCACTCTTTCCTGCGTCTGGACTTTTTCCTCGTTACGAAATGCATTGCCCATCTTGCTTTTTCTTGACCATGCTACACTTGTTTTTTTTTTTCTTTCACTTTTTCTTCTTTACTTCATCTCTTGCTGCTCTATAGAACCCCTCCTTTCTTCCTGCAATATAGGACTCCTCTTTTAATCCTGCATTATAAGAACCCACATTTCATCCTCTGCTATAGAACCATCTTTTCTTCCTGCATTATAAGAACCCACATTTCATCCTCTGCTATAGAACCATCTTTTCTTCCTGCATTATAAGAACCCACATTTCATCCTCTGCTATAGAACCATCTTTTCTTCCTGCATTATAAGAACCCACATTTCATCCTCTGCTATAGAACCATCTTTTCTTCCTGCATTATAAGAACCCACATTTCATCCTCTGCTATAGAACCATCTTTTCTTCCTGCATTATAAGAACCCACATTTCATCCTCTGCTATAGAACCATCTTTTCTTCCTGCATTATAAGAACCCACATTTCATCCTCTGCTATAGAACCATCTTGTCTTCCTGCATTATAAGAACCCACATTTCATCCTCTGCTATAGAACCATCTTTTCTTCCTGCATTATAAGAACCCACATTTCATCCTCTGCTATAGAACCATCTTTTCTTCCTGCATTATAAGAACCCACATTTCATCCTCTGCTATAGAACCATCTTTTCTTCCTGCATTATAAGAACCCACATTTCATCCTCTGCTATAGAACCATCTTTTCTTCCTGCATTATAAGAACCCACATTTCATCCTCTGCTATAGAACCATCTTTTCTTCCTGCATTATAAGAACCCACATTTCATCCTCTGCTATAGAACCATCTTTTCTTCCTGCATTATAAGAACCCACATTTCATCCTCTGCTATAGAACCATCTTTTCTTCCTGCATTATAAGAACCCACATTTCATCCTCCGCTATAGAACCATCTTTTCTTCCTGCAGTATAAGAACCCATTTTTCTTTCTGTAATATAGAACCCCTCTTTTCTTCCTGTACTCTAGAAACCTTCTTTTCTTCCCACACTACAGAACCCCTCATTCCTTCCTGCATTATAGAACATCTCTTTCCTTCCTGCACTATAGAACCCCTGATTCCTTTCTGCACTATAGATCCCCGCTTTTCTTCCTTCACAATAGAACCCCTCTTTTCATCCTGTACCATAAGACCCCTCTTTTAATCCTGCACTATAGAATCTCTCTTTTCTTCCTGTTCTTTAAGACACCTCTTTTCTTCCTGCACTACAAGACCCCACTTTTCATCCCTTCTATAAGAACCCATCTTTTCTTCCTGCACTATAAGACCCCTCTTTTCTTACTGCACTATAAGAACTCTCTTTTCTTCCTGCACTATAAGACCCCTCTTTTCTTCCTATCCTATAACAACCCTCTTTTCTTCCTGAACTATAAGAACCCCTTTTCTTCCTGCACTATAAGACCCCCTCTTTTCTTCCTGCACTATAAGAACCATCTTTTCTTCCTGCACTATAAGACCCCTCTTTTCTTCCAGCACTATAAGAACTATCTTTTCTTCCTGCACTATAAGAACCTCTTTACTCCCTGCACTGTAAGACCCCTCTTTTCTTCCTGCACTATCAGAACCCTCTTTTCTTCCTGCACTATAAGACCCCTCTTTTCTTCTTGCACTATAAGAACCCTCTTTTCTTCCTGCACTATATAAAACCTCTTTACTTCCTAATACAACCATTAATACAACAACCCCTAATACTACTTCCTATAAAAAAAAAATATAAATATTACAGCCACTACTAATGTATAACCACTATTATAACTACAACTACTACTTACAATCCTTATGTTCATCTAAAGTGTCTCTACCCTTTATGTGTCGTTCCTATGCAGAGATTTGAGTAATCAGAAGCTTACTCACCTCAACAAGAACATCTTCAAAGGGCTTAAAAGCATCTCGACGCTGTAAGTATATTTTCCTTACCTTCATTACAATTATCATTACTAATATTGTAGCAAGCGTCAGTTATAGCTGACTGTAGTAGCCTCATCAGTCATAGTTGAATATGATCAACTCCATCAGTCATAGTTGACTATAGTAGCCTCCGTCAGTCATAGTTGACTATAGTAGCCTCCGTCAGTCATAGTTGACTATAGTAGCCTCCGTCAGTCATAGTTGACTATAGTAGCCTCCGTCAGTCATAGTTGACTATAGTAGCCTCCGTCAGTCATAGTTGACTATAGTAGCCTCCGTCAGTCATAGTTGACTATAGTAACCTCCGTCAGTCATAGTTGACTATAGTAGCCTCCGTCAGTCATAGTTGACTATAGTAACCTCCGTCAGTCATAGTTGACTATAGTAGCCTCCGTCAGTCATAGTTGACTATAGTAACCTCCGTCAGTCATAGTTGACTATAGTAACCTCCGTCAGTCATAGTTGACTATAGTAACCTCCGTCAGTCATAGTTGACTATAGTAGCCTCCGTCAGTCATAGTTGACTATAGTAGCCTCCGTCAGTCATAGTTGACTATAGTAGCCTCCGTCAGTCATATTTGGCTATAGTAACCTCCGTCAGTTATAGTTGACTATAGTAGCCTCCGCCAGTCATATTTGACTATAGTAGCCTCCGTCAGTCATAGTTGACTATAGTAGCCTCCGTCAGTTATAGTTGACTATAGTAACCTCCGTCAGTCATAGTTGACTATAGTAACCTCCGTCAGTCATAGTTGACTATAGTAACCTCCGTCAGTCATAGTTGGCTATAGTAACCTCCGTCAGTCATAGTTTACTATAGTAACCTCCGTCAGTTATAGTTGACTATAGTAACCTCCGTCAGTCATAGTTGACTATAGTAACCTCCGTCAGTCATAGTTGACTATAGTAACCTCCGTCAGTCATAGTTGACTATAGTAACCTCCGTCAGTCATAGTTGACTATAGTAACCTCCGTCAGTCATACTCCGTCAGTCATAGTTGACTATAGTAGCCTCCGTCAGTCATAGTTGACTATAGTAGCCTCCGTCAGTCATAGTTGACTATAGTAGCCTCCGCCAGTCATATTTGACTATAGTAGCCTCCGTCAGTCATAGTTGACTATAGTAGCCTCCGCCAGTCATATTTGACTATAGTAGCCTCCGTCAGTCATAGTTGACTATAGTAGCCTCCGCCAGTCATAGTTGACTATAGTAGCCTCCGTCAGTCATAGTTGACTATAGTAGCCTCCGTCAGTCATAGTTGACTATAGTAGCCTCCGTCAGTCATAGTTGATTATAGTAGCCTCCGTCAGTCATAGTTGACTATAGTAGCCTCCGTCAGTCATAGTTGACTATAGTAGCCTCCGTCAGTCATAGTTGACTATAGTAACCTCCGTCAGTCATAGTTGACTATAGTAGCCTCCGTCAGTCATAGTTGACTATAGTAACCTCCGTCAGTCATAGTTGACTATAGTAGCCTCCGTCAGTCATAGTTGACTATAGTAACCTCCGTCAGTCATAGTTGACTATAGTAACCTCCGTCAGTCATAGTTGACTATAGTAGCCTCCGTCAGTCATAGTTGACTATAGTAGCCTCCGTCAGTCATAGTTGACTATAGTAACCTCCGCCAGTCATAGTTGACTATAGTAGCCTCCGTCAGTCATAGTTGACTATAGTAGCCTCCGTCAGTCATAGTTGACTATAGTAACCTCCGTCAGTCATAGTTGACTATAGTAGCCTCCGTCAGTCATAGTTGACTATAGTAGCCTCCGTCAGTCATAGTTGACTATAGTAGCCTCCGTCAGTCATAGTTGACTATAGTAGCCTCCATCAGTCATAGTTGACTATAGTAACCTCCGTCAGTCATAGTTGACTATAGTAGCCTCCGTCAGTCATAGTTGACTATAGTAGCCTCCGTCAGTCATAGTTGACTATAGTAGCCTCCGTCAGTCATAGTTGACTATAGTAGCCTCCGTCAGTCATATTTGACTATAGTAGCCTCCGTCAGTCATAGTTGACTATAGTAGCCTCCGCCAGTCATATTTGACTATAGTAGCCTCCGTCAGTCATAGTTGACTATAGTAGCCTCCGTCAGTTATAGTTGACTATAGTAACCTCCGTCAGTCATAGTTGACTATAGTAACCTCCGTCAGTCATAGTTGACTATAGTAGCCTCCGACAGTTATAGTTGACTATAGTAACCTCCGTCAGTCATAGTTGACTATAGTAACCTCCGTCAGTTATAGTTGACTATAGTAACCTCCGTCAGTTATAGTTGACTATAATAACCTCCGTCAGTTATAGTTGATTATAGTAGCCTCCGTCAGTTATAGTTGACTATAGTAGCCTCCGTCAGTTATAGTTGATTATAGTAGCCTCCGTCAGTTATAGTTGACTATAGTAGCCTCCGTCAGTTATAGTTGACTATAGTAACCTCCGTCAGTTATAGTTGACTATAGTAGCCTCCGTCAGTCATAGTTGACTATAGTAACCTCCGTCAGTCATAGTTGACTATAGTAACCTCCGTCAGTCATAGTTGACTATAGTAACCACCGTCAGTCATAGTTGACTATAGTAACCTCCGTCAGTCATAGTTTACTATAGTAACCTCCGTCAGTTATAGTTGACTATAGTAACCTACGTCAGTCATAGTTGACTATAGTAACCTCCGTCAGTCATAGTTGACTATAGTAACCTCCGTCAGTCATAGTTGACTATAGTAACCTCCGTCAGTTATAGTTGACTATAGTAACCTCCGTCAGTTATAGTTGACTATAGTAGCCTCCGTCAGTTATAGTTGACTATAGTAGCCTCCGTCAGTTATAGTTGACTATAGTAGCCTCCGTCAGTTATAGTTGACTATAGTAACCTCCGTCAGTCATAGTTGACTATAGTAACCTCCATCAGTCATAGTTGACTATAGTAGCCTCCGTCAGTCATAGTTGACTATAGTAGCCTCCGTCAGTCATAGTTGACTATAGTAGCCTCCGTCAGTCATAGTTGACTATAGTAGCCTCCATCAGTCATAGTTGAATATAGTAGCCTCCATCAGTCATAGTTGACTATAGTAACCTCCGTCAGTCATTGTTGACTATAGTAGCCTCCGTCAGTCATAGTTGACTATAGTAGCCTCCGTCAGTCACAGTTGACTATAGTAGCCTCCGTCAGTCATATTTGACTATAGTAGCCTCCGTCAGTTATAGTTGACTATAGTAGCCTCCGCCAGTCATATTTGACTATAGTAGCCTCCGTCAGTCATAGTTGACTATAGTAGCCTCCGTCAGTTTTAGTTGACTATAGTAACCTCCGTCAGTCATAGTTGACTATAGTAACCTCCGTCAGTCATAGTTGACTATAGTAGCCTCCGTCAGTTATAGTTGACTATAGTAACCTCCGTCAGTTATAGTTGACTATAGTAACCTCCGTCAGTTATAGTTTACTATAGTAGCCTCCGTCAGTTATAGTTGACTATAGTAACCTCCGTCAGTTATAGTTGACTATAGTAACCTCCATCAGTTATAGTTGACTATAGTAAGCTCCGGCAGTTATAGTTGTCTATAGTAGCCTCCGTCAGTTATAGTTGACTATAGTAGCCTCCGTCAGTTATAGTTGACTATAGTAGCCTCCGTCAGTTATAGTTGACTATAGTAGCCTCCGTCAGTTATAGTTGACTATAGTAACCTCCGTCAGTTATAGTTGACTATAGTAGCCTCCGTCAGTCATAGTTGACTATAGTAACCTCCGTCAGTCATAGTTGACTATAGTAACCTCCGTCAGTCATAGTTGACTATAGTAACCTCCGTCAGTCATAGTTGACTATAGTAACCTCCGTCAGTCATAGTTGACTATAGTAACCTCCGTCAGTTAAAGTTGACTATAGTAACCTCCGTCAGTCATAGTTGACTATAGTAACCTCCGTCAGTCATAGTTGACTATAGTAACCTCCGTCAGTTATAGTTGACTATAGTAACCTCCGTCAGTTATAGTTGACTATAGTAGCCTCCGTCAGTTATAGTTGACTATAGTAGCCTCCGTCAGTTATAGTTGACTATAGTAGCCTCCGTCAGTTATAGTTGACTATAGTAACCTCCGTCAGTTATAGTTGACTATAGTAACCTCCATCAGTTATAGTTGACTATAGTAACCTCCGTCAGTTATAGTTGACAATAGTAGCCTCCGTCAGTTATAGTTGACTATAGTAGCCTCCGTCAGTTATAGTTGACTATAGTAGCCTCCGTCATTTATAGTTGACTATAGTAGCCTCCGTCAGTTATAGTTGACTATAGTAGCCTCCGTCAGTTATAGTTGACTATAGTAACCTCCGTCAGTTATAGTTGACTATAGTAGCCTCCGTCAGTCATAGTTGACTATAGTAACCTCCGTCAGTCATAGTTGACTATAGTAACTTCCGTCAGTCATAGTTGACTATAGTAACCTCCGTCAGTCATAGTTGACTATAGTAACCTCCGTCAGTCATAGTTGACTATAGTAACCTCCGTCAGTCATAGTTGACTATAGTCACCTCCGTCAGTCATAGTTGACTATAGTAACCTCCGTCAGTCATAGTTGACTATAGTAACCTCCGTCAGTCATAGTTCACTATAGTAACCTCCGTCAGTTATAGTTGACTATAGTAACCTCCGTCAGTTATAGTTGACTATAGTAACCTCCGTCAGTCATAGTTGACTTTAGTAGCCTCTGTCAGTCATAGTTGACTATAGTAACCTCCGTCAGTCATAGTTGACTATAGTAGCCTTCGTCAGTCATAGTTGACTATAGTAACCTCCGTCAGTCATAGTTGACTATAGTAACCTCCGTCAGTCATAGTTGACTATAGTAACCTCCGTCAGTCATAGTTGACTATAGTAGCCTCCGTCAGTCATAGTTGACTATAGTAGCCTCATCAGTCATAGTTGACTATGGTAACCCCGTCAGTCATAGTTGACTATAGTAGCCTCATCAGTCATAGTTGACTATGGTAACCCCCGTCAGTCATAGTTGACAATAGTAGCCTCATTAGTCATAGTTGACTATGGTAACCTCCATCAGTCATAGTTGACTATAGTAGCCTCCGTCAGTCATAGTTGACTATGGTAACCTCCATCAGTCATAGTTGACTATAGTAACCTCCATCAGTCATAGTTGACTATGGTAACCTCCCTCAGTCATAGTTGACTATAGTAACCTCCCTCAGTCATAGTTGACTATGGTAACCTCCCTCAGTCATAGTTGACTATAGTAACCTCCATCAGTCATAGTTGACTATAGTAACCTCCATCAGTCATAGTTGACTATAGTAACCTCCATCAGTCATAGTTGACTATAGTAGCCTCCGTCAGTCATAGTTGACTATAGTAGCCTCCGTCAGTCATAGTTGACTATAGTAGCCTCCGTCAGTCATAGTTGACTATAGTAGCCTCCATCAGTCATAGTTGAATATAGTAGCCTCCATCAGTCATAGTTGACTATAGTAACCTCCGTCAGTCATTGTTGACTATAGTAGCCTCCGTCAGTCATAGTTGACTATAGTAGCCTCCGTCAGTCACAGTTGACTATAGTAGCCTCCGTCAGTCATATTTGACTATAGTAGCCTCCGTCAGTTATAGTTGACTATAGTAGCCTCCGCCAGTCATATTTGACTATAGTAGCCTCCGTCAGTCATAGTTGACTATAGTAGCCTCCGTCAGTTTTAGTTGACTATAGTAACCTCCGTCAGTCATAGTTGACTATAGTAACCTCCGTCAGTCATAGTTGACTATAGTAGCCTCCGTCAGTTATAGTTGACTATAGTAACCTCCGTCAGTCATAGTTGACTATAGTAACCTCCGTCAGTTATAGTTTACTATAGTAGCCTCCGTCAGTTATAGTTGACTATAGTAACCTCCGTCAGTTATAGTTGACTATAGTAACCTCCATCAGTTATAGTTGACTATAGTAAGCTCCGGCAGTTATAGTTGTCTATAGTAGCCTCCGTCAGTTATAGTTGACTATAGTAGCCTCCGTCAGTTATAGTTGACTATAGTAGCCTCCGTCAGTTATAGTTGACTATAGTAGCCTCCGTCAGTTATAGTTGACTATAGTAACCTCCGTCAGTTATAGTTGACTATAGTAGCCTCCGTCAGTCATAGTTGACTATAGTAACCTCCGTCAGTCATAGTTGACTATAGTAACCTCCGTCAGTCATAGTTGACTATAGTAACCTCCGTCAGTCATAGTTGACTATAGTAACCTCCGTCAGTCATAGTTGACTATAGTAACCTCCGTCAGTTAAAGTTGACTATAGTAACCTCCGTCAGTCATAGTTGACTATAGTAACCTCCGTCAGTCATAGTTGACTATAGTAACCTCCGTCAGTTATAGTTGACTATAGTAACCTCCGTCAGTTATAGTTGACTATAGTAGCCTCCGTCAGTTATAGTTGACTATAGTAGCCTCCGTCAGTTATAGTTGACTATAGTAGCCTCCGTCAGTTATAGTTGACTATAGTAACCTCCGTCAGTTATAGTTGACTATAGTAACCTCCATCAGTTATAGTTGACTATAGTAACCTCCGTCAGTTATAGTTGACAATAGTAGCCTCCGTCAGTTATAGTTGACTATAGTAGCCTCCGTCAGTTATAGTTGACTATAGTAGCCTCCGTCATTTATAGTTGACTATAGTAGCCTCCGTCAGTTATAGTTGACTATAGTAGCCTCCGTCAGTTATAGTTGACTATAGTAACCTCCGTCAGTTATAGTTGACTATAGTAGCCTCCGTCAGTCATAGTTGACTATAGTAACCTCCGTCAGTCATAGTTGACTATAGTAACTTCCGTCAGTCATAGTTGACTATAGTAACCTCCGTCAGTCATAGTTGACTATAGTAACCTCCGTCAGTCATAGTTGACTATAGTAACCTCCGTCAGTCATAGTTGACTATAGTCACCTCCGTCAGTCATAGTTGACTATAGTAACCTCCGTCAGTCATAGTTGACTATAGTAACCTCCGTCAGTCATAGTTCACTATAGTAACCTCCGTCAGTTATAGTTGACTATAGTAACCTCCGTCAGTTATAGTTGACTATAGTAACCTCCGTCAGTCATAGTTGACTTTAGTAGCCTCTGTCAGTCATAGTTGACTATAGTAACCTCCGTCAGTCATAGTTGACTATAGTAGCCTTCGTCAGTCATAGTTGACTATAGTAACCTCCGTCAGTCATAGTTGACTATAGTAACCTCCGTCAGTCATAGTTGACTATAGTAACCTCCGTCAGTCATAGTTGACTATAGTAGCCTCCGTCAGTCATAGTTGACTATAGTAGCCTCATCAGTCATAGTTGACTATGGTAACCCCCGTCAGTCATAGTTGACTATAGTAGCCTCATCAGTCATAGTTGACTATGGTAACCCCCGTCAGTCATAGTTGACAATAGTAGCCTCATTAGTCATAGTTGACTATGGTAACCTCCATCAGTCATAGTTGACTATAGTAGCCTCCGTCAGTCATAGTTGACTATGGTAACCTCCATCAGTCATAGTTGACTATAGTAACCTCCATCAGTCATAGTTGACTATGGTAACCTCCCTCAGTCATAGTTGACTATAGTAACCTCCCTCAGTCATAGTTGACTATGGTAACCTCCCTCAGTCATAGTTGACTATAGTAACCTCCATCAGTCATAGTTGACTATAGTAACCTCCATCAGTCATAGTTGACTATGGTAACCTCCCTCAGTCATAGTTGACTATAGTAACCTCCATCAGTCATAGTTGACTATAGTAACCTCCATCAGTCATAGTTGACTATGGTAACCTCCCTCGGTCATAGCACCTACCTACAAGTTAGGTTTCTCCCTATGAGCACCATACTGGATACACACTACAGAGCACTCACTCGAACATTACTATGAGCACCATACTGGATACACACTACAGAGCACTCACTCGAACATTACTATGAGCACTATACTGGATACACACCACAGAGCACTGACTTGTTCTCTTAACTTTCCCTCGACGCTTGAATGCAACAGACGTTGCTCTAATTTTTCAGCGTTCCCCCGTTAAATGGGCGTTGATGCCTTGTGTCACCAGCTTATGTCAAGTATGGGATATCTGCAATTTTCGGTCCAGAATATCCGTTTTTGGCATGAGTAGATTTTCTGAACTGTCTTCCGCAGCCTGTGGCTATCTTGCCTACTCTCTTCGATTTCCAACAATCCGGGGTTGTTTAACGTGCTGACGTGCACATGAGTCCTCCCATTTTCCAATGTTAAAAGGGAGGGCTAGGAAAATACAGGGAAAGAGAGGCCGCGGACGACAAAGAGAGAAAATACTAGATAGCTTTGGTGTCATGGTATGGAAAACAGTCAACAGCAGAACTGATTTGATGTGCTGTGGATAGAAGATTGTGGAATGACATGATCGCCTACGCCAATCGATATGGCACATGGTGATATGAGAGGTCTAGACATTTGATCTTTCTAAACAGAAAGGTCTAGACATCGGATCTTTCTAACCAGAAAGGTCTAGACATCGGATCTTTCTAACCAGAAAGGTCTAGACATCGGATCTTTCTAAACAGAGAGGGCTAGACATCGCATCTTTCCAACCAGAAAGGTCTAGACATCGGATCTTTCTAACCAGAGAGGGCTAGACATCGGATCTTTCTAACCAGAGAGGGTTAGACATCGGATCTTTCTAAACAGAAAGGTCTAGACATCGGATCGTTCTAACCAGAAAGGTCTAGACATCGGATCTTTCTAACCAGAAAGGTCTAAATATAGGATATTTCTAAGCAGAGAGGGCTAGGCATCGGATCTTTCTAACCAGAAAGGTCTAGACACAGGACCTTTCTAACCAGAAAGGTCTAGACATGGGATCTTTCTAACCAGAATGGTCTAGACATAGGATCTTTCTAACCAGAAAGGTTTTGACATAGGATCTTTCTAACCAGAAAGGTTTTGACATAGGATCTTTCTAAACAGAGAGGTCTAGACATGGGATCTTTCTAACCAGAATGGTCTAGACATAGGATCTTTCTAACCAGAAATGTTTTGACATAGGATCTTTCTAACCAGAAAGGTTTTGACATCGTATCTTTCTAACCAGAAAGGGCTAGACATCGGATCTTTCTAACCAGAAAGGGCTAGACATCGGATCTTTCTAACCAGAAAGGGCTAGACATCGGATCTTTCTAACCAGAAAGGTATATACATTGGGTCTTTCTAACCAGAAAGGGCTAGACATCGGATCTTTCTAACCAGAAAGGTCTAGACATCGGATCTTTCTAACCAGAAAGGGCTAGACATCGGATCTTTCTAACCAGAAAGGTCTAGACATCGGATCTTTCTAACCAGAAAGGTCTATACATTGGGTCTTTCTAACCAGAAAGGGCTAGACATCGGATCTTTCTAACCAGAAAGGGCTAGACATCGGATCTTTCTAACCAGAGAGGCCTAGACATCGGATCGTTCTAGCCAGAGAAGTCTATACATCGGATCTTTCTAACCAGAGAGGTCTAGACATAGGATCTTTCTAACCAGAGAGGTCTAGACATCAGATCTTTCAAACCAGAAAGGTCTAGACATCGGATCTTTCAAACCAGAAAGGTCTAGACATCGGATCTTGCTACCCGCAGACACATTCCCAGTGCCTGCTGTGGGGTTCGAACACACAACATTCTTGTCAAACATAGGAAAGTAAAGGAAGCATGTATCATGGTAAAGTAAAGGAAGCATGTATCATGGTAAAGTAAAGGAAGCATGTATCATGGTAAAGTAAAGGAAGCATGTATCATGGTAAAGTAAAGGAAGCATGTATCATGGGAAATTAAAGGAAGCATGTATCATAGGAAAGTCAAGGAAGCATGTATCATAGGAAAGTAAAGGAAGCACGCATCATGGGAAATTAAAGGGACCCCGCATCATGGGAAAGTAAAGGAAGTACGTATCACATGAAAAGTAAAGGAAGCACGTATCATGGGAAAGTAAAGGATGTGCATATCATGGGAAAGTAGCATATCAGAGGGGCACATTTAACTATGAAAAATCAAGGGAAAATACAAATTTGTAAAATATGTAAAGGGTAGAACTGAATTGCACTCATTTCAAGATTTATGGACATCGTGTTGGTCAGCTTTGGAATTCTCCATATCTTCAGTAAAGACCTTATGATCTTAATTTTGAAGTAGATCTTAGATTTGAATTGTCCATATCTTCAGTAAAGACCTTATGATCTTAATTTTGAAGTAGATCTTAGATTTGAATTGTGCATATCTTCAGTAAAGACCTTATGATCTTAATTTTGAAGTAGATCTTAGATTTGAATTGTCCATATCTTCAGTAAAGACCTTATGATCTTAATTTTGAAGTAGATCTTAGATTTGAATTGTCCATATCTTCAGTAAAGACCTTATGATCTTAATTTTGAAGTAGATCTTAGATTTGAATTGTCCATATCTTCAGTAAAGACCTTATGATCTTAATTTTGAAGTAGATCTTAGATTTGAATTGTCCATATCTTCAGTAAAGACCTTATGATCTTAATTTTGAAGTAGATCTTAGATTTGAATTGTCCATATCTTCAGTAAAGACCTTATGATCTTAATTTTGAAGTAGATCTTAGATTTGAATTGTGCATATCTTCAGTAAAGACCTTATGATCTTAATTTTGAAGTAGATCTTAGATTTGAATTGTCCATATCTTCAGTAAAGACCTTATGATCTTAATTTTGAAGTAGATCTTAGATTTGAATTGTCCATATCTTCAGTAAAGACCTTATGATCTTAATTTTGAAGTAGATCTTAGATTTGAATTGTCCATATCTTCAGTAAAGACCTTATGATCTTAATTTTGAAGTAGATCTTAGATTTGAATTGTCCATATCTTCAGTAAAGACCTTATGATCTTAATTTTGAAGTAGATCTTAGATTTGAATTGTCCATATCTTCAGTAAAGACCTTATGATCTTAATTTTGAAGTAGATCTTAGATTTGAATTGTCCATATCTTCAGTAAAGACCTTATGATCTTAATTTTGAAGTAGATCTTAGATTTGAATTGTCCATATCTTCAGTAAAGACCTTATGATCTTAATTTTGAAGTAGATCTTAGATTTGAATTGTCCATATCTTCAGTAAAGACCTTATGATCTTAATTTTGAAGTAGATCTTAGATTTGAATTGTGCATATCTTCAGTAAAGACCTTATGATCTTAATTTTGAAGTAGATCTTAGATTTGAATTGTCCATATCTTCAGTAAAGACCTTATGATCTTAATTTTGAAGTAGATCTTAGATTTGAATTGTCCATATCTTCAGTAAAGACCTTATGATCTTAATTTTGAAGTAGATCTTAGATTTGAATTGTCCATATCTTCAGTAAAGACCTTATGATCTTAATTTTGAAGTAGATCTTAGATTTGAATTGTCCATATCTTCAGTAAAGACCTTATGATCTTAATTTTGAAGTAGATCTTAGATTTGAATTGTCCATATCTTCAGTAAAGATCTCATGACCTTAATGTTGAAGTAGATGTTAGACCATAATTGTCCGTGTTTGCATTAGAGAGACCTTGTGACCATCCTCGCAGAGTGACTCACATTCAAATACTTTGTATCTTCTTTTAAAGAAAAGAATTTAAAAAAAAAAGAAAGATACGAATGCCAACGAAGGAGAGGAAGTGAGTTGAAGAATATTGCTTTCGCATTATAGATAGTCATTGTTTGTTTGTCAGAGCAATCGTTATTGTTTTCTACGAATGTTATCAATCATTCGTTATCATCATCATCATCGCTCAACAAACTGGTTTCATTCATTCATTATCATCATCATCGCTCAACGAACCTGTGTCAATCATTCATTATTATCATCATCGTTCAACGAACCTGTATCAATCATTCATTATTATCATCATCCGTCAACAATCGTGTGTCAATCATTCATTATCAACATTATCGCTTAAGAATCTTGTGTCAATCATTCATTATCATCATCATCGCTCACCAATCTTGCGTCAGTCATTCAGCATCATCATCATCGTTCAACAAAATATCTTCAAGAATTTCTCCACAATTCCCCAGAAACCTGGCAGGGAACAGGATCGTCTCGATAGACAATGGGGCCTTCAACACGCTTGTCAACGTCAAGACGATGTGAGCCAAGTTTGTGTTTGTTGATGTGAATACTTTTACACTGATTTTTATGTTACAATGTGGCACTGCACACTAGGCAGACTCATGAGTGCTCACCATTCGATGGAATATGAATAAAAATAGTATACATAATACACAGGTGTGAGGTATCCTGGTGTAAAGTTTGAGGCGGGCGATAAAAATAAAAGAAAAGTACCCCCGTCACGCCAACTGGCGTATAGGGAATATGGTGTGAGTGACCATAAATTTTACAGACCTTCAGCACATGATTTTTGGGGTAATGTGGTCGGTATTACGCCCGTGCCGAATTACTTTCTCAGAAAAATTCGGTACCCATTTAAGGCTGGGTGAACCCGAAAGCCGTCGGTTGGGATCAAACCCTACCTCTTGTCCTTTGTAGTCCAGTTCACGAACCACTGAGCTATCGCAGCTGGGGCGGGGGGATAGTCACGTGCAAATTATGTAACAAATTTACGAATATAAGACGAGACTCAATGTCAAACGTTTCCACTTATGGAGTTTTCATAAGGAGACAAAGACAAAGAGTGAAAAATAACGGACCACGCGATTAATTACAGTTTGAATATGGATGTGCTATAACCCCAACAATCATGTCGATGCTGAGAAGTCGAAGACTAAGATGGCTGGGGCACGTCCATCGAATGGAAGAAAAGCGCATCCCCAGACAAATACTATATGGCAAACTAACACACGGAAAAAGAACAAATCGGCAGACCTAAACTACAATATAAAGATATCTGTAAATCATCTCTGCATGACTTCTCCATTTGTGAATATGAATGGGAACATTCGGCAAGTGATCGCACATCATGGAGTGCATGTATAAGGAATGGAATAACATCATTTGAGACTGTGCTAAGGCAAAACTTAGAAGAGAAAAGACTCAACTCATGAAAAAGGATGAGAAAACCCTGTGGACAAGTAGGCCTGATTTGTTCATTCTGTAGCCATGTGTGTTTGTCAAACATTGGTTGAATTAGCCACAAGAGAAGCGGTTCGACAAAAACAAAACCTCAGAAAATACACAATAGCCTCCACTAGACCGCCTGACAAGACTAAAAGGGTCATATACACAATAACCTCCACTAGACCAAAGGACCATATACACAATAACCTCCACTAGACCAAAGGACCATATACACAATAGCCTCGACTAGACCGCCTGACAAGACGAAAAGGGCCATATACACAATAGCCTCCACTAGATCGTCTGACAAGACTAAAAGGGCCATATACTCAATAGCCTCCACTAGACCGTCTGACAAGACAAAAAGGGCCATATACATAATAGCTTCCACTAGACCGTCTGACAAGACGAAAAGGGCCATATACACAATAGCCTCCACTAGACAGTCTGACAAGACGAAAAGGGCCATATACACAATAGCCTCCACTAGACCGTCTGACAAGACGAAAAGGGCCATATACACAATAGCCTCCATTAGACCGTCTGACAAGACTAAAAGGGCCATATACACAATAGCCTCCACTAGACCGTCTGACAAGACTAAAAGGGCCATATACACAATAGCTTCCACTAGACCGTCTGACAAGACAAAAAGGGCCATATACACAATAGCCTCCACTAGACCGTCTGACAAGACTAAAAGGGTCATATACACAATAGCTTCCACTAGACCGTCTGACAAGACAAAAAGGGCCATATACACAATAGCCTCCACTAGACCGTCTGACAAGACAAAAAGGGCCATATACACAATAGCCTCCACTAGACCGTCTGACAAGACTAAAAGGGTCATATACACAATAGCCTCCACTAGACCGTCTGACAAGACTAAAAGGGTCATATACACAATAGCCTCCACTAGACCGTCTGACAAGACGAAAAGGGCCATATACACAATAGCCTCTACTAGACCGTCTGACAAGACGAAAAGGGCCATATACACAATAGCCTCCACTAGACCGTCTGACAAGACGAAAAGGGCCATATACACAATAGCCTCCACGTGCCCCAGCCATCTTAGTCTTCGACTTCTCAGCATCGACATGATTGTTGGGGTCATAGCACTGCCCTATCACGCCCCTCACACTAACCTACCATGTCTCTGACACTACCCTGCCATGTCCCTGACACTACCCTACCATGTTCCTCACACTACCCTACCATGTCCCTCACACTGTCCTACCACGTCCCTCACACTGCCCTACTATGTCCCTCACACTACCCTACCATGTCCCTCACACTGTCCTACCACGTCCCTCACACTACCCTACCATGTCCCTCACACTACCCTACCATGTCCCTCACACAACCCTACCATGTCCCTCACTCTGCTCTACTATGTCCCTCACACTACCAAACTATGTCCCTCACACTAACATTCTATGTGCCTCACACTACCCTACCATGTCCCTCACACTACCCTAACACGTCCCTCACACTACCCTACCATGTCTCTCACAATACCCTATCATGTCCCTCATACTACCAAACTATGTCCCTCACACTACCATTCTATGTCCCTCACACTACCCTACCATGTCCCTCACACTACTCTAACACGTCCCTCACACTACCCTACCATGTCTCTCACACTACCCTACCATGTCCCTCATACTACCCTACCATGTCTCTCACACTACCCTACCAGGTCCCACCATATTGCCCTACACCATATAACAATCATCATGTTGTGCCAGATACAAAAGCCAATCAACTACTTTATCTCACAGAGACCTCTCCAACAACAGAATCAAAGACATCGGTGAGAGCGTGTTTCTGGGATTGCTTCGTGTGACCACCATGTTGGTATCTCCAGATATTTTTCACTGTATTATCATTGTTATCACCACTATCCTCTTAATCATTGTTATCACCAATATCATCTTCATCATTGTTATCACCAATATCATCTTCCCTCATTGTTATCACCAATATCATCTTCATCATTGTTATCACCAATATCATCTTCATTGTTATCACCAATATCATCTTCATCATTGTTATCACCAATATCATCTTCCCTCATTGTTATCACTAATATCATCTTTATTGCTGTCATTTTTATCATCAATGCATTCACCGACAACGAGATCACAATCATCATTTTTAAATACAGAAACAACAACATAGTTAATGACATCTTCAACAACAACATGGTTAATGACAACACCAACAACAACATAGTTGATGGCATCATCAACAACAACATCGTTAATGACATCATCAACAACAACATCGTTAATGACATCTTCTTCAACAACAACATAGTTAATGACATCTTCAACAACAACATCGTTAATGACATCTTCAACAACAACATAGTTAATGACATCTTCAACAACAACATAATTAATGGCATCTTCAACAACAACATAGTTAATGACATCTTCAACAACAACTTAGTTAATGACATCTTCAACAACAACATAGTTAATGACATCATCAACAACAACATAATTAATGACATCTTCAACAACAACATAGTTAATGACATCATCAACAACAACAACATAGTTAATGACATCATCAACAACAACATAATTAATGACATCTTCAACAACAACATAGTTACTGACATCTTCAACAACAACATAGTAAATGACATCTTCAACAACAACATAATTAATGACATCTTCAACAACAACATAGTTAATGACATCAACAACATCAACATAATTAATGACATCTTCAACAACAACACAGTTAATTACATCTTCAACAACAATATAGTTAATGACATCTTCAACAACAACATAATTAATGACATCTTCAACAACAACATAGTTAATGACATCATCAACAACAACATAGGACATCATCAACAACAACATAGTTAATGACATCTTCAACAACAACATAGTTAATGACATCATCAACAACAACATAATTAATGACATCTTCAACAACAACATAGTTAATGACATCATCAACAACAACATAGTTAATTACATCTTCAAGAACAACATAGTTAATGACATCTTCAACAGCAACATAATTAATGACATCTTCAACAACAACATAGTTAATGACATCTTCAACAACAACATAGTTAATGACATCATCAACAACAACATAGTTAATGACATCTTCAACAAAAACATAGTTAATGACATCTTCAACAACAACATAGTTAATGACATCTCCAACAACAACATAATTAATGACATCTTCAACAACAACATAGTTAATGATATCATCAACAACAACATCATTAATGACATCATCAACAACAACATAATTAACGACATCTTCAACAACAACAACATAATTAATCACATCAACAACAACAACATAGTTAATGACATCTTCAACAACAACATAGTTGATGACATCATCCACAACAACATAATTAATGACATCATCAACAACAACATAATTAATGACACCATCAACAATAACATAGTTATAGACATCTTCAACAACAACATAATTAATGACATCATCAACAACAACATAATTAATGACATCATCAACAACAACATAGTTAATGACATCTCCAACAACAACATAGTTGATGACATCATCAACAAGAACATAATTAACGACATCATCAACAACAACATAATTAATGGCATCATCAACAACAACATAATTAATGACATCTTCAACAACAACATAGTTGATGACATCTTCAACAACATAATTTATGACATCTTAAACAACAACATAGTTAATGACATCTTCAACAACAACATCGTTAATGACATCTTCAACAACAACATAGTTGATGACATCTTCAACAAAAACATAGTTGATGACATCTTCAACAAAAACATAGTTGATGACATCTTCAACAACAACATAATTAATGACATCTTCAACAACAACATAGTTAATGACATCTTCAACAACAACATAGTTAATGACATCTTCAACAACAACATAGTTAATGACATCTTCTACAACAACATCGTTAATGACATCTTCAACAACAACATCATTAATGACATCTTCAACAACGACATCGTTAACGACATCTTCAACAACAACATCGTTAACGACATCTTCAACAACAACATAATTAATGACATCTTCAACAACGACATCGTTAACGACATCTTCAACAACAACATCGTTAACGACATCTTCAACAACAAAATCGTTAATGACATCTTCAACAACAACATAGTTGATGACATCTTTAACAAAAACATAGTTGATGGCATCTTCAACAACAACATAATTAATGACATCTTCAATAACAACATAGTTAATGACATCTTCAACAACAACATCGTTAATGACATCTTCAACAACGACATCGTTTATGACATCTTCAACAACAACATTGTTAATGACATCTTCAACAACATCATAATTAATGACATATTCAACAACAACATAGTTAATGATATCTTCAACAACAACATAGTTAATGACATCATCAGCAACAACATAAACGGCATCATGTTATGGTCTTAGCAGTTAACAATCATTACAGTTAATCATGGACAGTAGACAAACAAATGCCCTGACGATTAGTGGCAACAGAGATGGGATTTCTCAGAAGAATGTTGAAAGTTCCCTGGACAGCTAAAAAGACCAATGAGGAAGTTCTCAAAGAGGCCAACACAAAAAAGGAAGCTCCTAAAAAACATCAGAAAGAAACAATCAACATTTTTCGGGCAATTCATGAGAAGAGGAAAGTTGGAATACTTGGTTACAACTGGCGAAATACAGGGAAAGAAAGATCGCGGACGACAAATGTATAAAATCCTGGATAGCTTGGTGTCATGGCATGGAAAACAGTCAACAACAGAACTGATACGATGTAATGTAGATAGATGATTGTGGAAGGACCTGATCGCCTACCACGATATGGCACATGATGATGAGTTAACAAACAACTATTCAAAGGTCATATATTCCAATTTTTTAAAAAAACAATGAAAGAAAAACAAATATGGTTTCTATATCAGCAAACTCCCTTTCATTCAACAACATCATCTAGTATCTCAAATAACATCATCATCATGTGCCATACCAGTTGTTGTAGGCGATCATGTCCCTCCACAATCTTCTATCTACAGTGCATCGTATCAGTTCTGTTGTTGACTGTTTTCCATGCCATGACACCAAGCTATCCAGTATTTTCTCTCTTTGTCGTCCGCGATCTTTCTTTCCTTTTATTTTGCCAGTTGTAACCAAGTATTCCAACTTTCCTCTTCTCATGGCGTGCCCGAAAAATGTTGATTGTTTCTTTCTGATGTTTTTTAAGAGCCCCCTATTTGTGTTGGCCTCTTTGAGAACTTCCTCATTGGTCTTTTTAGATGTCCACGGAAGTTTCAACATTCTTCTGAGAAATACCATCTCTGTGGCCTTTAATCGTCTTTTCATTTGTTTGTCTACTGTCCATGATTCGCTTCCATAGGTCAGAATTGGTTCTATATAGCACCCATGAACTCTCTTTCTCATTTTGATTACAGTAACCTCCGTCAGTCATAGTTGACTACAGTAGCCTCCGTCAGTCATAGTTGACTACAGTAGCCTCCGCCAGTCATAGTTGACTACAGTAGCCTCCGTCAGTCATAGTTGAATACAATAGCCTCCGTCAGTCATAGTTGACTACAGTAGCCTCCGCCAGTCATAGTTGACTACAGTAGCCTCCGTCAGTCATAGTTGACTACAGTAGCCTCCGTCAGTCATAGTTGACTACAGTAGCCTTCATCAGTCATAGTTGACTACAGTAGCCTCCGTCAGTCATAGTTGACTACAGGAGCCTCCGTCAGTCATAGTTGACTACAGTAGCCTCCGCCAGTCATAGTTGACTACAGTAGCCTCCGTCAGTCATAGTTGACTACAGTAGCCTCCGTCAGTCATAGTTGACTACAGTAGCCTCCGTCAGTCATAGTTGACTACAGTAGCCTCTGTCAGTCATAGTTGACTACAGTAGCCTCCGTCAGTCATAGTTGACTATAGTAGCCTCCGTCAGTCATAGTTGACTATAGTAGCCTCCGTCAGTCATAGTTGACTATAGTAGCCTCCGTCAGTCATAGTTGACTATAGTAGCCTCCGTCAGTCATAGTTGACTATAGTAGCCTCCGTCAGTCATAGTTGACTATAGTAGCCTCCGTCAGTCATAGATGATTATGGATTTTTCAGCGCCCCTATCTATCTATCTATCTATTGACCTTTCGAGCCGTAACCGGCCCATAGGGCGTAGACCAAGATACACCTTCTCCTATATGAATTTTTGTTCTAGCAGTTTTCTTTTAAAGATATTTTATCAAATCTCACCATCTGTCTCTGTTCTGTGCAAGCAGTTCTATCTCATTGAGGGAGCCGATTCCTGCTGCTCTTGCCTCTCTCATCAATGTTCTTCTCAGTGTCTCCCTGGGTCTTCCTCTTTTATCAGGTCTACGTTTCATTAACAACATCGTTTTTACGATAGCGGCTTGTTAAACCTCTGATCAACGGTTCTATACCAAGCCGGAGAAAAATAATTCCACCATTTTGGAAACAACCGGAAACTGCGCCCCTAGAAATGTTATTTTTTCTTTTCCTTGCATTTCATGGATTCTCTAGTGTCCATTATTGATGTCAGGCTAAAATGCTGCTTGCTTTCTTCCGATGACTAAGGGAGTGTACCTCTTCATCATCCGCCCTTAAAAGGACGTTAAGTGGGTGTGTGGGCGTGTCTGCTTTGTGTTGTGGTTTACAGTATAACTGTGATATTTGCGCCTTTCGGTCCAACACATCCGACTTCAGCATGACATTTTTGAGTACCGGGTTGTCTTCCCTCTTCGATCCCTTCTCGCTTGGCAAGACTAGACAGGTTATTCTGTTTCTAGAGGCACCACGGAGAGGTGGAGTAGGGTCTGGATGGTTCTGGTTCACCGATCACAAGTCATCGGCTAAAATAAAATGACTGTTTCCTTTTTGCGCATTCAGTCTCTTCATTCCCTCGGAATCCCCATTATCATCTTCCCCTCTCATTTGATCTCCCCATATGCTCACTCAATTGTCATTATCATCTTCCCATCTCTTATTCCATCTTCCACGTTCTTTTTCAAACCACATTATCATCAACCCATCTCTCATTACATCTCACCCCCTCTCTACCCTCACTACCATCTTCCCATCTCTCATTCTACATCTTCTCACATCCTCTCAACCCTCTATACCATCACCCCATCTCTCATTACATCTCCTCACACCCTCACTACCATCTTCCCATCTCTCATTCTACATCTTCTCACATCCTCTCTACCCTCACTACCATCTTCCCA
The DNA here is from genome assembly GCA_032433765.1 of Megaustenia siamemsis. Lineage (NCBI taxonomy): Eukaryota > Metazoa > Mollusca > Gastropoda > Stylommatophora > Ariophantidae > Megaustenia > Megaustenia siamemsis. The sequence continues at coordinate 18,345,922 of JAVIAB010000101.1, forward strand.
TCTCTCATTCTACATCTTCTCACATCCTCTCAACCCTCTATACCATCACCCCATCTCTCATTACATCTCCTCACACCCTCACTACCATCTTCCCATCTCTCATTCTACATCTTCTCACATCCACTCAACCCTCTATACCATCTCCCCATCTCTCATTACATCTCCTCACACCCTCACTACCATCTTCCCATCTCTCATTCTACATCTTCTCACATCCTCTCTACCTTCACTACCATCTTCCCATCTCTCATTCTACATCTTCTCACATCCTCTCTACCCTCACTACCATCTTCCCATCTCTCATTTTACATCTTGTCACATCCTCTCTACCCTCACTACCATCTTCCCATCTCTCATTCTACATCTTCTCACATCCTCTCTACCCTCACTACCATCTTCCCATCTCTCATTCTACATCTTCTCACATCCTCTCAACCCTCTATACCATCACCCCATCTCTCATTACATCTCCTCACACCCTCACTACCATCTTCCCATCTCTCATTACATCTCCTCACACCCTCACTACCATCTCCCCATCTCTCATTACATCTCCTCACACCCTCACTACCATCTCCCCATCTCTCATTACATCTCCTCACACCCTCACTACCATCTTCCCATCTCTCATTTCACATCTACCCACACACTCTGCACACTCACTACTATCTCAATTTCCACCTCTCTATTTACTTTCCCAACCCCATTTCTATCTCGCCATTTCTCTTCCCATCTCTCACATCTACCCACACACTCTGCACACTCACTACTATCTCAATTTCCACCTCTCTATTTACTTTCCCAACCCCATTTCTATCTCGCCAATTCTCTTCCCATCTCTCACATCTACCCACACACTCTGCACACTCACTACTATCTCAATTTCCATCTCTATTTACTTTCCCAACCCCATTTCTATCTCGCCATTTCTCTTCCCATCTCTCACATCTACCCACACACTCACTACTATCTCAATTTCCATCTCTCTATTTACTTTCCCTACCCCATTTCTATCTCGCCATTTCTCTTCCCATCTCTCACATCTACCCACACACTCTGCACACTCACTACTATCTCTATTTCCACCTCTCTATTTACTTTCCCAACCCCATTTCTATCTCGCCATTTCTCTTCCCATCTCTCATTTTACATCTTCTCACATCCTCTCTACCCTCACTACCATCTTCCCATCTCTCATTCTACATCTTCTCACATCCTCACACCCTCACTACCATCTTCCCATCTCTCATTTCACATCTACCCACACACTCTGCACACTCACTACTATCTCAATTTCCATCTCTATTTACTTTCCCAACCCCATTTCTATCTCGCCATTTCTCTTCCCATCTCTCACATCTACCCACACACTCTGCACACTCACTACTATCTCAATTTCCACCTCTCTATTTACTTTCCCAACCTCATTTCTATCTCGCCATTTCTCTTCCCATCTCTCACATCTACCCACACACTCTGCACACTCACTACTATCTCAATTTCCATCTCTCTATTTACTTTCCCAACCCCATTTCTATCTCGCCATTTCTCTTCCCATCTCTCATTCTACATCTACCCACACACTCACTACTATCTCAATTTCCACCTCTCTATTTACTTTCCCAACCCCATTTCTATCTCGCCAATTCTCTTCCCATCTCTCACATCTACCCACACACTCTGCACACTCACTACTATCTCAATTTCCACATCTCTATTTACTTTCCCAACCCCATTTCTATCTCGCCATTTCTCTTCCCATCTCTCATTCTACATCTACCCACACACTCACTACTATCTCAATTTCCATCTCTCTATTTACTTTCCCAACCCCATTTCTATCTCGCCATTTCTCTTCCCATCTCTCATTCTACATCTACCCACACACTCACTACTATCTCAATTTCCACCTCTCTATTTACTTTCCCAACCCCATTTCTATCTCGCCATTTCTCTTCCCATCTCTCACATCTACCCACACACTCTGCACACTCACTACTATCTCAATTTCCACCTCTCTATTTACTTTCCCAACCCCATTTCTATCTCGCCATTTCTCTTCCCATCTCTCATTCTACATCTACCCACACACTCACTACTATCTCAATTTCCACCTCTCTATTTACTTTCCCAACCCCATTTCTATCTCGCCATTTCTCTTCCCATCTCTCATTCTACATCTACCCACACACTCACTACTATCTCAATTTCCACCTCTCTATTTACTTTCCCAACCCCATTTCTATCTCGCCATTTCTCTTCCCATCTCTCATTCTACATCTACCCACACACTCACTACTATCTCAATTTCCACCTCTCTATTTACTTTCCCAACCCCATTTCTATCTCGCCATTTCTCTTCCCATCTCTCACATCTACCCACACACTCTGCACACTCACTACTATCTCAATTTCCACCTCTCTATTTACTTTCCCAACCCCATTTCTATCTGGCCATTTCTCTTCCCATCTCTCATTCTACATCTACCCACACACTCACTACTATCTCAATTTCCACCTCTCTATTTACTTTCCCAACCCCATTTCTATCTCGCCATTTCTCTTCCCATCTGCCCAGAATCACGGACAGCTACAGGTTCTGCTGCTTGACCCCGGCGGGGGTCGACTGTCTCCCAGAGCGTGACGAGTTCTCCTCTTGCGAGGATCTCATGTCCAACCACGTTCTCAGAGTCAGCATCTGGGTGCTGGGCGTTGTGGCGCTGTGCGGCAACTTCGTCGTCATCGTCTGGAGAGTCAGGGACTTCCGGGGCGGAAAGGTGCACTCAAGTTTGTGAGATTGAAGTAAAACTGTAACATTTTATATTGTAAGATTGAAGTAAAACTGTAACATTTTATATTGTAAGATTGAAGTAAAACTGTAACATTTTATATTGTAAGATTGAAGTAAAACTGTAACATTTTATATTGTAAGATTGAAGTAAAACTGTAACATTTTATATTGTAAGATTGAAGTAAAACTGTAACATTTTATATTGTAAGATTACGGAAACATTGTATATTGTAAGATTGAAGTAAAACTGAAACATTGTATATTGTAAGATTGAAGTAAAACTGAAACATTGTATATTGTAAGATTGAAGTAAAACTGAAACATTGTATATTGTAAGATTGAAGTAAAACTGAAACATTGTATATTGTAAGATTGAAGTAAAACTGAAACATTGTATATTGTAAGATTGAAGTAAAACTGAAACATTGTATATTGTAAGATTGAAGTAAAACTGAAACATTGTATATTGTAAGATTGAAGTAAAACTGAAACATTTTATATTGTAGATTGTGAGATTTAAAGTAAAACTGTAACATTTTATATTGTAAGATTACGGAAACATTTTATATTGTAGATTGTGGGATTTAAGTAAAATAAACATTTTATATTGTAGATTGTGAGATTTAAGTAAAATAAACATTTTATATTGTAGATTGTGGGATTTAAGTAAAATAAACATTTTATATTGTAGATTGTGAGATTTAAGTAAAATAAACATTTTATATTGTAGATTGTGAGATTTAAGTAAAATAAACATTTTATATTGTAGATTATGAGATTTAAGTAAAATAAACATTTTATATTGTAGATTATGAGATTTAAGTAAAATAAACATTTTATATTGTAGATTATGAGATTTAAGTAAAATAAACATTTTATATTGTAGATTATGAGATTTAAGTAAAATAAACATTTTATATTGTAGATTATGAGATTTAAGTAAAATAAACATTTTATATTGTAGATTGTGAGATTTAAGTAAAATAAACATTTTATATTGTAGATTGTGAGATTTAAGTAAAATAAACATTTTATATTGTAGATTGTGAGATTTAAGTAAAATAAACATTTTATATTGTAGATTATGAGATTTTAGTAAAATAAACATTTTATATTGTAGATTGTGAGATTTAAGTAAAATAAACATTTTAATTGTAGATTGTGAGATTTAAGTAAAATAAACATTTTATATTGTAGATTATGAGATTTTAGTAAAATAAACATTTTATATTGTAGATTATGAGATTTAAGTAAAATAAACATTTTATATTGTAGATTGTGAGATTTAAGTAAAATAAACATTTTATATTGTAGATTGTGAGATTTAAGTAAAATAAACATTTTATATTGTAGATTATGAGATTTTAGTAAAATAAACATTTTATATTGTAGATTATGAGATTTAAGTAACATAAACATTTTATATTGTAGATTATGAGATTTAAGTAAAATAAATATTTTATATTGTAGATTATGAGATTTAAGTAAAATAAACATTTTATATTGTAGATTGTGAGATTTAAAGTAAAACTGTAACATTTTATATTGTAGATTGTGAGATTTAAGTAAAATAAACATTTTATATTGTAGATTGTGAGATTTAATTAAAATAAACATTTTATATTGTAGATTATGAGATTTAAGTAAAATAAACATTTTATATTGTAGATTATGAGATTTAAGTAAAATAAACATTTTATATTGTAGATTATGAGATTTAAGTAAAATAAACATTTTATATTGTAGATTGTGAGATTTAAGTAAAATAAACATTTTATATTGTAGATTGTGAGATTTAAGTAAAATAAACATTTTATATTGTAGATTATGAGATTTTAGTAAAATAAACATTTTATATTGTAGATTATGAGATTTAAGTAAAATAAACATTTTATATTGTAGATTATGAGATTTAAGTAAAATAAATATTTTATATTGTAGATTATGAGATTTAAGTAAAATAAACATTTTATATTGTAGATTGTGAGATTTAAGTAAAATAAACATTTTATATTGTAGATTGTGAGATTTAATTAAAATAAACATTTTATATTGTAGATTATGAGATTTAAGTAAAATAAACATTTTATATTGTAGATTATGAGATTTAAGTAAAATAAACATTTTATATTGTAGATTATGAGATTTAAGTAAAATAAACATTTTATATTGTAGATTGTGAGATTTAAGTAAAATAAACATTTTATATTGTAGATTATGAGATTTTAGTAAAATAAACATTTTATATTGTAGATTATGAGATTTAAGTAAAATAAACATTTTATATTGTAGATTATGAGATTTAAGTAAAATAAATATTTTATATTGTAGATTATGAGATTTAAGTAAAATAAACATTTTATATTGTAGATTATGAGATTTAAGTAAAATAAACATTTTATATTGTAGATTGTGTGATTTAAGTAAAATTAACATTTTATATTGTAGATTGTGAGATTTAAAGTAAAACTGTAACATTTTATATTGTAGATTGACCTCAATTAAAAGCAAATTGTGTGACGCCTCTATTATGTTGCACATTTATACCTACACACTTTCAGGTACATTCGTTCTTAATCACCAATCTGGCAATAGGAGACTTTCTCATGGGCGTGTACCTCATCATTATAGCCGGCGTGGACACCCACTTCAGAGGCGTCTACATCATCCATGATGAGAAGTGGAGGGAGAGCAACTTGTGCCAGTTTGCTGGATTCGTGTCGACCTTCTCTAGTGGTAGGCTCAAACAATAAAGCATTTCTTTGTGTCTCTAAAATGTTTTTTCTGTCTAACCTACTAGGGGAAGTGATAACGGTCAAATTTAGTCCGGTAAATTATTTCAGTTTTGAACAGTTTGTAAGAGTAGTGTCCCCTTTGAGTAAAAATTTTAATTTTGATTCGGTGGATCTCAATCTGCCATTAGAAGACCCTCAATTCTAGAGAAAGTAGAAATGACGCGAGGGTAAAGTCGTTTCGTTTCCTCGTCAGTCAAATGAAACACATTTTCTCCTGTACACTCTTGTATAGGAATTAATTCAAAAGATGCAGTTACAATAGTTTGTGTCCTCATCATCATGTGCCATAACGGTTGGCGTAGGTGATCATGTCCTTCCACAATCTTCTATCTACAGTGCATCGTATCAGTTCTGTTGTTGACTGTTTTCCATGCCATGACACCAAGCTATCCAGCAGTCCGCGATCTCTCTTTCCTTTTATTTTGCCAGTTGTAACCAAGTATTCCAACATTCCTCTTCTCATGATGTGCCCGAAAAATGTTGATTGCTTCTTTCTGATGTTTTTTAAGAGCTCCCTTCTTTGTGTCCTACCATCACTTAAAGCGAATTAAAAGGCACACATGCTATTTGGTGTATGTTACATATGTCCGATGACTCATTAAAATTAAAGCATACATCATCTAGGAAACACACTGGAGCATACAAATTTTCATCAACTAAATGTCCACACTTATTTAATTTTTTTTTAAATAATAATAGCACCTGAGTTGAGAAGCGATCTAATTTGTGACTTTCAACAGTATTTGAGAATAATTTGAGAACCACTGTAGCTTTGTTGTGGCGTTGACTAAGGGGAGATCACCCTTTCGATGAAATAATCTATCGAACTATACTAGACCTATCAGTGTAAGTTAACTGTAATTTGTCGATAAAACATCACATGGACCTTAATTAAGGCCCTTTGTAATTTAATTCCATTGAATGCAAGCGTTACAGAAGAAATATTCGAAATATCATGGAAGGAAAATCAAATCAAAATTATCAGTTTTACCAGAACTTAAATTCCAGGAAACTGGTTGATAAAGAAGATAACGATTTGAACAATAAAATAGTTGTATCATGTAAGCAATGTAGAGAAGATAACTATGGAGGGCATAGTTCACGTACACGATTAGGAAAGGACCTGGAAGAAGAATTGAAGGAGATATCACAGAAGTGCTGGGACAGACTGCAAGAAGGAAGACATAGAAGATTTGAGAGAGATATCACAGGGGTGCTGGAATAGACTGCCAAATGGGAAGACATAGAAGATTTGAGAGAGATATCACAGGGGTGCTGGAATAGACTGCCAAATGGGAAGACATAGAAGATTTGAGAGAGATATCACAGGGGTGCTGGAATAGACTGCCAAATGGGAAGACATAGAAGATTTGAGGGAGGTATCACAGAAGTGCTGGGACAGACTGCAAGAAGGAAAACATAAAAGATTTGACTAGATATCACAGAAGTGCTGGGAGTGACTACTAGGAGGAAAACAGAAGATTTGAGGGAGATATCACACTGGTGCTGGGATAGACTGCCAAATGGGAAGACATAGAAGATTTGAGGGAGATATCACAGTAGTACCAGACTGGAGCGCTATTCTGGAAGCCAAATAAGACTTGTCAACCAGCACAACATCGGTGTGGTTAGTCGTTGCATGTTTATGAACATACCTCAGAGGGGATTTGATCATTTATGGACTTGTTGGATGTACATGGGGATGTCTTGTTGACTAAAATAAATGGCTGCAACAGAGGGACATCACGAGCAAGGAAAACGTCAGAGTATCAGTAATGGGAAACATCTATCAAGAACTCACGGGAAATGTCAAGCAATAATGTGTCTTTACAATGATACATAGCATTGCATTCTGTCCTAATAGTTTCTTAGTAAACCCATAACTTTCTGACCAACCCTTGTATTTCATTTGACTCGCATTTTGCTTACCTTAATCTGTTGTCCTTTATTTTGTTTTTTTTATTTTTGTTGTCCTATTAATTGGTGAAAGAGGTGAGATGCAGAATAGCTCAGGCAAAAGCAGCTTTCCAAAAACAACAATAGAAACAAGAAAAAAGTTCTTAAATGTTATGTAGATCCAGTCTTAACATATGGATGTGAATCATGGACAATAGGAAAACAGACAACAACATCTCTGGAGTCTGTAGTAATGTGGTTTTACAGAAATATGTTGAGAGTACCATGCACAACTAAGAAGAGTAATGAAAACGTTTTGAAAGAGGCCAAAGCAAAAAGAGAGCTAATTTCCAATATTAGGAAGAAACAATTATCATTTTTTGGCCATGTAATGAGAAGAGAACAACTGGAATATATTGTAACAACTGAGAAAATTGAGGGACGAAGAGATAGAGGGAAGCAAAGAGAAAAAAATACCAGACAGCTTAAGAGAATGGCTTGGCAGAAGGTCAACAACAGAAATGATAAATAACTGTCAAGATCGAAAGTTGTAGAGAGACATGATAACCTACGCCAGCAGGTCAGGTACTTGATGATGATGATGATAATTAATTGGTATTGTTCATGTTTGCTTCCAGAGTTGTCTGTGCTGACCTTGACCACAATAACCCTTGACCGCCTGCTGTGTATTCTCTTTCCCCTGAGACGGACCAGGCTAGGACTGAAACAAGCCATGATTGTCATGAGCTTCATCTGGTGCCTTGTTTTCTTACTGGCAGGCTTACCGCTAGTTGGGATTGCTTACTTCGAGGTAACCTTTCTTGACAAGTTTTGCTCTTATGTCATTGCTCATGTCCGTTTATATTTCACGAAACATAGACGGCGCTGCTATGTTTGTTGATGATATGGTCATGGTTATAGAAGGCCCCGGTATCACTGCAATGGAATTAAAATCCATAATTTCTCAACCGCTAGTGCCAGTGGAATCATCCAAATTACTAACTCATCACCCAAACAAAGAAACGTAGCTGTAGTCCCCATCATAGCAATCTCAGCACACGCCAAAAGACATAAGGCGAAACCGCACAGAAAGTGAATCATCATTCATCGTAAACAATTTGAATATCGAAACATGATCCAAACGGATGAAACACACAGCTCACGGTGTGCACAGAGCACCTAACACTGTAGCTCCTGCAGTAAGCCGGACATGGAATAAGAGGAAACTGCAACTAGGAACACTTTCATGCATAGCCTTCAATGGTTCATGTCGCCTATCCACCATATTAACCGGAAGTCCACGTCCTCCTGAAAATGATGATCGTCATATTTTTTTTGTTAATGCATAGCTCTTGAAGATGTTCTATCTATCTATTGACCTTTCGAGCCGTAACCGGCCCATAGGGCGTAGACCAAGATACACCTTCTCCTATATGGATTTTTTTGTTCTAGCAGTTTTCTTTTAAAGATATTTTATCAAATCTCGCCATCTGTCTCTGTTCTGTGCAAGCAGTTCTATCTCATTGAGGGAGCCGACTCCTGCTGCTCTTGCCTCTCTCATCAATGTTCTTCTCAGTGTCTCCCTGGGTCTTCCTCTTTTTCTTTTACCTGTTGTTTCCCATATGAGGGCTTGCTTTGCTATTCGGTTATTATCTCTTCTCATCACATGTCCAACGTATGACCATCGTCTTTTCTTTATTACTGAAGATATTAGTGGTTGATTGGCGATTTCTCTAATTTCCTCATTTGTTTTGAATTCGTTCCATGCTATACCAAGTATTTTCCTTAGACATTTATTTTCAAATGCGTTCAACTTTGTTTCTATATCTCTTGTTGTTTTCCAGCTTTCACACGCATACGTAAGGGTTGATAGTACATTTGATTTGAATAGCCTAAGTTTTGTGTTTGTGCTGATAAGTTTTGATTTCCACAACTTTTCAAGGCTTCTGAAAGACATTGCTGCTTTAGCTATTCTGATTTTAATTTCTTTGCTCGTATCCCCTTCTCGATCAATGTGACTTCCAAGATAGATAAAGTGATCGATCTCTTCTACTGGTTTGTTTTCCATGTATATTTTGTCACCTGTTGGAATTAAACTAGTCATGATTTTAGTCTTTTCATGATTGATCTCAAGCCCAATTTTGCTGGCTATTGATGATAGTTCATTTGTGTTTTCCTGCATCGTTTTTATCTGACTGCTGATGAGGACTATGTCATCAGCAAAGTCGAGGTCCTCCAAATGGTCTCCTTGTATCTATTCGATGCCTTTATTACCAGTGCAGCATTTCTTCATTATGAAGTCTTGAAGATGTTAGGACATCGATATAGATTTTCTGTACAGCCTTTACATCTGTGGGAGCCGCGATAGCTCAGTGGTTAGTGAACTGAACTACAAAGGACAAGAGGTAGGGCTCGAACCCAACCAACGGCTTCCGGTTCACCCAGCTTTTAATGGGTACAGGATTTTTTTTCTGGGAAAGTAAAGTGGGAGGGGCGTAATACCGAAAACATTACCCCAGAAATCATGTGCCTAAGGTCTATAAAATGTATGGTCATTAACACCATACTCCCTATACGCCACTTGGCGTGCCGGGTCACTAATACCATATTCCCTATACGCTACTTGGCGTGCCTGGTCACTAATACCATATTCCCTATACGCTACTTGGCGTGCCTGGTCACTAACACCATATTCCCTATACGCCACTTGGCGTGTCTGGTCACTAACACTATATTCCCGATACGCCACTTGGCGTGCCTGGTCACTAACACCATATTCCCGATACGCCACTTGGCGTGCCTGGTCACTAACACCATATTCCCGATACGCCACTTGGCGTGCCTGTTCGCTAACACTATATTAGGGAATATTGCCACTTGGCGTGACGGGGGGTACTTTACTTTTTTTACTTATCTATAAGGAAGAATAATTCTGGAAAGAGATTGGCTTGGATGGACTGTAAAGAAATGTTTGTTTATCGACTATTTTGTAGTTTTATAATAGTAATATCATTAATACGGTTATTTGCTCGATACTGAGTGGATTCAATAACAGACATTCTGAACTATGCATCTGGCGGACTCTAAATGTGATGTTCTGTCTGTGGGGGCGATCAACACACTTAACCTGACAGCTGACTTCATGTGAGAGTCTGGAATCCTACTCTGAATGAGTCCTGATCGCAGAGAGAGAGAGAGAGAGAGAGGGAGAAAGAGAGAGAGAGAGAACTATGCATCATTATTTCATCTATTTTTCTATAAATAATCATCATCAGGTTGCATGTCCTTTCCAGAACGTTACATTCACCACAGCTCGCCTGAAAGTATCTCTGTCTCTAGCCAAAGCTCCCACAGAACGTTACATTCTCCACAGAACGCCTGAAAGTATCTCTGTCTCTAACCAGGTCTCCCACAGAACGTTACATTCTCCACAGAACGCCTGAAAGAATCTCTGTCTCTAACCAGGTCTCCCACAGAACGTTACATTCTCCACAGAACGCCTGAAAGAATCTCTGTCTCTAACCAGGTCTCCCACAGAACGTTACATTCTCCACAGAACGCCTGAAAGAATCTCTGTCTCTAACCAGGTCTCCCACAGAACGTTACATTCTCCACAGACCGCCTGAAAGAATCTCTGTCTCTAACCAGGTCTCCCACAGAACGTTACATTCTCCACAGAACGCCTGAAAGAATCTCTGTCTCTAACCAGGTCTCCCACAGAACGTTACATTCCCTACAGAACGCCTGAAAGAATCTCTGTCTCTAACCAGGTCTCCCACGGAACGTTACATTCTCCACAGACCGCCTGAAAGAATCTCTGTCTCTAACCAGGTCTCCCACAGAACGTTACATTCCCCACAGACCGCCTGAAAGAATCTCTATCTCTAACCAGGTCTCCCACAGACAGTTGCATTCCCCACAAACCGCCTGAAAGAATCTCTGTTTCTAACCAGGTCTCCCACAGAACGTTACATTCACCACAGACCGCCTGAAAGAATCTCTGTCTCTAACCAGGTCTCCCACAGACCGTTGCATTCCCCACAAACCGCCTGAAAGAATCTCTGTTTCTAACCAGGTCTCCCACAGAACGTTACATTCCCCACAGACCGCCTGAAAGAATCTCTGTCTCTAGCCAGAGCTCCCACTTATTCTGTTGTCGTATTCAAGGTATCTTTGATATTTGAAACCACCTTCTTTTTGGTATGCCCCTGATATGTTGGCCATGAACCATGCCTTCCATTATTGTTCTTTCCAGCCCGCTTTGTCTTTTGACATGACCATAAATGTCACGATTTCTCGACAGTCTACAATCAGTAGTTTGCCCTTGCTTTCTGATTGGTTCTGGCCACCTTAGGCCCCTGATATCCCCTGAGCCCAAGACAAGACCGTTCTAGCTCCTGGCTTCAAGACCAATGTCGATTAAATCGATCCTCCGCCCTTTCTGCCAGCATGCATGTGTCCTGTTGAAGATGGACTTCTACAAATCTCAAAAATGTAAATTCGTTGATTTATTTATTCTGTTTCTATAAATTATGTTGCATAGTTGAGAAATGTTGTTATTATGTAGCCATATATTATATGGTAATGGTTAGTCGAAGGCCCCGGTATCACTGCAAACGAGTTAAAATCCATAATTGCTCAACGGTCCGTGCCAGTGGAGTCATCCCAATTAACATCTCATCGAATTGGAGGATCCAAACAAAGAAAGGCAGCTGCAGTCCCAATCATAGCAACTACAGCACACACCAAAAGACATAAGGCAAAGCGGCACCGAAAGTGAATGCAGCTGAACTGTCCTTCATCGTACGATATCATCATTCATCGTAAGCAATCAGAATATCGAAACACGATCCGGATGAAAAGCACAGCTCACGGTGTGCACAGAGTACTAAACTCAGTAGCTCCGACAACAAGCCAGACTTGGAATATGAGGAAACTGCACCAAGGAACACTTTTCACACTGAGCCTCAATGGTTCCTGCTGCCTATTCGCCATATAGACCGGAAGTCATAAATTATATAATGTCGTGTATAACTGTATTTATCATACATCCAGATTTCTGTAACTCCGTTGGTAAATTTACTTGTTCTACATTCTGAAATTCTACAAATATCCTAAAGTTGAATATCGTTGATACTTTTCAATCTATTACCCAGGGCTTCTACCGACGTTCTGGTGTTTGCCTCGCCCTACATGTCACCCCGGACAGACCCGCGGGTTGGGAGTACTCCGTGGGCGTCTTCCTGGTGCTCAACTTCGTCTCGTTTTTGTTAATCACTTTCTCGTATTTGTGGATGTTTACGGTAGCCAAGAAGACCAGAAGTGCTGTCAGGTAATTTGGTTGTATGAATTTATTTGTGATAAATCAGGTAATCTGGCTGTATGACTTTATTTGTGTTAAGTCAGATAATCTGGTTATATGACTTTATTTGTGTTAAGTCAGGTAATCTGGTTATATGACTTTATTTGTGTTAAGTCAGGTAATCTGGTTGTATGACTTTATTTGTGTTAAGTCAGGTAATCTGGTTATATGACTTTATTTGTGTTAAGTCAGGTAATCTGGCTGTATGACTTTATTTGTGATAAGTCAGGTAATCTGGTTATATGACTTTATTTGTGTTAAGACAGGTAATCTGGTTATATGACTTTATTTGTGATAAGTCAGGTAATCTGGTTATATAACTTTATTTGTGATAAGTCAGGTAATCTGGTTGTATAACTTTATTTGTGATAAGTCAGGTAATCTGGTTATATGACTTTATTTGTGTTAAGTCAGGTAATCTGGTTATATAACTTTATTTGTGATAAGTCAGGTAATCTGGTTATATAAATTTATTTGTGATATGTCAGGTAATCTGGTTATTTGACTTTATTTGTGTTAAGTCAGGTAATCTGGCTGTATGACTTTATTTGTGTTAAGTCAGGTAATCTGGTTGTATGACTTTATTTGTGATAAGTCAGGTAATCTGGTTATATGATTTTATTTGTGCTAAGTCAGGTAATCTGGTTATATGACTTTATTTGTGTTAAGTCAGGTAATCTGGTTATATGACTTTATTTGTGTTAAGTCAGGTAATCTGGTTGTATGACTTTATTTGTGATAAGTCAGGTAATCTGGTTATATGATTTTATTTGTGCTAAGTCAGGTAATCTGGTTATATGACTTTATTTGTGTTAAGTCAGGTAATCTGGTTATATGACTTTATTTGTGTTAAGTCAGGTAATCTGTTTCTATGACTTTATTTGTGATAAGTCAGGTAATCTGTTTGTATGACTGTGTATGTGGTATGCGTCTAGACTATATGTATGGTATATGTGAATGCAGTTCGGTGCTGTTTAGTGTAGTCGATAGATCATCCTCATTACACAACGGTCAACTCCATGATGCCTAGATCCGCTCCTCAGCACGTTCCCCAGTATGAAGCGCGATCACCACACACCAGCAAAAGCACTGGCCATAGCTTCAGCTTATATGCACGAACTCCGTACCACCCATGAATACCCTAACCCCAAAATCTGTAATCTCGCGATATGTGTGGCACGTCACAGTGGTTCTAATCTTCTCTACCCATGTAGCCACCACTGCGACTGGCGGGAGACACATGACGTAATTTCCTGTAGTCTATTCACATTTTGTGTTCCTCTTTCCTTTGCCGTCCAGTTTCGACAGAATATGTCCATGTTTCTGCACCATACAGAAATATTGAGAAGATTTAACATTTTGCTATTCTTAGTGTTAGCCCATGTGTTATTTGTCTTGAAGTTATAGTCCGTTCAGAAATTCATAATCACACCTGAATTAGTTTTGCGTGATAACCGCTTGTTATTTTGGTTTCAAAATTTGCATGCAATCTTAGAATATTGATGACGTTATAGAAATATTTTTTGCTCTGAGAAATTTGATCTAGTCTAAAAGTTTTCTTCTTAGGCTATATTAAATTCACCCTGTTCGAATTTGACACCATTTTAGGATATATACATTAATTTCGTGCGGTCGTTCACGTAAAATAGTTTGGCTATTGCAGAAACACTAACTTCAGGAAAAAGCCCGTGCACAAAACTGAATTTTTATTGAATGACATGACGCACCACGGCCTTGGCATTAATTACCGAAGGGAAGGCGTATCTTCATTAATTTTGTGAAGACTCAGTAGACAATTTGTTGACTTTAAATACCAACATTTATATCTAAATTACAATGAGTTTGAAATGCAAATTTATAACTATGCAAAAAGTTACTTTTTTTTACTATATCAGCAATTGTAACCAATTTAATTCATGTTTGCAAATACACATAACGAACAACACCCACAATTAAGCACTATGTAGATGCGCCTCTGATAAGAATTGCAGTAAACTGGAAAATTTAACACGATTACTGTAAACTCTAAAATTTGAATCAACTTGTGTGATATCGTCTTAAAAGATCAAAGGAATTCGCTGATGTGCAAAATATGTTGTGTTTGTTGAATAAAAAATACCAAAATCTTTGCGTCATCAATATTCTAAGATTGCATGCAAATTTTGAAACCAAAATAACAAGCGATTATCACGCAAAACTAATTCAGGTGTGATTATGAATTTCTGAACGGACTATAGTATATTTTCTATGGCATTAAAATGACTTTTTGCCATTTCTATTCTTTTGTTCACAACATAAATAATTTGCGATATGCGGATGACACAGTCTTAATAGCAGAGACAGAGAACGAACTACAAGAAATGATTGACATAATAGTAGAAGAAAGCAACATGAAAGGTCTCAGTCTGAATAGTAGGAAAACAGAAGCAATGGTTATATCAAAGAAACAATCATCACCATCATGCAGCATAAAAAATAAACGAGACAAATCTGAAACAAGTGCAACGTTTCAAATACATGGGCACAATAATAACATCAGATGGAAGATGCACCACAGATATAAAAAGCACAATAGCTCAGGCCAAAATAGCATTTCAGAAAATGAAAAATATCTTATGCAACAAATCTATGTCAATAAAAATGAGAAAGAGAGTTCATCGGTGCTATATAGAACCAATTCTGACCTATGGAAGCGAATCATGGATAGTGGACAAACAAATGAAAAGACGATTGGAGGCCACAGAGATGTGATTTCTCAGAAGAATGTTGAAAGTTCTCTGGACAGCTAAAAAGACCAATGAGAAAGTTCTCAAAAAGGCCAACACAAAAAGGGAGCTCTTAAAAAAATCAGAAAGAAGCAATCAACATTTTTCGGGCACATCATGAGAAGAGGAAAGTTGGAATACTTGGTTACAACTGGCAAAATGGAAGGAAAGAGAGATCGCGGACGACTGAGAGAGAAAATACTGAATAGCTTGGTGCCATGGCATGGAAAACAGTCAACAACAGAACTGATACGATGCACTGTAGATAGAAGATTGTGAAGGGACATGATCGCCTACGCTAACCGGTATGGCACATGATGATTCTTTTGTTAAGCAATTTCCAATGGTCAAAAGAGCAAATCAATCTCTCTCTCTCTCTCCCTCTCTCTCTCTGCGATCAGGACTCAATCAGAGTAGGATTCCAGACTCTCACATGAAGTCTACTGTCAGGTTAAGTGTGTTGATCGCCCCCATCATCATCGAGTGCCTTCTCCACAACGAAGGTTGGCTACCATATATCGCCATTCTACTCTGTTTCTTGCTTTGATAGTGCAGGCTGTCATAGATTGACTTGTCCATCTTTTAATGTTATTCGTCCATATTAGTCTTGGTCTGCCTCTGCCTCTGTTACCTTGTATTTTTCCTTCCAATATTACTTTTAGTAGGCTCTTGTGTCTTTTAACATGCCCCAAAAATTTCATTTGTCTTGTCTTAATTGTATTTAGTAGTTCTCTTTTTATTTTCAGTTGTTTTAAAACTTCATCGTTTGTTATCTTTTGTTTCCATCCAATTCTACCTATTCTTCTATAAATCCACATTTCAAAGGCTTCAATTTTCTGTTCTGTTTTCTTGTCTAATGTCCATGTTTCTGCACCACACAGGAATATTGAGAAGATATAACATTTTGCCATTCTTAGTTTCATCCCTGCTGATATTTGTTTTGTTATTAGTATATTTTTCATGGCATTAAAATTACTTTTTGTTCTTCTTTTGTTTATTTCAATTTTACATTTTCCATCATTGGTTATAGTATGTCCCAGGTAGTTGTAGCTCTGGACTGTCTCCAGATGTATTCCCTCAACTGTGATATTTAATTGTAGGTCTTGAGAATTTTCTTTGCTTATGATTATAGTTTTAGTCTTTTTGATATTCATTTCTAGTCAATATTTTTTGCTTGTTATGTTTATCACATTAAGCAATTGTTGTAGGTCTTTAGGATTTTCTGCTAGTAGAACAGTATCATCAGCATATCTTAGGTTATTGATTATCTTTCCATTAATGTTTAGGTCTGGCATCTCTGAGATGTTTTTAAAGATTTGCTCAGTGTATAGATTGAACAAGCTTGGTGATAGGATGCATCCTTGTCTTACTCCTCTTTTTATGTCCATAAGTGTAGAGTTCTCCTTGTTATATCTTATTATTGTTGTTTGCTCCCAGTAAGTCGTATGTCTGTGTCGTCTAGATTTATATCCTTTAGGCCGTCTATAAGTTGGTTATGGTGTATTCTATCGAAAGCTTTGGTGTAGTCTATAAAGCAGGCATATATTGGTTTGTTTACTTCTGTGTACTTTTCAATCAATGTTCTCATGCTGAATATGGCTTCTTTTGTCCCACTGTTTTTCCTGAATCCAAATTGTTGCTCATCTAATTCAGTATTGATTTTATTCTGAATCCTTCTTGATCGCCCCCACAGTCCGAATAAAAGAGCAAATAAAATGTTTATGTTTACGAATATTTCTTTGCGCTTAGCAATAGATTACGCAGAACAAAATTTATGGAAGATTGAATCATGGGACCAAGGAACAACAAAGGAATATAAGAATTAGCAACAAATCGTTAATTGTGGAGAACGCCAGAAGGAAATGACTTCCGCCCACTGTCCCGTCTTGGACCTACAGGAAAATGAATTAATTAATTAATTACAAAAAATAATGAAATCATCATCAAGAACCGTGCCTGCTAGTGTAGGTTATCATGTTTCTACAACTTTCCATCTCGACAGTTATTTATCATTTCTATTGTTGATCTTCTGCCAAGCCGTTCCTTTAAGCTGTCTGAGATATATTCTCTTTGCTTCCCTCTATCTCTTCGTCCCTCAATTTTTCAAGTTGTCACGATATATTCCAGCTGTTCTCTTCTCATTACATGGCCAAAAAATGATGATTGTTTCTTCCTAATATTGGAAATTAGCTCTCTTTTTGCTTTGGTCTCTTTCAGAACGTTTTCATTACTCTTCTTAGCTGTCCATGGTATTCTCAACATTCTTCTGTAAAACATTTCTACAGCCTCCAGTGATTTTCTTGTCTGTTGTCCTATTGTCCATGTTTCACATCCTTATGTTAAGACTGGCTCTACATAACATTTAAGATCTCTCTTTTTGTTTTTATTTTCAAAAATAGATAGAACAGTATCTTTCTCATTTTTTGGAAAGCTGCTTTTGCCTGAACCATTCTGAATCTCACCCCTGTTGTACATCTACCATCTGAGGTTAACAATGTTCCCAGATATTTAAGTTCATTTACCTGTTTTAATATTGTTCCACTTGTCTTTATTTTGCACTGAGGTAATGACTTTTCTTTGTTGTTAGCCTTACTTCTGTCTGTTAAGGCTGTGTCCTTTATTTTTGCTTTCTTTCACTATAATGTCTAACATTTCTTGTAACTCATTTTCACTCTTAGCGATTAAGACTGTATCATCAGCATACCTTAGATTAACAATAGTATAGCTTAATAATGAAATACTTTATGAATAAACAATAATGAATGTACATACAAGAGGACATATGCAATCAAGACTGAGATCTGAGTACAAGTGTAGACTCTATGATTGTTCTGTGTACAATAACTAATAACGTAATTTATAACTGAGTGTCTGTTGTCTTACAGAACTGCGGAGACAAAGACAGACAACGCTATGGCGCGTCGGATGACTCTGATTGTGATGACAGACTTCTGCTGTTGGGTTCCGATTATCGTTCTTGGATTTGTGTCCTTGGCTGGTGCCAGGACCGATATACAGGTAAGTGGGGGTGATACAGGTGAGAGGGGAGAGACAGGTGTGAGGGGGACTAACAGATTGGGAAGGGAAGATATAGGTGAGAGGGAAGATACAGGTGTGGGTGGGAGATAGAGGTTAGAGGGGAGATACATGTACGAGGGTGGAGGTATAGGTGAGAGGGGAGATACATGTAAGAGGGTGGAGATATAGGTGAGAGGGGAGATACATGTAAGAGAGTGGAGATATAGGTGAGAGGGGGGGAAAATGTAAGAGAGTGGGCATATAGGTGAGAGGGAAGATACATGTAAGAGAGTGGAGATATAAGTGAGAGGGGAGATACATGTAAGAGAGTGAAAGTGGAGATATATGTGAGAGGGGAGATACAGGTGAGAGGAGAGGATTTAGGTGAGAGGGGAGATACATGCAAGAGAGTGGAAATATAGGTGAGAGGGGAGATACATATAAGAGAGTGGAGATATAGGTAAGAGGGGAGATACGTGTAAGAGAGTGGAGATAAAGGTGAGAGTGGAGATACATGTAAGAGAGTGGAGATATAGGTGAAAGGGGAGATACATGTAAGAGAGTGGAGATATAGGTGAAAGGGGAGATACATGTAAGAGAGTGGAGATATAGGTGAGAGGGGAGATACATGTAAGAGAGTGGACATATAGGTGAGAGGGGAGATACATGTAAGAGAGTGGAGATATAGGTGAGAGGAGAGGATATAGGTGAGAGGGGAGATACAGGTGTGGGTGGGAGATAGAGGTTAGAGAGGTAAAATACAGGAGAGTGGGAGTGATACAGGGGAGATACATGTGTGAATAGGAGATACAGGTTGGGAAGGGAAGATATAGGTGAGAGGTAAAGATACATGTAAGAGGGTGGAGATATAGGTGAGAGGAGAGGATATAGGTGAGAGGGGAGATACAGGTGAGAGGAGAGGATATAGGTGAGAGGGGAGATACATGTAAGAGGGTGGAGATATAGGTGAGAGGGGAGGATATAGGTGAGAGGGAAAGATACATGTAAGAGGGTGGAGATATAGGTGAGAGGAGAGGATATAGGTGAGAGGGGAGATACAGGTAAGAGGAGAGGATATAGGTGAGAGGGGAGATACAGGTGAGAGGAGAGGATTTAGGTGAGAGGGGAGATACATGTGAGAGTAGAGGATATAGGTGAGAGGGGAGATACAGGTGTGGGTGGGAGATAGAGGTTAGAGGGGTAGGATACAGGAGAGTGGGAGTGATACAGGTGAGAGAGAAGATACAGGTTTGAAGGAAGATACAGGTGTAGTTGGTGATAAATGATACAAGGGGGAGATATAGATGTGAGTGGGGAAGATACATTTGAGAGGGCGAGATATAAGTGAGATGGGAATATATAGGTGAGTGGGAGTGATACAGGTGAGAGGGAAGATACAGGTGTGAGGGGTAGATACATTTAGAAGGGGGAGATATAGATGAGATGGGAAGATATAGGTAAGTGGGAGTGATACAGGTGAGAGGAAAGATACAGGTGTGAGGGGGAGACACATTCAGAAGGGGGAGATGTAGGTGAGATGGGATGATACAGGTTAGTGGGAGTGATACAGGTGAGATAGGAAAGACAGGTTTTAGTGGGGAGATATAGGTGAAAGGGGAAGATACAGGTGAGATGCGAGTTACAGGTTAGAGGGGAGATACGGGTAAGAGGGGGTGATATAGGTGAGAGGAGAGATACGGGTGAGAGCGAGAGATAATTGTGAGAGAGATAGAGAGAGAGACGTGTTAAGGAGAGGAATGCGGGAAGGGAGATAGAACGAAGAAGGATACAGATGTGTGATATTCAATACCGGTGAGACAGGTGAGGGTGTGAGGAAGGAACATGAGGACGTGGGTAGATGTGTTAAATGCAAGGACAGGAGTTGGGAGGAAGAGGTAAGGAGTGGAAGAAGTGAGTGGGGAAAGACACCACAAGAAAGGATGAATGAAGTTGATGGAGAGTAGAGACAGAGAGAGTGAGAAAGTGAAAAATAATAAATGATCAAATGATAAGGAATGACAGATGAAAGATAATGACAGTCGGAGTAAAGAGGAAGGATAATTGGAAGGGAGGAACAAGAGAGAATATCCCTTAATTCACTCTAGTATTACTTCCCTTGTTCTCTAATACTATAATGTCCCTTCTTTCACTCTAGTATTACTTCCCTTGTTGTTCTCCTATACTATAATGTCCCTTCTTTCACTCTAGTATTACTTCCCTTGTTGTTCTCTGATACTATAATGTCCCTTCTTTCACTCTAGTATTACTTCCCTTGTTGTTCTCCTATACTATAATGTCCCTTCTTTCACTCTAGTATTACTTCCCTTATTGTTCTCTAATACTATAATGTCCATTCTTTCACTCTAGTATTACTTCCCTTGTTGTTCTCTAATACTATAATGTCCCTTCTTTCACTCTAGTATTACTTCCCTTGTTGTTCTCCTATACTATAATGTCCCTTCTTTCACTCTAGTATTACTTCCCTTATTGTTCTCTGATACTATAATGTCCCTTCTTTCACTCTAGTATTATTTCCCTTGTTGTTCTCTAATACTATAATGTCCCTTCTTTCACTCTAGTATTACTTCCCTTGTTGTTCTCCTATACTATAATGTCCCTTCTTTCACTCTAGTATTACTTCCCTTATTGTTCTCTGATACTATAATGTCCCTTCTTTCACTCTAGTATTACTTCCCTTGTTGTTCTCTAATACTATAATGTCCCTTCTTTCACTCTAGTATTACTTCCCTTGTTGTTCTCCTATACTATAATGTCCCTTCTTTCACTCTAGTATTACTTCCCTTATTGTTCTCTGATACTATAATGTCCCTTCTTTCACTCTAGTATTACTTTTTTATTGTTCTCTAAAACTATAATGTCCCTTCTTTCACTCTATTAATACTTTCCTTATTTCATTGCTTACCCTTACTTCACTGTAGTATTACTTCCCTTGTTCTCAAATATATAATTCCTTTGCTTGCAAGCATTTGACCCCCCCCCCCCCCCCCCAATTTTATGTGTAACTAACAACCCCGCATGTCACTAACCGCAGGTCTATGCCTGGATAGCGGTCTTCGTGTTGCCGCTGAACTCCGCCACCAACCCAGTCATCTACACGCTGTCCACTGCTCCGTTCCTGGGCAATGCCAGAAAACGCGCCAACAGGTTCAGAAAATCCTTCATTCATTCCTTCACTGCTGAGACAAAGAACAGTTATGTAGGTTAGTTAGAGCCACTTAGTATATGGTGTGAGAACCTCTGTAATGTGTTTGTATAAAATAGAATGTTTGACGTAAGAAACATACCCATTGATGTTCGTGTGAAAACCCCTGCATTGTTCTATATCGTAAGACATCACTTTGCTTTGTGGAGTTTAATTCACCTCATGTTCTTCTTTAATTATCTTTCTGACCGTATTTACATTTAGCTTCTTTTGTACTTCTCTTGGTCTCTCCTGCTGCTGTTTTTCAACGAAGCTTTCATTCTATCAATTCGGAGGCGAAGGCGCGCCTCCCAGCACCAGAGCTGGAAGTTCTCAGTGACTCATAGCTGATGGCTTGCGCCAGGATCGGTGAACCAAAACCATCCAGACCCTGCTCCACCTCTCCGCGGTGCCTCCAGTAACAGACTAACCTGTATAGTCTGGCCAAGCGAGCAGGGATCGAAGAGGGAAGACAACTCGGTACTAAAAAACGTCGTGCTGAAGTCGGATGTGTTGGGCCGAAAGGCGCAGGTATCACAGTGTTACACTGCAAACTACAACACTACGCAATCACGTCCACTTAACGTCATTTTAAGGGCGGATGACGAAGAGGAAGTCTAAAGTCTACGAATTCTCTAGAATACTTTAGTCATCGGGCGAACGCAACCATCCATCCATTCTATCAATTCATCTTTTTTTCGTGGCAGGCTCTTTAATATTGTGTTCCCGTAGCCTTTGTTAATTACTAGTGTCAAATTTAGTGTCTTGTCCCATCACCTGACCAAACTATTTTACCTGTTGTTCCTTTATAATGAAAAAATGGACGGAATATATCTGTCAACTCTATGACAAGGAAGCAATCTCTATCGACAACTACAAACTTGATGTTGTGCAGCAGTATAACTACCCCCATCATCAACGACAAATTATCGTTAGATACAAGAAATTGACACCCGCATTGGTAAAGCTGCTACCACATTCGTCCGTCTTTCAAGGCGTGTTTGACAAAACAGCAAACCAACAATTAAAACGAAGGCTACAGTTTACAATGCCTGCATCATCAGTATCCTTCTGTATGGCAGCGAATTATGGACACAATATGCACAGCAGGGGAAAGGGTTAGTGGATTCCATATGCGATGTCTGCGCCGTATTCTTGGTATCACTTGGAAGGATAAAGTGTGGAGGTCATAACTTACACAGGCCTCCCGAACATCTACACTCTGCTCAAACAACGTAGGTTACGCTGGCTTGGCCGTGTATACCGAATGAAAGATGACCGCATACCAAATTATATATTATATGGACAACTAGCAGATGGCAAAGAAGTAGGGGCGCCCAAAACTTCGATTTGTAGATGTGTGTAAACGTGACATGAAGACTCTGAACATAAACCCTGCAGGCTGGGAAGACATAGCTGCAGACCGAAAGCTTTGGAAACACACTCTAAAAGTTCACCTCAAACAAGAAGCAGACAGATTCATAGAGAAAGAGAATACACGGCCAAAGAAAAAGGAAAAAAAATGTCTAGGGGCGTTGCAAAATTCATAGTGAATTATGACTGACGGAGTCTACTATAGTCAACTATGACTGACGGAGACTACTATAGTCAACTATGACTAACGGAGGCTACTATAGTCAACTATGACTGACGGAAGCTACTATAGTCAACTATGACTGACGGAGGCTACTATAGTCAACTATGACTGACGGAGTCTACTATAGTCAACTATGACTGACGAAGGCTACTATAGTCAACTATGACTGACGGAGTCTACTATGGTCAACTATGACTGATGGAGGCTACTATAGTCAACTATGACTGACGGAGGCTACTATAGTCAACTACGACTGACGGAGGCTACTATAGTCAACTACGACAGACGGAGTCTACTATAGTCAACTATGACTGACGGAGTCTACTATAGTCAACTATGACTGACGGAGTCTACTATAGTCAACTATGACTGACGGAGGCTACTATAGTCAACTATGACTGACGGAGTCTACTATAGTCAACTATGACTGACGGAGTCCACTATAGTCAACTATGACTGACGGAGTCTACTATAGTCAACTATGACTGACGGAGGTTACTATAGTCAACTATGACTGACGGAGTCTACTATAGCCAACTATGACTGACGAAGTCTACTATAGTCAACTATGACTGACGAAGTCTACTATAGTCAACTATGACTGACGAAGTCTACTATAGTCAACTATGACTGACGGAGGCTACTATAGTCAACTATGACTGACGGAGTCCACTATAGTCAACTATGACTGACGGAGTCTACTATAGTCAACTATGACTGACGGAGGTTACTATAGTCAACTATGACTGACGGAGTCTACTATAGTCAACTATGACTGACAAAGTCTACTATAGTCAACTATGACTGACGGAGTCCACTATAGTCAACTATGACTGACGGAGTCTACTATAGTCAACTATGACTGACGGAGTCCACTATAGTCAACTATGACTGACGGAGGTTACTATAGTCAACTATGACTGACGGAGTCCACTATAGTCAACTATGACTGACGGAGTCCACTATAGTCAACTATGACTGACGGAGTCTACTATAGTCAACTATGACTGACGGAGGTTACTATAGTCAACTATGACTGACGGAGTCTACTATAGTCAACTATGACTGACGAAGTCTACTATAGTCAACTATGACTGACGAAGTCTACTATAGTCAACTATGACTGACGAAGTCTACTATAGTCAACTATGACTGACGGAGGCTACTATAGTCAACTATGACTGACGGAGTCTACTATAGTCAACTATGACTGACGAAGTCTACTATAGTCAACTATGACTGACGGAGGCTACTATAGTCAACTATGACTGACGGAGGATACTAGAGTCAACTATGACTGACGGAGTCTACTATAGTCAACTATGACTGACGGAGTCCACTATAGTCAACTATGACTGACGGAGGATACTAGAGTCAACTATGACTGACGGAGGATACTAGAGTCAACTATGACTGACGGAGTCTACTATAGTCAACTATGACTGACGGAGTCTAATATAGTCAAATATGACTGACGGAGGATACTAGAGTCAACTATGACTGACGGAGGCTACTATAGTCAACTATGACTGACGGAGTCTACTATAGTCAACTATGACTGACGGAGGCTACTATAGTCAACTATGACTGACGGAGGCTACTATAGTCAACTATGACTGACGGAGGCTACTATAGTCAACTATGACTGACGGAGGCTACTATAGTCAACTATGACTGACGGAGGTTACTATAGTCAACTATGACTGACGGAGGCTACTATAGTCAACTATGACTGACGGAGGCTACTATAGTCAACTATGACTGACGAAGTGTACTATAGTCAACTATGACTGACGGAATCTATTATAGCCAACTATGACTGACAGAGGCTACTATAGTCAACTATGACTGACGGAGGCTACTATAGTCAACTATGACTGACGGAGTCTACTATAGTCAACTATGACTGACGGAGGCTACTATAGTCAACTATAACTGACGGAGGCTACTATAGTCAACTATGACTGACGGAGGCTACTATAGTCAACTATGACTGACGGAGGCTACTATAGTCAACTATGACTGACAGAGGCTACTATAGTCAACTATGACTGACGGAGTCTACTATAGTCAACTACGACTGACGGAATCTATTATAGTCAACTATGACTGACGGAGGCTACAATAGTCAACTATGACTGACGGAGTCTACTATAGTCAACTATGACTGACGGAGGCTACTATAGTCAACTATAACTGACGGAGGCTACTATAGTCAACTATGACTGACGGAGGCTACTATAGTCAACTATGACTGACGGAGTCTGCTATAGTCAACTATGACTGACGGAGACTACTATAGTCAACTATGACTGACGGAGGCTACTATACTATTTACCATGAGGAGGAAAGACTAGGACTAAACAATTCAGTTGCACAGGACCACCAGAGTGACATAAGTAAAAGTTACCTCCCTTGTCTTTATAAATGTATGCGGAATATGGTGTTAGTCACCATATATTTCCATGACCACGGCACATTGTAGGGTGATGTGGTCGGTATCACGCCAGGCCGCCTTTACTTCCTAGAAAAATCCACGCTACCCATATTTAGAGGCTGGGTGAATCCCGGAGCTTTGTCGGTCCAAAAAGAAATCTGCCACTTCTTGGAATCTAACCTGGACCCTTCTCACCAGGAAGCGAGCAAACTAACCACTCAGCCACCGTGAATCTTGGAGTGAAGTGGAGGAGGCACTTTAAACACCTGAAACTATGCAAAGCTCCAGGTCCCGATAATATAACAATCGACAAGATCGATGTTTAGGAGAGCTGGGGTACAGTCATAACAAAACTATCTATATGTTGACCTTTCGAGCCCATAGGGCGTAGACCAAGATACACCTTCTCCTATCTGAATTTTTGTTCTAGCAGTTTTCTTTTAAAGATATTTTATCAAATCTCGCCATCTGTCTCTGTTTTGTGCAAGCAGCTCTATCTCATTGAGGGAGCCGAATCCTGCTGCTCTTGCCTCTCTCATCAATGTTCTTCTCAGTGTCTCCCTGTGTCTTCCTCTTTTTCTCTTACCTGTTGTTTCCCATATGAGGGCTTGCTTTGCTATTCGGTTATTATCTCTTCTCATCACATGTCCAACATGTGACCATCGTCTTTTCTTTATTACTGAAGATATTAGTGGTTGATTGGCGTTTTCTCCAAACTACTCAATGTATATAACAGTATACCCGAAGATCTACTAAAATATATTTATGTTGCCGTCCCAAAGAAACCTGGCACTACAGACTGTAAAGACCATCTATTAGTCTCATGAACATATCATCAACATATTACTTAGACTTATCATGTGAGTATCATCATCATGCACCGTATCTGTTGGCGTAGGCGATCATGTCCCTCCACAATCTTCTATCTACAGTGCATCGCATGAGTTCTGTTGTTGACTGTTTTCCATGCCATGGCACCAAGCTATTCAGTATTTTCTCTCTTTGTCGTCCGCGATCTCTCTTTCCTTTTATTTTGCCAGTTGTAACCAAGTATTCCAACTTTCCTCTTCTCGTGATGTGCCCGGAAAATGTTGATTGCTTCTTTCTGATGTTTTTTTAAGAGCTCCCTTTTTGTGTTGGCCTCTTTGAGAACTTTCTCATTGGTTTTTATAGCTGTCCAGGGAACTTTCAACATTCTTCTGAGAAATCCCATCTCTGTGGCCCATGGGAGTAGAAGAAACAAATTAAGCAGAAAATTGTGGAAGATTATGATCGCCTAAGCCACCCTGTATGGTAATAATTGTCCATGTATGTATTCCATAAAGAACATAATTCCTAGCGTTAGTAGTATACAAGGGTCCAACTGTTTATCATTTTGCCCGTAAATTAACAAAGATATATAGTGTGGTGCGCGGCGCACCACATGTACACGAGAGACAAGGGGAGTTAACCATGACTGCTCGTGTCGGGATGTTGACCTCTAGTCCAGGTGCGCCGTATTTTAAAAAATCCGAATTATTTTTAAAAAAAACAGTCTCCATCTGATTTCGAACACGGGTCTACGGCGTGCCAGGCCAGACATTTACCACTATGATACAGGCGATCACAGAATTAGAGGCTGAATGAGACAGATGACTCGTGACGCTTTTGTTGGCGCTCGACTTTTATTATCTCAATAGGTGTATAACATACAGTGGATATTATATAACATTACAAAAAATACTTAATACACTGTGCGTTGTACCATAAATGAAGCATAAGGGTGAAACTGTTAGAGATTCCTGGTTAGTCTAAGCGGGTAGTGTAAATATGTTCCTCGGTGTTAGTGGTTCGCTATCTCTCTCTCTCTCTCTCGCTATCTCTCTCTCGCTCTCGATCATTCTCTCTCCCTCTCCATCTCTCTTTTTCTCTCTCGCTATCTCTCTCTTTCACTAGACTTCTCTCTCACTCCTAGACGTCTCTCTTACCATGCCAGCTTTCATCCTCTCTCTCTCTCTCTCCTAACATTCCACCCTCCATCGTACATTTAGCTTCCGTCATAGACTTCCCGCCATTGTAACACTTACTCAGTCTCTCCATTTAAACCCATTAGCTCTACTTAGCTCCCCTAAATTTCTCTCTCTCTCTCTCTCTCTACTATTCCAGCCTAGATTTCCCTCCATTGAAACACTTACTCATTCTCACCATTTATCCCTATCATCTCGCCTTCCTTCTCTCTCTCTCTCTCTCTCTCTCTCTCTCTCTCTCTTTCTCCCCTATCCTCTCTTAGACTTCTAACCTATCAGTCCACCCTCCGCCTCTCCCTTTACCTCCCCCGCCCTCCCTCATATTTTTAGCGTCCCTCCTATTGTAACACTTGATTATTCTCGCCATTTATACCTAGCATCTCGCCTTCTTTCTCATATGCTTCTCTCTCTCGCTCTCTCTCTTCTAACCCCTACTAGACTTCTCTCCTACCATTCTACCTTTCTTCCTCTCTCTCTCTCTCTCTCTCTCTCTCTCTCTCTCTTTACCTCTCCTAGCGTTCCGCCTTCATTCGTATTTTTACCTTACCGCCATGGTAACACATTAATAACATTGAATATCAATTACAAAAAGACTTGAAATATCTACTTTTTAAAGAAACAATAAGATAAACATATGAAAAACGAAGGAATAATACACTCGACAAGGCTTAACATATGTACTTTATAGACATCACCATTAATACAACTGAAATTCCTTTAATGATAACCTATCACATCGTTATGAGCTAAGAGAAAAACAGAAGAAAAAAATTCAACTTACACCGTAAAATATTCCACTACAACACAGACCGCTAGACTGAACAGTACTATGAAAATAAACGTCCGTGAATCAAGCGCGCTTATAACACGAAGTCTCACATCCGACTAGTTTAAATATAATCTGGTAAATAAAAGTTAGGAGGCAACGGCAGAAACCTAGGAGGCAAGGGCAGAAACCTAAGAGGCAAAGACAGAAACCTAGGAGGCAAGGTCAGAAACCTAGGAGGCAAGGGCAGAAACCTAGGAGGCAAGGGCAGAAACCTAGGAGGCAAGGACAGAAACCTAGGAGGCAAGGGCAGAAACAAAGGAGACAAGGGCAGAAACCTAAGAGGCAAGGGCAGAAACCAAGGAGGGAAGGTCAGAAACCTAGGAGGCAAGGTCAGAAACCTAGGAGGTAAGGTCAGAAACCTAGGAGGTAAGGTCAGAAACCTAGGAGGCAAGGGCAGAAACCTAGGAGGCAAGGGCACAGAAACCTAGGAGGCAAGGGCAGAAACCAAGGAGGCAAGGTCAGAAACCTAGGAGGCTAGGTCAGAAACCTAGGAGGCAAGGTCAGAAACCTAGGAGGCAAGGTCAGAAACCTAGGAGGCAAGGGCAGAAACCAAAGAGGCAAGGTCAGAAACCTAGGAGGCAAGGACAGAAAACTAGGAAGCAAAGGCTGAAAACAAGGAGGGAAGGTCAGAAATCTAGGAAGCTGTGTTAGAAAACAAGGAGGGAAGGTCAGAAACCAAAGAGGGAAGGTCAGAAACCTCGGAGGCAAGGTCAGAAACCTACAAGGCAAGGTCAGAAACCTAGGAGCAAGGGCAGAAACCAAAGAGGCAAGGGCAGAAACCTAGGAGGCAAGGGCAGAAACCTAGGAGGTAAGGGCAGAAACCTAGGAGGCAAGGGCAGAAACCTAGAAGGCAAGGTCAGAAACCT
This sequence comes from Megaustenia siamemsis, assembly GCA_032433765.1. Classification (NCBI taxonomy): domain Eukaryota; kingdom Metazoa; phylum Mollusca; class Gastropoda; order Stylommatophora; family Ariophantidae; genus Megaustenia; species Megaustenia siamemsis. The sequence goes on from JAVIAB010000101.1 coordinate 18,375,486, forward strand.
AGGAGGCAAGGGCAGAAACCTAGGAGGTAAGGGCAGAAACCTAGGAGGCAAGGTCAGAAACCTAAAAGGCAAGGGCAGAAACCTAGAAAGCACCTCGATGGACAGCTAGACAACGGAAGAAGCAGAGATTATCATTGTAAACTTTAGAATGGGAATCGGTTTGAAGGATATTAATACCTTGATTTGATGCAATGTAGTGTGGGATATCTAGCAGACACCCTATAGGATAATCTTGAAGTTTATAAACATAAACACTCGTACTGACTAAGGCTTCCAAGGTGTATTTGGTTGTCTCCAGAAGTGCTGTCGAGTCTGTTGCATGGGTTACTTTAAATCGATTCGGCCCCTGATACAATCCACCTAGCGGGTCAATGGTGGGGGAAATAATACAAGTGGCGGGTTACTTGAACGTGTTTTGACCCCTGATGCAATACCAGGAGTTCCATGACAGTTATAAATAGTTGGATACAACGAGCAGGAAGTTATATTCAAGGTCCAAAATGTTAGACCAAATCACTAAGATTTTACCACCAGAACACACAAATTTAGGCTCATATTCAAAAAGTCGACCTTAAAACCATACAAATCTACTGGAGTTTCTAAAAATAGATTTTGACGTATGATGGCAATTTTATGAGTTTACCCCCCGACCATTTTTTAGGGATACACCCATAAAATCGGTAAAAATCGTAAATTTTCACTCTAGGCATACCCCAAACTTTATTTTAGATATCCCCATTGCAAAAATTTACATTAAAAACCACTTTTACGATTTTACCCCCTTATCATTTTTTGAGGGTTACGCCCATGGTACCGATAAAAATCGTAATTTTAGCACGTAGGCTTACTTAAAACTTTATTTTAGACATCCCCACGCCAAAAATTAACTTAAAAATCACTTTTGAAATTGTAACCCCCTTTACCATTTTTTAGGGTTACGCCCCTGAAATCGATAAAAATCGTAAATTTAGCACGTAGGTTTACCTAAAACTTTATTTTAGACATCCCCACACCAAAAATTAACTTAAAAATCACTTTTGAAATTGTAACCCCCCTTACCATTTTTTAGGGTTACGCCCCTGAAATCGATAAAAAATTGAAATATAACCTCAAGGCATACCCCAAACATAATATTTGACACCCCTACATATCAAACTCCATAAAAAAATCAACAAAAAACTAGTAGTGGGTAGTGGGTTTTGAGCTACGATTTTGTTCAGTGATGCAGCACGATACAGTACGTGCTGCACCATACATCTGCGTAGTATGAACGGCTCAAAAACCAGAACCCACTACTAGTTTTTTGTTGATTTTTTGATGGATTTTGATATGTAGGGGTGTCAAATATTATGTTTGGGGTATGCCTTGAGGTTATATTTCAATTTTTTATCGATTTCAGGGGCGTAACCCTCAAAAATGGTAAGGGGGGTTACAATTTCAAAAGTGATTTTTAAGTAAATTTTTGCTATGGGGATGTCTAAAATAAAGTTTTAGGTAAGCCTACGTGCTAAATTAACGATTTTTATTGATTTCAAGGGCGTAACACTCAAAAATGGTAAAGGGGGTTACAATTTCAAAAGTGATTTTTAAGTTAATTTTTGGTGTGGGGATGTCTAAAATAAAGTTTTAGGTAAGCCTACGTGCTAAATTAACGATTTTTATTGATTTCAAGGGCGTAACACTCAAAAATGGTAAAGGGGGTTACAATTTCAAAAGTGATTTTTAAGTTAATTTTTGGTGTGGGGATGTCTAAAATAAAGTTTTAGGTAAGCCTACGTGCTAAATTTACGATTTTTGTCGATTTCAGGGGCGTAACCCTAAAAAATGGTAAGGGGGGTTACAATTTCAAAAGTGATTTTTAAGTTAATTTTTGGCGTGGGGATGTCTAAAATAAAGTTTTAAGTAAGCCTACGTGCTAAAATTACGATTTTTATCAATTCCATGGGCGTAACCCTCAAAAAATGATAAGGGGGTAAAATCTAAAAGTATCCCGCTTGTTTACGATGAATGATGATATCGTATGACAGGGAACAGTTGGCTGTGTTCACTTTCTGCGCGGTTTCGCCTTATGTCTTTTGGCGTGTGCTGAGACTGCTACGATGGGGACTACAGTTACCTTTCTTTGTTTGGGAGATGAGCTAGTAATTCGGATGATTCCACTGGCACGGGCGGTTGAGCAATTATGGATTTTAATTCGTTTGCTGTGATACCGGGGCCTTCCATAACCAATAACCAATAACCAATAACCAATCCTAAAAGTGGTTTTTAATGTAAATTTTTGCAATGGGGATATCTAAAATAAAGTGTGGGGTATGCCTAGAGTGAAAATTTACGATTTTTACCGATTTTATGGGTGTATCCCTAAAAAATGGTCGGGGGGTAAACTCATAAAATTGCCATCATACGTCAAAATCTATTTTTTAGAAACTCCAGTAGATTTGTATGGTTTTAAGGTCGACTTTTTGAATATGAGCCTAAATTTGTGTGTTCTGGTGGTAAAATCTTAGTGATTTGGTCTAACATTTTGGACCTTGAATATAACTTCCTGCTCGTTGTATCCAACTATTTATAACTGTCATGGAACTCCTGGTATTGCATCAGGGGTCAAAACACGTTCAAGTAACCCGCCACTTGTACTAAAAGCTACTTAAAGTAACCCATGCATCAGACTCGACAGCACTTCTGGAGACAACCAAATACACCTTGGAAGCCTTAGTCAGTACGAGTGTTTATGTTTATAAATTTCAAGATTATCCTATAGGGTGTCTGCTAGATATCCCACACTACATTGCATCAAATCAAGGTATTAATATCCTTCAAACCGATTCCCATTCTAAAGTTTACAATGATAATCTCTGCTTCTTCCGTTGTCTAGCTGTCCATCGAGGTGCCTTCTAGGTTTCTGACCTTACCTCCTAGGTTTCTGACCTTGCCTCCTAGGTTTCTGACCTTCCCTCCTTGGTTTCTGCCCTTGCCTCTTAGGTTTCTGCCCTTGCCTCCTTGGTTTCTGCCCTTGCCTCCTAGGTTTCTGTCCTTGCCTCCTAGGTTTCTGCCCTTGCCTCCTAGGTTTCTGCCCTTGCCTCCTAGGTTTCTGACCTTGCCTCCTAGGTTTCTGTCTTTGCCTCTTAGGTTTCTGCCCTTGCCACCTAGGTTTCTGCCGTTGCCTCCTAACTTTTATTTACCAGATTATATTTAAACTAGTCGGATGTGAGACTTCGTGTTATAAGCGCGCTTGATTCACGGACGTTTATTTTCCATAGTACTGTTCAGTCTAGCGGTCTGTGTTGTAGTGGATTATTTTACGGTGTAAGTTGAATTTTTTTTTTCTGTTTTTCTCTTAGCTCATAACGATGTGATAGGTTATCATTAAAGGAATTTCAGTTGTATTAATGGTGATGTCTATAAAGTACGTATGTTAAGCCTTGTCGAGTGTATTATTCCTTCGTTTTTCATATGTTTATCTTATTGGTTCTTTAAAAAGTAGATATTTCAAGTCTTTTTGTAATTGATATTCAATGTTATTAATGTGTTACCATGGCGGTAAGGTAAAAATACGAATGAAGGCGGAACGCTAGGAGAGGTAAAAAGAGAGAGAGAGAGAGAGAGGAAGAAAGGTAGAATGGTAGGAGAGAAGTCTAGTAGGGGTTAGAAGAGAGAGAGCGAGAGAGAGAAGCATATGAGAAAGAAGGCGAGATGCTAGGTATAAATGGCGAGAATAATCAAGTGTTACAATAGGAGGGACGCTAAAAATATGAGGGAGGGCGGGGGAGGTAAAGGGAGAGGCGGAGGGTGGACTGATAGGTTAGAAGTCTAAGAGAGGATAGGGGAGAAAGAGAGAGAGAGAGAGAGAGAGAGAGAGAGAGAGAGAGAGAGAGAAGGAAGGCGAGATGATAGGGATAAATGGTGAGAATGAGTAAGTGTTTCAATGGAGGGAAATCTAGGCTGGAATAGTAGAGAGAGAGAGAGAGAGAGAGAAATTTAGGGGAGCTAAGTAGAGCTAATGGGTTTAAATGGAGAGACTGAGTAAGTCTTACAATGGCGGGAAGTCTATGACGGAAGCTAAATGTACGATGGAGGGTGGAATGTTAGGAGAGAGAGAGAGAGAGAGGATGAAAGCTGGCATGGTAAGAGAGACGTCTAGGAGTGAGAGAGAAGTCTAGTGAAAGAGAGAGATAGCGAGAGAGAAAGAGAGAGATGGAGAGGGAGAGAGAATGATCGAGAGCGAGAAAGAGATAGCGAGAGAGAGAGAGATAGCGAACCACTAACACCGAGGAACATATTTACACTACCCGCTTAGACTAACCAGGAATCTCTAACAGTTTCACCCTTATGCTTCATTTATGGTACAACGCACAGTGTATTAAGTATTTTTGTAGTGTTATATAATATCCACTGTATGTTATACACCTATTGAGATAATAAAAGTCGAGCACCAACAAAAGCGTCACGAGTCACCTGTCTCATTCAGCCTCTAATTCTGTGATCGCCTGTAGCATAGTGGTAAGTGTCTGGCCTGGCACGCCGTAGACCCGTGTTCGAAATCAGATGGAGACTGTTTTTTTTAAATAATTCGGAATTTTTAAAATACGGCGCACCTGGACTAGAGGTCAACATCCCGACACGAGCAGTCATGGTTAACTCCCCTTGTCTCTCGTGTACATGTGGTGCGCCGCGCACCACACTATATATCTTTGTTAATTTACGGGCAAAATGATAAACAGTTGGACCCTTGTATACTACTAGCGTTTACCTTAATTATTCACTTTTGATCTATCTCTCGGGTCATTCCGTCTAACGAGTTTCATATTAGAATTGATTAATTTTGTGGAAAAAACAGTTCTTAAGGCTAGCATTTAGCTCTGGCATTGGTAGCACAACGATGGGTTGGTAGATATTGGTATATAGAGTATTGTAGAGTATTCGTGTCATCTCTACAATTTATTCCTTACTAGATACTAGTGCCGCGATAGCTCAGTGGTTAGTGAACTGGACTACACAGGACAAGAGGTAGGTTTCAATCCCAACGGATGGCTTCCGGTTCACCCAGCCTTTAATGTGTACCGGATTTTTTTTTCTGGGAAAGTAAAGCGGCACGGGCTTAATACCGACCACATTACCCTAAAAATCATCTGCTGAAGGTCTGTAAAATTTATGGTCACTAACACCATATTCCCTATACGCCACTTGGCGTGACTTTACGCCACTTTACTTTTTTTTTTTTTCTATTTTAAGATACTAATAGTGACATTTGTCGCATATTTTGAGAAGCTTCGTTGCATCTGTATGGTAGTCACTAACTTGTTACAAAGCATGGAAACCCCTGTACTGTTTTGTTGCATGAAACCCCCGGCATCCTTCTATTTTGTATGTATTTATATTGTTCTTTAATACTGAAACCCACTGCATTGTTCTGTGATATGAGAATTTATTGTTTGTTCTTAAAACCCCTATGTTTCATGAAAAATGGAAACGAGAACATCCAAAGTATAACGAGAGGGATGGAAACCTCCAACTATCAAGGAGGAATGAAGTCATCATACTTCGCCTATGCCCTGGCCACAACAGAATGAGAAACCACATGTTCAACAAATTCAAACTTAGTACAACCAGCCAATGCCACTGTACACTGGACAATATGACTACAAAACAGGTTCTACAGGATTGCCCCCAGTACACAGACCTGAGAAGAGCAATGTGGACCACACCCACCTCCCTGGAAGAGAAACTATATGGGGCAACCGAATCACTTAAACCGACAGCTACCTCCATGAGAGAGTCCGGAATCCTACTTTGAATGAGCCATGATCGCAGAAGAAGAAGAAGAAGAAAACCACTATGTTAAAGTACTCCACAAGAAGCAAGAATGAGTGTCAAAGAAATCCCTGCTACGTTCTTGGAAACCTCTGCTACGTTCTTGGAAACCTCTGCTATGTTCTTTACTGAGAACAGCACTGTCATGGTTGGACTAGTCATGTTTTTTTCTACTAGAGAAATATTTTTGTTTTTGTGTCGCAAAAAAACCTTGAAAACCTTCTGTACGTATGAGAAGTAACGACTTGTAAACAGTATATTATGACAGATTACATATAAGAATACATATTACATATAAGAATACAGATTACATATAAGAATACAGATTACATATAAGAATACAGATTACATATACGAATACAGATTACATATAAGAATACAGATTACATATAAGAATACAGATTACATATAAGAATACAGATTACATATACGAATACAGATTACATATACAAATACAGATTACATATAAGAAAACAGATTATATATAAGAATACAGATTACATATACAAATACAGATTACATAGAAGAATACAGACTACATATACAAATACAAATTACATATAAGAATACAGATTACATATAAGAATACATATTACATATAAGAATACAGATTACATATACAAATACAGATTACATATAAGAATACAGATTACATATACAAATACAGATTACATACAAGAATACATATTACATATACAAATACAGACTACATATAAGAATACAGATTACATATAGCGGACATCAAAATTGAAGGAATAGACCTGGAGACAGTTCAGAACTATAACTACCTTGGACATACTATAACCAGGGATGAAAAATGTACAACTGAAATAAACAAAAGAATAGGAATGGCAAAAAGTAATTTTAATGTCATGAAAAATATACTAACATAAAAAAAATAACACCAGGCCTAAAACTAAGAATAGCAAAATGTTATATCTGTTCAACATTCCTGTATGGTGCAGAAACATGGACAATAGTTAAGAAAACAGAACAGAAAATTGAAGCCTTTGAAATGTGGATATATAGAAGACGTGGATAAGCAGAATTAGATTGAAAGAAAAGAAAACAAACGATGAAGTCTTAAAACAACTAAAAATGAAAAGAGAACTACTAAACCCAATCAAACAAATCAAATGCGATTTTTTCGGGGCATGTTAACAGACACAACAGTTTACTAAAAGTAATCTTGGAAGGGAAAATTCAAGGTAAAAGAGGCAGAGGCAGACCAAGACAAACATGGACGAGTAACATCAAAAGATGTACAAGTCAGCCTATGACAACCTGCACTTTCATCGCAAGAGACAGAGCGGAATGGCGTTCCGTGGTAGCCAACCTTCAATGCGGAGACGGCACTAAATGATGATGTTTTCATTATATCAAGGACCTGAGAGAGGTCAAAGCAAAAAGAGAGCTAATTTCCAATATTAGGAAGAAACAATCATTTTTTGGCCATGTAATGAAAAGAGAACAACTGGATTATATTGTAACAACTGGGAAAATTGAGGGACGAAGAGATAGAGGGAAGCAAAGAGAAAGGATACCAGACAGCTTTAGAGAATGGTTTGGCAGAAGGTCAACGACGGAAATGATACATAACTGTCGAGATTGAAAGTTGTGGAGAGACATGATAGCCTACGCCAGCAGGCCCGGTACTTGATGATGATGATGAAGGACAGGGAGAACTGATGAATGTGGCAAACTCTTCTATTCCATTCATTGAACCAGCATCAAAGCAGTCACGAATTCTCCATATCCGCATCGCTAGCGCAACATTGGAATGAAGATTATGTTGCAGGGTGCCCGTTTTGCCTGTAGTGTTAAATTTCCTTGTTGGACAATAGCGGTGATAGTTGTCCGATGATTTGACAAGATTTGTTGTATATCGAGTCTTTTCTTGCTGCTTTTTACTTATCATTTGTTGTCGTGTTGCATGGAAGCAAAAATAAATAATCATAGAACGTATCACAGAAGAAGACAAGCAAGTTTCTATTGTCGTCAACTTGTTTAATTATTGACGTCATTTTGTTTCGTAGTTTCACAAAGTATTTTCATCCCAACGTTGTGCTACCAATACCAGTCCTGGACCCTAGATGCAAGAACAATCAGAAAAATAACCTCTGTTGAGATTAGATGTGTCAGACGAATGACAGGAAACGGTCTGAGAGGCAAGTTCAGAAATGAAGAACTGAGAAAAAAGCTAGGAATAACTCCTGCCATAGAATATATAAAGAAACAGATAAAATGGTTTGGCCACGTGACAGGGCAGAGTGAACAAAACACAACACAACGAGCCCTCAATAAACGTTGCGAGAACACCAGACCCAAAGGTCGAATACGAAAAAAGATGGATTGACGGAATATTAGAAGCACTAGGAAACATAACAGCAGCAGAGGTGAACAGAAGAGCAAAATACCACAAATTATATTCTTCCCCCCCCCCCCCCCCCCCGCCGACGCTGAAAGGCAAACGAGGAAGGAAAGAAGAAGACGACAAAGTATTGTTTTTAATTTTCTCTGGAAATCCCATAGTTACTGCTAACGAAGACGGTAACAATATGTCTCACTTTTCTTTCCACAGATGATCGGTTGTCGCAGTTAAACTGTGAAAGGAAATCTCCCTATAGACAACTTGAACTTATGCGCCTACGAAATATAAACAGATCCCCGCCTCATTACTACCACAGAGAGTTGAGCAACGAAATATAGTCCCGGTTAGAATAGTCCCGGTCATTGCGTTGTGCCAAATCAATGCCACTTGGCAATTGCTACCATGTGCCAAGTTACATGTGCACGTGTATCAAGTTATTAATACCAATAGGTGCCAATGTGTCAAAACATTGCCTGGTATCAGTTCATTAGAAGGTGGCATGTCAGTACCAAGTCATTAATACCAGCAGATGCCAAGTTATTAGTGTGTATCAAATCATTATCGGGTGCCAAGTCTTATCAGGTGTCAAATCATTGCCATATTCCAAGCCAATAATGTTTGCCAACTCAATAAATGTCATGGCATCAGGTACAAAGTTATTCTCAATTCATCATCATGTGTCCAGTTATTATCACGTCGCAAATCCGTTTTATGTGCCAAGTCATTCACAGATACCAAGCCATTCATAGGTGCCAATACATTAATAGGTGCCAGGTCATTCACTGGTACCAATACATTAACATGTGCCAAGACATTAATATGAGCCAAGACATTAATATGTGCCAAGTCATTCATAGTCGTCACGACATTCGTAGATACCAGGAAATTCATAGGTGCCAAGACGTTTTTAGATGCCATGCCATCACCATGTGCCATATCATTACCAGGCGCCAAATTAGTATCATTTATTAAGTCGTCATTAACACGTAATAATTCACCACTAGCTTATTGTAATTCAAGTCATTACTAGTGCCAAGTTATTACAAGGTGTCAAGCTACATAGCGGGTGCCAATTTATTACCAGGTGCCAAGCTATTTAGCAAGTGCCAAGTTATTACCAGATGCAAGCTATTAACAGCTGCCAAGTTATTACCAGATGACAAGCTATTTATAATGTGCTAAGTTATTACCAGATGACAAGCTATTTAGCATGTACCAAGTTATTACCAGATGACAAGCTATTTAGCATGTACCAAGTTATTACCAGATGACAAGCAATTTAGCATGTGCTAAGTTATTACCAGACGACAAGCTATTTAGCATGTGCTAAGTTATTACCAGATGACAAGCTATTTAGCATGTGCTAAGTTATTACCAGATGAGAAGCTATTTAGCATGTACTAAGTTATTACCAGATGCCAAGCTATTTAGCATGTACCAAGTTATTACCAGATGATAAGCTATTTATTTAGCATGTGCTAAGTTATTACCAGATGACAAGCTATTTAGCATGTACTAAGTTATTACCAGATGACAAGCTATTTATTTAGCATGTGCTAAGTTATTACCAGATGACAAGCTATTTAGCATGTACCAAGTTATTACCAGATGACAAGCTACTTATTTAGCATGTGCTAAGTTATTACCAGATGACAAGCTATTTATTTAGCATGTGCTAAGTTATTACCAGACGACAAGCTATTTAGCATGTACTAAGTTATTACCAGATGACAAGCTATTTAGCATGTACTAAGTTATTACCAGATGACAAGCTATTTAGCATGTGCAAAGTTATTACCAGACGCCAAGCTATTTAGCATGTGCTAAGTTATTACCAGATGACAAGCTATTTAGCATGTGCAAAGTTATTACCAGACGACAAGCTATTTAGCATGTGCTAAGTTATTACCAGATGACAAGCTATTTAACATGTGCTAAGTTATTACCAGATGACAAGCTATTTAGCATGTGCTAAGTTATTACCAGATGACAAGCTATTTAACATGTGCTAAGTTATTACCAGATGACAAGCTATTTAGCATGTGCTAAGTAATTACCAGATGACAAGCTATTTAACATGTGCTAAGTTATTACCAGATGACAAGATATTTAGCATGTACCAAGTTATTACCAGATGACAAGCTATTTAGCATGTACTAAGTTATTACCAGATGACAAGCTATTTAGCATGTGCTAAGTTATTACCAGATGACAAGCTATTTAGCTTGTATCAAGTTATTACCAGATGACAAGCTATTTAGCATGTACCAAGTTATTATCAGGTGAGAGCTGTTAGCAGGTGCCAAGTTATTACCAGATGCCAAGCTATTTAGCATGTGCTAAGCTATTACCAGATGAGAGCTGTTAGCAGGTGCCAAGCTATTACCAGATGCCACGTTATTTAGCATGAGCGAGTTATTACCAAGTGAGAGCTGTTAGCAGGTGCCATATTATTACCAGGTGCCAAGCTTTTTAGCATGAGCCAAGTTATTACCAGATGCCAAGTTATTACCAGATACCAAGTTATTACCAGGTGCCAAGCAATTTAGCATGAGCCAAGTTATTACCAGATGCCAAGTTATTGCCATGTGCTAAGCTTTTACCAGATAACAAGTTATTATCAGATACCAATTTATCACCAGATGCCAAGCTATTTAGCATGTGCCAAGCTATTTAGCATGTGCCAAGCTATTACCAGATACCAAGTTATTACCAGATACCAAGTTATTACCAGATACCAAGTTATTACTAGGTGCCAAGCTATTTCCATATTCCAAGCTGTTTACCAGATACCAAGTTATTACCAGGTGCCAAACTATTTCCATACGCCAAGCTGTTTAGCAGATACCAAGTTATTACCAGGCGATGAGCTATTTCCCTATGCCAAGCTGTTTACCAGATACCAGGTTTTTACCAGGTGCCAAGCTATTTCCATATGCCAAGCTGTTTAGCAGATACCAAGTTATTACCAGGTGCCAAACTATTTCCATATGCCAAGCTGTTTACCAGATACCAAGTTATTACCAGGTGCCAAGCTATTTCCATACGCCAAGCTGTTTAGCAGATACCAAGTTATTACTAGGTGCCGAGCTATTTCCATATGGCAAGCTGTTTACCAGATACCAAGTTATTACCAGGTACCAAGCTATTTCCATATGCCAAGCTGTTTAGCAGATACCAAGTTATTACCAGGTGCCAAACTATTTCCATATGCCAAGCTGTTTACCAGATACCAAGTTATTACCAGGTGCCAAGCTATTTCCATACGCCAAGCTGTTTACCAGATACCAAGTTATTACCAGGTGTCAAGCTAGTTCCATATGACAAGCTGTTTAGCAGATACCAAGTTATTACCAGATACCAAGTTATTACCAGGTGTCAAGCTATTCCATATGTCAAGCTGTTTAGCAGATACCAAGTTATTACCAGGTGTCAAGCTATTCCATATGTCAAGCTGTTTAGCAGATACCAAGTTATTACCAGGTGCCAAGTTATTTCTGTATGCCAAGCTGTTTAGCAGATACCAAGTTATTACCAGGTGCCAAGTTATTGCTATATGCCAAGCTGTTTAGCAGATATTAAGTCACTAATAGATGATGCTAAATCATACAATATATCCGTCGACTCCAAGTCATTATTTTTTGCAATTAATGTCAAAATTCCAATGGTGATAAATAATTACCAGACTAAAGTCATTACTTAATGTCAATTCATTACTTGTCCGTTAAGTTTTGACCAAAGGTGGGACATACAAACTGCTCGACCTGGTACAATTTAAGTGTCGCATCAATAGCTTATACCAAATCATTACTTAATGTCAAGTAATTTGTCAAGTAATTATGCAACTTTATGTCATTGCCCAACGTCAAGTAATTACCCATTTCAAAGTCATTATCCTGTTTCGAGTCATTATCTAGTTTCGAGTCATTATCCAGTTTTGAGTCATTATCCATTTTGAAGTCATTATCCAGTTACAAGTCAATATCAAGTTCCCAGTTTTTAATCCGGGTTTAAATCATTATCTAGCTAGAAGTCATTATCCAGTTTTAAGCCATTATCCAGTTTGAAATTATTTTCTAGTTAGAAGTCATTATCCAGTTTTAAGCCATTATTTAGTTTGAAATTATTTTCTAGTTAGAAGTCATTATCCAGTTTTAAGCCATTATCCGGTTTAAAGTCATTATTCAATATGAAGTTTTATCCAGTTTGAAGTCAGTATCCAGTTTTAAGAGAAAGCTAATGCAGTGTCAGTATCAAGACGGCTTTGAATAAGCTTGTTGAAGTCCTATGCTCCACAGGGAGTTGAAACCTAAAGGATGATGATGAAGCAGAAGAAAAAAGAGGTCCATATGTGGCGCTTAGCAATTAACCGGCATGAAATAATTCTTCTTCTACTTCTACCTTTTCAGCTCCCTGTGGGGCATAGGTCTTCACCAAACACTTTCCAAGTCGTTCTGTTTCTTGCCATACTTTTAAGATCATTCCATGTCTTCCCAATCATCTTCATCTCTGTTTCAATCTGTCTTTCCCAAGAATATCGTGGTCTTCCTATTTTGCCTTTGTCCTTGGAGGCTCCAAAAAAGGGCCTGTTGCGTAATAGTCTCAGTTGGCTTCCGCAGTGTGTGTCCTACCCAGCGCCATCGTCATCACTGTATCTCTTTATCCACTGGTATTTGACTGGTCATCACTAAGTGCCGTCTCCGCATCGAAGATTGGCTACCATGGAACGCCATTCCACTCTGTCTCTTGCTTTAATGGTGCAGATTGTCATAGGGTGACTTGTCTATCTTTTGATGTTACTCGTCCATGTTAGTCTTGGTCTGCCTCAGCCTCTCTTTACCTTGTATTTTCCCTTCCAATATTACTTTTATCAGGCTGTTGTGTCTTTTAACATGCCCCCAAAATGTCATTTGTCTTGTTCTAATTGTGTTTAGTAGTTCTCTTTTCATTTTAGTTGTTTTAAAACTTCATCGTTTTTTTTTTCTCTCCATCCAATTCATTCTATTATTATTTATATTCTTCTATATATCCACATTTCAAAGGTTTCAATTTTCTGTTCTGTTTTCTGGTCTAATGTCCATGTTTCTGCACCATACAAGAATATTGAGAAGATGTAACATTTTGCTATTCTTAGTTTTTTTTGACGTACATTTCCATAATTGTATGTTAGTGATTTTGTCCTGCAATTTCCAACCTTTTATTCTGCGAAAGCTTCTACGCTTGCAAAACATGAACCCGTAGAGCAGAGCTACGGAAGTCAATACAGGCTGTAGAGGTGAAACGTTATGTAAGGTTCTGGACATCTCTTAGATCGTGACACAAATATAACAACTTGGCACAAGGATACAACATAGTAATCGAAGTACATGATGATCTATTGGTTACTGTGTGATGAGATGACATATTTTGGCTTCATATAAATGAGGAAGTTCTCAAAGAGGCCAACACAAAAAGGGAGCTCTTTAAAAACATCAGAAAGAAGCAATCAACATTTTTCGGACACATCATGAGAAGAGGAAAGTTGGAATACTTGGTTACAACTGGCAAAATAAAAGGAAAGAGAGATCGCGGACGACAAAGAGAGAAAATACTGGATAGCTTGGTGTCGTGGCATGGAAAACAGTCAACAACAGAACTGATACGATGCACTGTAGATAGAAGATTGTGGAGGGACATGATTGCCTACGCCAACTGGTATGACACATGATGATGATGATGATTTCGATCGTCTGGCCTGGCAAGTCATTATGTACTTCTAAGTCTCTGCCTCATATGCCAAACCATCATCAGTTGCTTACATATTACGAGGTTTCAGGCCATTGCCAAATGTCAAATCGTTCCTCCATTACTTGTATTCGTCTCGCTTTGAGGTACAATATTTCCTGTTTCAACTCTTGATGCAGCTCTCATCGTATCGCTTCTGCTGTTGAGCGTTCATCGTGCAAGGCACGGAACTATCTCTCTATCCATGTATTTTGCCAGCTGTAACCAAGTATTCCAACTTTCCTCTTCTCATTATGTGCCCAAAAAATGTTGATAGTTTCTTTTTTGTGTTTTTTTCAGGAGCTCTCTTTTTGTGTTCGCCTCCTTGATAATTTCCTCATTGGTCTTTTTAGCATTCCAGGGGATTTTCAACATTCTTCAGAGAAATCTCATCTCTGTGGCCTCTAACCGTCATTTCATTTGTTTGTCCGCTGTCCATGATTCGCTTCCATAGGTCAGAATTGGTTCTATATAGCACCGATCTCTTTCTAGCAAACTATAGCCATATCTTATTTCTTTGCAAAACATCACATCACAAAAAGGTGCTACTTTGATCACTTCCAACTCAATGCTTAATTCCCAGTTAATCATTTGTTCCATATATTTACCTATATAGTCGGTTTGGGGAAGAGGGAGAGGGGAGGGGAAGAGAGAAACAGAATTGGATGGCCTGGAGGTACTATCGCTGGACAAGACGAGATCGACTCTTCTATATTTCAGCGTTGATCCTTTAACTAGAGACTAGGTGCGTGACGTTGCTATTAAAAATAAACCCCACAGATATAGCACATTGTGGAAATCACGAATAAAGAAAAAACAACTTAAGCCTCCTGGCTGGATCACTAAAGCTAAAGTAGAATATCATCATCATCGAGTGCCATCTCCGCAACGAAGGTTGGCTACCAAGGAGTGTCATTCTGCTCTGTCTCTTGCTTTGATGGTGCAAGTTGTCACAGGCTGATTTGTCTATCTTTTGAAGTTACTCGTGCATGTTAGTCTTGGTCTGCCTCTTTTACCTTGTATTTTCCACTCCAAGATTACTTTTAGTAGGCTGTTGTGTCTATTAACATGGCACAACAATTTAATTATTTCTCTTGTTTGAATTGTGTTTAATAGTTCTCTTTTTTATTTTTAATTGTTTTAAAACTTCATTGTTTGTTTTATTTTCTTCCATCCCATTCTACCTATTCTATAGATTCACATTTCAAAAGCTTCAATTTTCTGTTCTGTTTTCTTGTCTAATGTCCATGCTTCTTTACTATATAGGAATGTTGAGAATATATAACATTTTGCTATTCCTAGTTTTAGCTCTGGTGTTATTTGTTTTGATGTTAGTATATTTTTCATGACATTACAATTACGTAGGGAGGTCAAAAAGTAATGCACACCAATTTTTTTCTCGGAAACTATTCGGGCAAAATGTGTGAAATTTTCACAGATTGAAGCTGAATATCCCCTTTACACTACCTATTTGTCAACATAATCTCCGTCCAAGCGTTATTGCCTTACGCCAACGCGAAACTAGGTCATGAATGCCTCGTTTGTACCAAGTTTTGTCCTGCTCGCGTAGCCATTTTTTAACTGCACGGATCACATCCTCATCATTGTCAAAGTGTGTCCCACGCAGGAGTTTTTTGAGTGGTCCAAACAGATGGAAATCTGAGGGAGCCAGATCAGGGCTGTAAGGAGGATGGGGCAGTACAGTCCAACCAAATTTGTTGATTGCTTCCCGTGTTACCAGACTTGTGTGAGGGCGTGCATTGTCATGTTGAAGCAACAAATCTGCAGATGGCTTATTAGGCCGAACTCTGTGGAACCGATTTTTGAGTTTTGTCAGTGTATTGATGTAAGCTGTCGAGTTGATTGTCTCACCTCTTGTCATTACATCAACAAGAATCACACCATCAATGTCCCAGAAGACAGTGATCATCACCTTTCCGGCTGATGGAGATGTTTTGAATTTTTTTCTTTTTGGTGACTGCGGATGATGCCATTCCATTGACTGCATTTTTGTTTCAGGCTCATAATAATGTGCCCACGTTTCGTCACCGGTAACAATTTTTGACAAAAACATTTCTCCTTCAACACCGAAACGCTCCAACAATTCAGAACAGAATGTTTTCCTTTGAACTCTGTGATCATTTGTTAGGCACCGAGGAACCCATCGAGCGCAAATCTTTGAATATCCGAGAGTTTTAAAAATTGCGATTGCACTTCCCTTGCTGACTGTAAGCTGCAATGCCAATTGCTGACTAGTGATACGCCTATCCTTACGAATAATGGCATCAGCCCGGTTTAACATGTCTGTGCTGGTAGCCGAGGCAACACGTTCAGAACGCGGTAAATCATGCAGCTCCACTCGTACACTTTCTGCAGCTTTAATTCTCTGAACCCAGCCACTAACTGTGCTCCTATCGACTGCAGAACATTTGTACACTGCACACAGTCGTTTATGAATGTTTGCCACAGTTTCTTTTTCCGCAACCAGAAATTCTATGACAATTCGCTGTTTGTAACGGACATTGTTGACAAGCTCCATTTTAACGGTTCATAGATTGCGTAATATTTATCAAAATGCTGTGCAATTTGGTGCACATAATTGGAACATGTCATATTCCAAGTGTGCAAAATTTCATATTCCTATCTTTATTATTAGCCGAGAAAAAAATTGGTGTGCATTACTTTTTGACCTCCCTTTAGTACTTTCGCCATTCCTATTTTTCATGTTTATTTCAGTTGTACATTTTCCATAACTGGTTATAGTATGTCCAAGGTAGTTGTAGTTCTGAACTGTCTCCAGGTCTATTCCTTCTATTTTGATATCCACTTGTAGGTTTTGAACGGTAGAATAAGAGATCATTAAATACATTATATATAACTTATAGTTATTATAATTACAATAATCATCAAGTGTAAATGATAAGTTATCATAACGAACAATCATTTCAGTCCATTCTAACTTCACTCATTATTACAATAAACTGTTGTGTTCTGTGCTTGTCATATCTTTGAAGGAAACAATGTATAACATAATTGCGATTTAATGGACTTGTATGTGTGCAAATATTCACATTTTGAAATGATTTCATTGACATAACAAATATGTTTGAGTTAAGAGCAACTATTTTGCCTCTTTATGCACGATTTGTAATAATATTATTTATTTATCAATCATGATTGAGTCAATCTTTGTCATTTATAGATCAATCATGTTTGAGTGCAATAAAAGTTTTGCTATCCAGAGTCGATGTGTCATAGGACGCCCAAGTGGGAGCAGTCTTATTTCTGACTAAATAGTCCTGTTGGGGAATGACTGCCACGCCCGCATATAGAACAGATGTAGTGTTGGGTGTTGATGGATATAGAACACGTGTAGAGTTGGGTGTCGATGGATAGAGAACAGGTGTAGTGTTGGGTGTCGATGGATTTAGAACAGATGTAGTGTTGGGTGTTGATGGATATAGAACAGGTGTAGTGTTGGGTGTCGATGGATATAGAACAGATGTAGTGTTGGGTGTTGATGGATATAGAACAGATGTAGTGTTGGGTGTCGAAGGATATAGAACAGATGTAGTGTTGGGTGTCGATGGATATAGAACAGGTTTAGTGTTGGGTGTCGATGGATTTAGAACAGATGTAGTGTTGGGTGTCGATGGATAGAGAACAGATTTAGTGTTGGGTGTCGATGGATATAGAACAGATGTAGTGTTGGGTGTCGATGGATATAGAACAGATGTAGTGTTGGGTGTCGATGGATATAGAACAGATGTAGTGTTGGGTGTCGATGGATACAGAACAGGTGTAGTGTTGGGTGTCGATGGATATAGAACAGATGTAGTGTTGGGTGTCGATGGATACAGAACAGGTGTAGTGTTGGGTGTCGATGGATATAGAACAGATGTAGTGTTGGGTGTCGATGGATACGGAACAGGTGTAGTGTTGGGTGTCGATGGATATAGAACAGATGTAGTGTTGGGTGTCGATGGATATAGAACAGATGTAGTGTTGGGTGTCGATGGATATAGAACAGATGTAATGTTGGGTGTCGATGGATATAGAACAGATGTAGTGTTGGGTGTCGATGGATATAGAACAGATGTAGTGTTGGGTGTCGATGGATATAGAACAGATGTAGTGTTGGGTGTCGATGGATATAGAACAGATGTAGTGTTGGGTGTCGATGGATATAGAACAGATGAATTGTTAGCTGTTGATGGATATAGAACAGATTTAGTATTGGGTGTCAATGGATATAGAACAGATATAGTGTTGGGTGTTGATGGATATAGAACAGATGTAGTGTTGGGTGTTGATGGATATAGAACAGATGTAGTGTTGGGTGTTGATGGATATAGAACAGATTTAGTGTTGGGTGTCGATGGATATAGAACAGATTTAGTGTTGGGTGTCGATGGATATAGAACAGATGTAGTGTTGGGTGTTGATGGATATAGAACAGATTTAGTGTTGGGTGTCGATGGATATAGAACAGATGTAGTATTGGGTGTCGATGGATATAGACAGATTTAGTGTTGGGTGTCGATGGATACAGAACAGGTGTAGTGTTGGGTGTTGATGGATATAGAACAGATGTAGTGTTGAATGTGTCGTTGGATAGAGAACAGGTGTAGTGTTGGGTGTCGATGGATTTAGAACAGATGTAGTGTTGGGTGTTGATGGATATAGAACAGGTGTAGTGTTGGGTGTCGATGGATATAGAACAGATGTAGTGTTGGGTGTCGATGGATATAGAACAGATGTAGTGTTGGGTGTCGAAGGATATAGAACAGATGTAGTGTTGGGTGTCGATGGATATAGAACAGGTTTAGTGTTGGGTGTCGATGGATTTAGAACAGATGTAGTGTTGGGTGTCGATGGATAGAGAACAGATTTAGTGTTGGGTGTCGATGGATATAGAACAGATGTAGTGTTGGGTGTCGATGGATATAGAACAGATGTAGTGTTGGGTGTCGATGGATATAGAACAGATGTAGTGTTGGGTGTCGATGGATACAGAACAGGTGTAGTGTTGGGTGTCGATGGATATAGAACAGATGTAGTGCTGGGTGTCGATGGATACAGAACAGGTGTAGTGTTGGGTGTCGATGGATATAGAACAGATGTAGTGTTGGGTGTCGATGGATACAGAACAGGTGTAGTGTTGGGTGTCGATGGATATAGAACAGATGTAGTGTTGGGTGTCGATGGATATAGAACAGATGTAGTGTTGGGTGTCGATGGATATAGAACAGATGTAATGTTGGGTGTCGATGGATATAGAACAGATGTAGTGTTGGGTGTCGATGGATATAGAACAGATGTAGTGTTGGGTGTCGATGGATATTGAACAGATGTAGTGTTGGGTGTCGATGGATATAGAACAGATGTAGTGTTGGGTGTCGATGTATATAGAACAGATGAATTGTTAGCTGTTGATGGATATAGAACAGATTTAGTATTGGGTGTCGATGGATATAGAACAGATATAGTGTTGGGTGTTGATGGATATAGAACAGATGTAGTGTTGGGTGTTGATGGATATAGAACAGATGTAGTGTTGGGTGTTGATGGATATAGAACAGATTTAGTGTTGGGTGTCGATGGATATAGAACAGATTTAGTGTTGGGTGTCGATGGATATAGAACAGATGTAGTGTTGGGTGTTGATGGATATAGAACAGATTTAGTGTTGGGTGTCGATGGATATAGAACAGATGTAGTATTGGGTGTCGATGGATATAGACAGATTTAGTGTTGGGTGTCGATGGATACAGAACAGGTGTAGTGTTGGGTGTTGATGGATATAGAACAGATGTAGTGTTGAATGTGTCGTTGGATATAGAACAGATGTAGTGTTGGGTGTTGATGGATATAGAACAGATATAGTGTTGGGTGTCGATGGATATAGAACAGATGTCGTGTTGTGTGTCGATGGATATAGGACAGATGTAGTGTTGGGTGTTGATGGATATTGAACAGATATAGTGTTGGGTGTCGATGGATATAGGACAGATGTAGTGTTGTGTGTCGATGGATATAGAACAGATGTAGTGTTGGATGTGTCGATGGATATAGAACAGATATAGTGTTGGGTGTCGATGGATATAGAACAGATTTAGTGTTGGGTATCGATGGATATAGAACAGATTTAGTGTTGGGTGTCGATGGATATAGAACAGATGTAGTGTTGGGTGTCGATGGATATAGAACAGATGTAGTGTTGGGTGTCGATGGATATAGAACAGATTTAGTGTTGGGTGTCGATGGATATAGAACAGATATAGTGTTGGGTGTCGATGGATATAGAACAGATTTAGTGTTGGGTGTTGATGGATATAGAACAGCTATAGTGTTGGGTGTCGATGGATATAGAACAGATGTAGTGTTGGGTGTCGATGGATATAGAACAGATGTAGTGTTGGGTGTCGATGGATATAGAACAGATGTAGTGTTGGGTGTCGATGGATATAGAACAGATGTAGTGTTGGGTGTCGATGGATATAGAACAGATGTAGTGTTGGGTGTCGATGGATATAGAACAGATGTAGTGTTGGGTGTCGATGGATATAGAACAGATGTAGTGTTGGGTGTCGATGGATATAGAACAGATGTATTGTTGGCTGTTGATGGATATAGAACAGATTTAGTATTGGGTGTCGATGGATATAGAACAGATATAGTGTTGGGTGTTGATGGATATAGAACAGATGTAGTGTTGGGTGTTGATGGATATAGAACAGATGTAGTGTTGGGTGTTGATGGATATAGAACAGATTTAATGTTGGGTGTCGATGGATATAGAACAGATTTAGTGTTGGGTGTCGATGGATATAGAACAGATGTAGTGTTGGGTGTTGATGGATAAAGACTAGATGTAGTGTTGGGTGTCGATGGATATAGAACAGATGTAGTGTTGGATGTGTCGATGGATATAGAACAGATGTAGTGTTGGGTGTCGATGGATATAGAACAGATATAATGTTGGGTGTTGATGGATATAGAACAGATGTAGTGTTGGGTGTCGATGGATGTAGAACAGATGTAGTGTTGGGTGTCGATGGATATAGAACAGATGTAGTGTTGGATGTGTCGATGAATATAGAACAGATGTAGTGTTGGGTGTCGATGGATATAGAACAGATATAGTGTTGGGTGTCGATGGATATAGAACAGATATAGTGTTGGGTGTCGATGGATATAGACAGATTTAGTGTTGGGTGTCGATGGATATAGAAGAGATATAGTGTTGGGTGTCGATGGATATAGAACAGATATAGTGTTGGGTGTCGATGGATATAGAACAGATATAGTTTTGGGTGTCGATGGATATAGAACAGATGTAGTGTTGAGTGTTGATGGATATAGAACAGATGTAGTGTTGGATGCGTCGATGGATATAGAACAGATGTAGTGTTGGGTGTCGATGGCTATAGAACAGATATAGTGTTGGGTGTTGATGGATATAGAACAGATGTAGTGTTGTGTGTTGATGGATATAGACTAGATGTAGTGTTGGGTGTCGATGGATATAGAACAGATGTAGTGTTGGATGTGTCGATGGATATAGAACAGATGTAGTGTTGGGTGTCGATGGATATAGAACAGATATAATGTTGGGTGTTGATGGATATAGAACAGATGTAGTGTTGGGTGTTGATGGATGTAGAACAGATGTAGTGTTGGGTGTCGATGGATATAGAACAGATGTAGTGTTGGATGTGTCGATGGGTATAGAACAGATGTAGTGTTGGGTGTCGATGGATATAGAACAGATATAGTGTTGGGTGTTGATGGATGTAGAACAGATGTAGTGTTGTGTGTCGATGTATATAAAACAGATGTAGTGTTGGGTGTTGATGGATATAGAACAGATGTAGTGTTGTGTGTCGATGTATATAGAACAGATATAGTGTTGGGTGTCGATGGATGTAGAACAGATATAGTGTTGGGTGTCGATGGATGAAGAACAGATGTAGTGTTGGATGTCGATGGATGTAGAACAGATGTAGTGGTGTGTGCCGATGTATATAGAACAGATGTAGTGTTGTGTGTCGATGGAGGATCACCATCACTGCATTCCTGATGCATCCATAGGTGGTCCGATTTTATCAAAATACTGAAAACTCAAAAAATAACCCTGACCCAAGTGCACGAACTCTGAAGCACGGACTGGGATCCATAATGAATTGGATGTTGAGGCTGACGTTGATGTTTTTATATGCTTGTATCAGAGACTACTCCCACTGTTTGTTGTCTTCTGTCACAAGACTACTTATATGTTTGTATCAGAGACTACTCCCACTGTTTGTTGTCTTCTGTCACAAGACTACTTATATGTTTGTATCAGAGACTACTCCCACTGTTTGTTGTCTTCTGTCACAAGACTACTTATATGTTTGTATCAGAGACTACTCCCACTGTTTGTTGTCTTCTGTCACAAGACTACTTATATGTTTGTATCAGAGACTACTCCCACTGTTTGTTGTCTTCTATCACAAGACTACTTATATGTTTGTATCAGAGACTACTCCCACTGTTTGTTGTCTTCTATCACAAGACTACTTATATGTTTGTATCAGAGACTACTCCCACTGTTTGTTGTCTTCTGTCACAAGACTACTTATATGTTTGTATCAGAGACTACTCCCACTGTTTGTTGTCTTCTGTCACAAGACTACTTATATGTTTGTTTCAGAGACTACTCCCACTGTTTGTTGTCTTCTGTCACAAGACTACTTATATGTTTGTATCAGAGACTACTCCCACTGTTTGTTGCCTTCTGTCACAAGACTACTTATATGTTTGTATCAGAGACTACTCCCACTGTTTGTTGTCTTCTGTCACAAGACTACTTATATGTTTGTATCAGAGACTACTCCCACTGTTTGTTGTCTTCTGTCACAAGACTACTTATATGTTTGTATCAGAGACTACTCCCACTGTTTGTTGTCTTCTGTCACACGACTACTTATATGTTTGTATCAGAGACTACTCCCACTGTTTGTTGTCTTCTGTCACAAGACTACTTATATGTTTGTATCAGAGACTACTCCCACTGTTTGTTGTCTTCTGTCACAAGACTACTTATATGTTTGTATCAGAGACTACTCCCACTGTTTGTTGTCTTCTGTCACAAGACTACTTATATGTTTGTATCAGAGACTACTCCCACTGTTTGTTGTCTTCTATCACACGACTACTTATATGTTTGTATCAGAGACTACTCCCACTGTTTGTTGTCTTCTATCACAAGACTACTTATATGTTTGTATCAGAGACTACTCCCACTGTTTGTTGTCTTCTGTCACAAGACTACTTATATGTTTGTATCAGAGACTACTCCCACTGTTTGTTGTCTTCTGTCACAAGACTACTTATATGTTTGTATCAGAGACTACTCCCACTGTTTGTTGTCTTCTGTCACAAGACTACTTATATGTTTGTATCAGAGACTACTCCCACTGTTTGTTGTCTTCTGTCACAAGACTACTTATATGTTTGTATCAGAGACTACTCCCACTGTTTGTTGTCTTCTGTCACAAGACTACTTATATGCTTGTATTAGAGACTACTCCCACTGTTTGTTGTCTTCTGTCACAAGACTACTTATATGCTTGTATTAGAGACTACTCCCACTGTTTGTTGTCTTCTGTCACAAGACTACTTATATGTTTGTATCAGAGACTACGCCCACTGTTTGTTGTCTTCTGTCACAACACTACTTATATGTTTGTATCAGAGACTACGCCCACTGTTTGTTGTCTTCTGTCACAAGAATACTTATATGTTTGTATCAGAGACTACTCCCACTGTTTGTTGTCTTCTGTCACAAGACTACTTATATGTTTGTATCAGAGACTACTCCCACTGTTTGTTGTCTTCTGTCACAAGACTACTTATATGTTTGTATCAGAGACTACTCCCACTGTTTGTTGTCTTCTGTCACAAGAATACTTATATGTTTGTATCAGAGACTACTCCCACTGTTTGTTGTCTTCTGTCACAAGACTACTTATATGTTTGTATCAGAGACTACTCCCACTGTTTGTTGTCTTCTGTCACAAGACTACTTATATGTTTGTATCAGAGACTACTCCCACTGTTTGTTGTCTTCTGTCACAACACTACTTATATGTTTGTATCAGAGACTACTCCCACTGTTTGTTGTCTTCTGTCACAAGACTACTTATATGTTTGTATCAGAGACTACTCCCACTGTTTGTTGTCTTCTGTCACAACACTACTTATATGTTTGTATCAGAGACTACGCCCACTGTTTGTTGTCTTCTGTCACAAGACTACTTATATGTTTGTATCAGAGACTACTCCCACTGTTTGTTGTCTTCTGTCACAAGACTACTTATATGTTTGTATCAGAGACTACTCCCACTGTTTGTTGTCTTCTGTCACAAGACTACTTATATGTTGTATCAGAGACTACTCCCACTGTTTGTTGTCTTCTGTCACAAGACTACTTATATGCTTGTATTAGAGACTACTTGTATCAGTCTACTTACTTTCAATATCTGTCTTCTATTGCTCAGTGTTTTTAGAGTTGACACGTCACTCTGGGCAATTCAGCAGGAATCAACTTTAAATAGATGACAGTGTCTTCTCATTGATTGTCCCATAGTTCGCTTGTTATGCTTATACATTGCTCAGAGAAATGAAAGAAAAAAATGTATGGTTAAAGCTTTACATAGTTAATAGTCGACAAAAATTCGAACAACGTTTCGGCTCAAATTGCCTTCAACAGGAATAATAAAAAACACATTCACAGATATGCAAATAAATAAAATTACCACTGCATAGCTAACTAATAATATACATTGTTGGACCTGGTAGACTGTCATTCCTACTTATTAAACGTTGTGTTCCAAATGGCAGCAGCCTCAAGAATAAACTAACAATACCTATAACTTAAATACAATCGCTGAGAGGGCAATTTGTAACCCTTGAAGCACTGATTGAATGTCTGTGACTTAAAATTCTCCGTCCACTTGTGTCTATTGAACCCACTTGCTGACAGTATTAACCACTTTAACCTCCATCCACTTGTGTCTATTGAACCCACTTCCTGACAGTATTAACCACTTTAACCTCCATCCACTTGTGTCTATTGAACCCACTTCCTGACAGTATTAACCTCAATCCACTTGTGTCTGTTGAACCCACTTCCTGACAGCATTAACCACTTTAACCCCCACCCACATGTGTCTATTAAACCCACTTCCTGACAGCTTTAACCACTTTAACATCCATCCACTTGTGTCTATTGAACCCATTTCCTGACAGTATTAACCTCAATCCACTTGTGTCTGTTGAACCCACTTCCTGACAGCATTAACCACTTTAACCTCCATCCACTTGTGTCTATTGAACCCACTTCCTGACAACATTAACCACTTTAACCTCCATCCACTTGTGTCTATTGAACCCACTTCCTGACAGTATTAACCGCTTTGACCTCCATCCATTTGTGTCTATTGAACCCACTTCCTGACAGCATTAACCGCTTTAACCTCCATCCATTTGTGTCTATTGAACCCACTTTCTGACAGCATTAACCGCTTTAACCTCCATCCATTTGTGTCTATTAAACCCACTTCCTGGCAGCATTAACCACTTTAACCTCCATCCACTTGTGTCTATTGAACCCACTTCCTGACAGTACTAACCGCTTTGACCTCCATCCATTTGTGTCTATTAAACCCACTTCCTGACAGCATTAACCGCTTTAACCTCCATCCACTTGTGTCTATTAAACCCACTTCCTGACAGCATTAGCGCGCTTTAACCTCCATCCACTTGTGTCTATTAAACCCACTTCCTGACAGCATTAGCGCGCTTTAACCTCCATCCACTTGTGTCTATTAAACCCACTTCCTGACAGCATTAACCGCTTTAACCTCCATCCACTTGTCTATTGTACCCACTTCCTGACAGCTTTAACCACTTTAACCTCCATCCACTTGTGTCTATTGAACCCACTTTCTGACAGCATTAACCACTTTAGCCCCCAGCCACTTGTGTCTATTGAACCCACTTTCTGACAGCATTAACCGCTTTAACCTCCATCCATTTGTGTCTATTAAACCCACTTCCTGGCAGCATTAACCACTTTAACCTCCATCCACTTGTGTCTATTGAACCCACTTCCTGACAGTACTAACCGCTTTGACCTCCATCCATTTGTGTCTATTAAACCCACTTCCTGACAGCATTAACCGCTTTAACCTCCATCCACTTGTGTCTATTAAACCCACTTCCTGACAGCATTAGCGCGCTTTAACCTCCATCCACTTGTGTCTATTAAACCCACTTCCTGACAGCATTAGCGCGCTTTAACCTCCATCCACTTGTGTCTATTAAACCCACTTCCTGACAGCATTAACCGCTTTAACCTCCATCCACTTGTCTATTGTACCCACTTCCTGACAGCTTTAACCACTTTAACCTCCATCCACTTGTGTCTATTGAACCCACTTTCTGACAGCATTAACCACTTTAGCCCCCAGCCACTTGTGTCTAATGAACCCACTTCCTGACAGCATTAACCACTTTAACCTCCATCCATGAGAAAACACGTCCAATAAACATAGAATGGTATTAGGCAGCTAAACTAGTAGAGAGACGAGACAATCTATGGTGATGGGAGCCTTGCTAGCCTAGTTGAATACCCGACTACGCTACCAACGTTCGGACAACCCGTGTTCAATTCCCACTGGAAGGAGAGTGAGTTGTCCTCGTGGTTGGAAAAAAAAAAATACCCCGCGGTCGACCCAACCACTGGCACAAATAGGTACCAGGGTAGTACTCTGGAAGGTGAGGAATGCCGCCTCACATCGTGAGTTCTGATGCTTGAAGCGAAACCATCCAGAAGTCTCCGAACACTTTGGATAGGCGGCCGAGCGGTTGAAAATCCAATCCACGTGCCAAGATGCGGACTGAAGCCTCATACTTTACCTTAACCTTTAGAAACTATGATGTTTCGGCCAAGGCCTTCATCAGGTACAAATTAATAGATATTAATGCAGAGTCATGAAATAACGCCATGAAAAATATACTAACATCAAAACAAATAACACCAGGGCTAAAACTAAGAATAACAAAATGTTATATCTTCTCAACATCCCTGTTTAGTGCAGAAACATGGACATTAGACAAGAAAACAGAATAGAAAATTGAAGCCTCTGAAATGTGGATTTATAGACGAAGAGGAAGAATTGGAGAGAAAAGAAAGCAAACGATGAAGTCTAAGAAGAAACAAAAATTAAAAGAACTACTCAACACAACAAAGACAAAGACAAATGAAATTTATGGGTCAAGTTAAAAAACACATCAACCTACTAAAAGTAATCTTGGAAGGGAAAATACAAGGTAAAAGAGGCAGACCAAGACTAACAGGGATGAGTAACATCAAAAGATGGACAAGTCAGCCTATGACAACCCGCATCATCAAAGCAAGAGAAAGAGTGGAATGGCACTCCAAGGTAGCCAACCATTGATGGGGAGACTAAATGATGATGATGATGATGATGATGATGATGAGTACAGAGTCAAAGACAAAACAAGAACAGCAAGCACTAATCTCAAATCTATAAAAAGCGGAAGATAAACAATGTGGCATTTTACTCTTACACAATTTTGTAATTTATGATTAGTACTTCCCTTTTGTATATAGCTGTACTATCACACAACCATCAACAGATGCAAGATAAATTAGCATACTTGATGAGAGATCGCAACAGATGGGACTGAAAATAAATAGAGATAAGACCAAAATTATGAGAATTAATGCAGTTAGCAATAACCAAATAAAAATAGGAGAAATACCTCTACTGGACGTACAATCTTACATTTATCTGGGCAGTAATATAGACAACAATTAATTAATGAAATAAACATGACAAGCAAAAAATATGTACTAAATCTATGATCATAAACAAAGAAAATACTCAAAACTCACAAGGGGATATCAAAATTGAAGGAATAGACCTGGAGACAGTTCAGAACTACAACTACCTTGGACATACTATAACCAGAGATGGAAAATGTACAACTGAAATAAACAAAAGAATAGGAATAGAAAAAAGTAATTTTAATGTCATGAAGAACATACTAACATCAAAACAAATAACACCAGAGCTAAAACTAAGAATAGCAAAATGTTACATCTTCTCAATATTCCTATATGGTGCGGAAACATGGACATTAGACAAGAAAACAGAACAGAGAATTGAAGTCTTTGAAATGTGGATATATAGAAGAATGGGTAGAATTGGATGGAAGGAAAAGAAAACAAACGATGAAGTCTTAAAACAACTAAAAATGAAAAGAGAACTACTAAGCACAATTCAAACAAGACAGATGCGATTTTTGGGCCATGTTAAAAGACACGACAACCTACTAAATGTAATCCTGGAGGGGAAAATATAAGGTAAAAGAGGCAGAGGCAGACCAAGACTAATAAGGACAAGTAACATCAAAAGATGGACAAATCAGCCGATGACAACATGCACCATCAAAGCAAGAGACAGAGCAGAATGGCGCTCCATGGTAGCCAATCATTTCTCTGTTCTGTTTTCTTGTCTAATGTCCATGTTTCTGCACCATATATGAATATTGTGAAGATGTAACATTTTGCTATTCTTAGTTTTAGCCCTGGTGTTATTTGTTTGATGTTAGTATGTTCTCCATGACATTAAAATTACTTTTTGCCATTCCTATTCTTTTGTTTATTTCAGTTGTACATTTTCCATCACTGGTTATAGAATGTCCAAGGTAGTTGTAGTTCTGGTCTATTGTCTCCAGGTCTATTCCTTCAATTTTGATATCCACTTGTGGGTTTTGAGTGTTTTCTTTGTTTATTATCATAGTTTTAGTATTTTTGATTGGTTATGGAAGGCCCCGGTATCACTGCAAACGAATTAAAATCCATAATTGCTCAACCGCCCGTGCCAGCGTAATCATCCGAACCTCATCTCCCAAACAAAGAAAGGTAACTGTAGTCCCCATCATAGCAGTCTCGGCACACGCTAAAAGACATAAGGCGAAACCGCACAGAAAGTGAACACAGCCAACTGTTCCCTGTCATACGATATCATCATTCATCGAAAGCAATTGGTATATCGAAACATGATCAAAACGGATGAGACACACAGCTCACGGTGTGCACAGAGCACTTAGCTCAGTAGCTCCTGCAACAAGCCGGACTTGGAATATGAGGAAACTGCAACAAGGAACACTTTTCATGCATAGCCTTCAATGGTTCCCGTCGCCTATCCACAATATACCGGGAGTTCACGTCCTCTTGAAAATGACGATCGTCATATTTTTAAAAAAATGTATAGCGCTTGATGATGTTAGACCATCGTTGTTGACTCCAATTCCGAACATATAGACACACAGTTAGTCGTCAGATTATCCCCGTCGCACATCAAACAATCGACCGTAAGATTAGCGTACGGCCGGTCTAGAGTCTAGGGATATACGACGAACCATTATGATGATGTAGCACACAAAAAATAGTCGTACACACAAATTCGCTCTCCTTCGATTTCTGATTACTCTAGTAAAAGCAGCGTAAGAGGAACAAAACACTGTACAAGTTCCGTTAAGAGATAAAACTGGGGTTGACGAAGTAGTTTACATTGATAAGTAACATGGAAATAATTTGCGTCAAGGAATTCCAACAACAGCCATGAACAGGACCAATGTGGCGTAAGGCGCAGATCAAGTCTAGACGTTGGAAGGTCGCATTCACAACACTTGACTTGTCAAAAAGGGACTGTTGCCGGCGTACAACATCGCTTTAGCGGCGCAGATGTAATAAGAAGATCATCACTTTTACTTTAACGCAGAAAAGTACAACGGAGAACCGAAATTAATCAGATTCCGAATGCACTTACTGCAGCGATCAAGAGAACGTGACCTAGATCCCACCATCTTTACAACGGAAGTCTTTTTGTAGTTTTGTAGTCTATGAAACAGGCATATATTGGTTTGTTTACTTCTGTGTACTTTTCAATTAATGTTCTCATGCAGAATATGGCTTCTTTTGTCCCCCTATTTTTCCTAAATCCAAATTGCTGCTCATCTAATTCAGTATTGATTTGATTCTGAATCCTTCCTTGTATAACTTTTAGCAAGATTTAATGAAAGATAGCATTATAAAAAGACAACTATGGTCACTTAACTTTCATTTTTTAAAAGACAAACTTGTAACATGTATATCTTGGAAGCTGCATAGACCAAGGAGACATAAAGAAAGGAATTAAACAGAATATCGAAGGCAGCAATGATTGTCAGAAACTTTGATCAAATATAGTAGTAAAAAAAGTAAAGTACCCACGTCATGCCAAGTGGCGTATAGGGAAATATGGTGTTAGTGACCCTATATTTTACAGACCTTCAGCACATGATTTTTGGGGTAATGTGGTCGGTATTACGCCCGTGCTGCTTTACTTTCCCAGAAAAAAATCCGGTACCCATTTAAGGCTGGGTGAACCCGGAAGCCGTTGGTTGGGATCGAACCCTACCCCTTGTCCTTTGTAGTCCAGTTCACTAACCACTGAGCTATCGCGGCTCCCGATCAAATATAGAAATCAAAATTACTAAGCACAGAAACAAATCAGGATTTCCAAATCAAATCAACTATTAAATCCCTTTGGTACTAATGGATGCGAAAGCTTGGAAAACAACTAAAGAAATAGACAACAAACGGGATGCATTTGAACACAAATAATGTCTTAGGAAATAATGTGTACATGACGTAATGAAATCAAGATAGTGAAGAAGTACTTGTAAGAGAAATGGCAAAGCATCCAATAATCTCATCTATAATCAAAAGTAGAATGTGGTCATGTGTTGGCCGTGTGATAAGAAAAGACAACAAGAGAATCTTGGTCATATGTTGGCCCTGTGATAAGAAAAGACAACAAGAGAATCTCAATGCAGACTCTCAAACAGCAACCAGAGTGTAATAGAGAAAGAGGCTAAGCTAAAGAAACATTATAAAGAACATTGAGGTGAGAGGCAACATCAGCAGGCACTAGCTTCCTCACCGAGATTTAACACCTCACCCAGAAGATATGTATGGTGAGATAGAATGCTTGTCCCGTGCAAGGCCTGACACTAGATAACAAAGATTGTCGGACACAGAGAGTCTAGAATGGCTGTCTGATGTGCCATCCTCAACTCGAAGGGACAATAATATAGTACAGTAACATGAAACCAGACCAACAAAGTCTTCTATCTATCTATCTATTGACCTTTTGAGCCGTAGCCGGCCCATAGGGCGTAGACCCATATACTCTTTATTTTACTCTTTGTTTGCGATGAATGGTGATGTCGTACGACGGGGAGCGGTTGGCTGTGTTCACTTTCTGCGCGGTTTCGCCTTGTGTCTTTTGGCGTGTACATTCATGCTGCGATGGGGACTACAGTTGCCTATCTTTGTTTGGGAGATGAGTTGGTGATTCGGATGATTGCACTGGCACGGGCGGTTGAGCGATTATGGATTTTGATTCGTTTGCAGTGATACCGAGGCCTTCCATAACCAATAGAACCAATGGACTAATGGCCTTTGCTTTCTTGCCTACTTCTTGGTCAGGAGCGACCCGTTCAACCTCAGACTGTCTTCTAGGATATATTAGACCACAAGAGCCATTTTAAAAAAATGATAAAACAACATTTCTATTGGTTACATTGTGTATCCACTTTGTCTTGTCTTGGGAGCTTTGCCTACTTCTTGGTGAGGAACGACCCGTTCAACCTCAGACTGTTTTTTATAAGTTATATAACTCTTTCCGTACGGAGGCATTTTTTTTATCGACGCAACAGAAGAGATTTCGGAAACAAAATTGTTCAGGGTTTTAAGAATCAATCTACATATTTATATGTATCTAACACATAACATGTTATATATGAATGTTTAGATAATTGAACAAGGTATTAGATTTCACCTATATCAAGATGATACAAGTCATGTAAAAACAATATGATTTGATGGCGTTCACACTAATCTTCTTCTTCATCTGCCTTTCAGGGTTGAAGGGAGATATAATTTGATGTCTTTTGCTCTTCTGTTCGCCTCTGCTGCTGTTATGTTTCCTAGTGCTTCTAATATTCTATCGACCCATCTTTTTCGTGGTCGACCCTTGGCTCTGGTGTTCTCACAACGTTTGTTGAAGGCTCGTTGTGTTGTGTTTTGTTCTTTCTGCCTTGTCACGTGGCCAAACCATTTTATCTGTTGTTTCCTTATATATTCTATGGCGGGTGCTATTCCTAGCTTTTTTCTCAGTTCTTCATTTCTGATCTTATCTCTCAGACTGTTTCCTGTCATTCGTCTAACACATTTCATCTCTTGTAGAGGTTATTATTTTTCTGATTGTTCTTGCATCTAGGGTCCAGGTCTGGCATTGGTAGCACAACGTTGGGATGAAGACTGTATTGTATAGTGCTCGTTTTGCCCCTAGAGTTATTTCCTTGTTGGACAATAATGGTGATAACTGTCCAATGATTTGACAAGCTTTGTTGCATCTTGATTCTATCTCTGCTGTTTGAGAATTATCGTTTGTCATTAGACTTCCTAGGTATTTGAATTCCTCCACTAATCAAACTGAATGTTTGAATGACACTATGCGGCGAAATGTACATTGCCGTAATCGGCATGGCGCACAGTGCGGCGAAACGTACGGAAAGCATTAATCCACAAAAGCCATCAAGAAATGATAGTGTAAAAACTAATTTGTAGC
Organism: Megaustenia siamemsis; assembly: GCA_032433765.1. Lineage (NCBI taxonomy): Eukaryota > Metazoa > Mollusca > Gastropoda > Stylommatophora > Ariophantidae > Megaustenia > Megaustenia siamemsis. The sequence continues at coordinate 18,408,189 of JAVIAB010000101.1, forward strand.
AGCTGATGGGCATTTGTCCATCTGCATACGAGCGAAGGTAGCTGCAATGCCAGCAGATAGTCTGTATTTGTTATTGATTGCATTGTCCACTACCCCATACAGTGGTTGGGCATGGTATTTATAGCATGTTTCAAGTACATGATGGGAAATATGTGATTGAATGAATGCATCTTTTTACATGATTCAATCATGATTGAAGTTATGCTATTTTTTAAAACATTATTTATTCCGTACTTACAAAGCTAACCATAACATTCAATCATGGCTGAGTGCATTTATTTTGTTGATTGATCATTCCCTATATTTATAATTTATAAGAACAATCATGATTGAGTAAAGGCTTTCTTTATTGCTTCTTTTCTTAACTTATAATTTACTTCACCAAAATAAAAATCACAACTAGTGTTAAGGGATATCTACGAAGAACACTTCAAATGGCAACAATATCTATCAATCTATCTATCTATCTATCAATCAATCAATCAATCAATCAGTCAGTCAGTCTGTCTGTCTGTCTGTCTGTCTGTCTGTCTGTCTGTCTGTCTGTCTGTCTGTCTGTCTGTCTGTCTGTCTGTCTGTCTGTCTGTCTGTCTGTCTGTCTGTCTGTCTGTCTGTCTGTCTGTCTGTCTGTCTGTCTGTCTGTCTGTCTGTCTGTCTGTCTGTCTGTCTGTCTGTCTGTCTGTCTGTCTGTCTGTCTGTCTGTCTGTCTGTCTGTCTGTCTGTCTGTCTGTCTGTCTGTCTGTCTGTCTGTCTGTCTGTCTGTCTGTCTGTCTGTCTGTCTGTCTGTCTGTCTGTCTGTCTGTCTGTCTGTCTGTCTGTCTGTCTGTCTGTCTGTCTGTCTGTCTGTCTGTCTGTCTGTCTGTCTGTCTGTCTGTCTGTCTGTCTGTCTGTCTGTCTGTCTGTCTGTCTGTCTGTCTGTCTGTCTGTCTGTCTGTCTGTCTGTCTGTCTGTCTGTCTGTCTGTCTGTCTGTCTGTCTGTCTGTCTGTCTGTCTGTCTGTCTGTCTGTCTGTCTGTCTGTCTGTCTGTCTGTCTGTCTGTCTGTCTGTCTGTCTGTCTGTCTGTCTGTCTGTCTGTCTGTCTGTCTGTCTGTCTGTCTGTCTGTCTGTCTGTCTGTCTGTCTGTCTGTCTGTCTGTCTGTCTGTCTGTCTGTCTGTCTGTCTGTCTGTCTGTCTGTCTGTCTGTCTGTCTGTCTGTCTGTCTGTCTGTCTGTCTGTCTGTCTATCTATCTATTGTCCTTTCGAGCCGAAGACAGCACGTAGGGCAGAACCATAATCTCAAAAACAGAAACCTTGCATGCCAAAATGGCACATATTGCAGAGATCTCTGTTTCTATAACAATACCTTTTACAATGACAGCTTGTCAAACCATCGATCAACCTCATTAGTCGCCTCTTATGACATGCCTGGAAGGTCACAATGTCACTATTCTTTCATCATCATCAAGTGCCAAGCCTGCTGGTGTAGGTGATCATGTCTCTCCACAACTTTTGATCTTGACAGTTATTTATCATTTCTGTTGTTGACCTTCTGCCAAGACATTTTCTTAAGCTGTCTGGTACCTTTTCTCTTTGATTCCTTCTATCTCTTCATCCCTCAATTTCCCAAGTTGTTACAATATATTCCAGCTGTTCTCTTCTCATATACATGGCCAAAAAATGATGATTATTTCTTTCTAATATTGAGTATTAGCTCTCTGTTTTGCTTTAGCCTCTTTCAGAACGTTAAGTTACTCTTCTTAGCTGTTCATGGTATTCTCAACGTTCTTTTTTAAAACCATATTTCTACAGACTCCAGTGATTTTCTTGTCTGTTGTCCTATTGTCCATGATTCACATCCATATGTTAAGACTGGCTCTACATAACATTAAAGAAATCACTATTCTTTCATCATCATCAAATACCGAGCCTGCTGGCGTAGGTGATCATGTCTCTCCACAACTTTCGATCTCGACAGTTATTTACCATTTCTGTTGTTGACCTTCTGCCAAGCCATTCACTTAACCTGTCTGTTATTTTTTATCTTTGCTTCCCTCTATCTCTTCGTCTCTCAATTTTTCCAGTTGTTACAATATATTCCAGTTGTTCTCTTCTCATTACATGGCCAAAAAATGATGATTGTTTCTTCCTAATATTGGAAATTTGCTCTCTTTTTGCTTTGACCTCTTTCAGAACGTTTTCATTACTCTTCTTAGCTGTCCATAGTACTCTCAACATTCTTGACTTCCCTCATAATGAGGCTGTGGTAACACAATGGTGACAATAATATACAACATAAGATATGAAGTAATTAAACAGTGAGTAGGAGTAACGTGAGTTCTGAGTTTTGTCCAGAGACAGGAATATAAACAGTTTGGAGACTCCACAAGAAACAGATCCGACCACACAGACTTGTTTGTTCCAAACAAAAATCAGCTTCATCCGGGGATGAACCTGGACCTACCTGATTAGGAAGCCAGCACACTAACCACTCAGCCACTGAGGCTCCATTAACTCTTTCCATACGGAAGCTTTTTATCGATGCAACAGAAAATATTTCAGAGACAAAATTGTTCATGGTTTTAAGAATCAATCTATATATTTATATTTATCTAACATCTAACATATTATTAGTCATGTTATTGAGTTATTGAGTTATTTGCGGGTCATCATCATTGCACTCCGAACATGCCCATAGGTGCTCAGATCCCCTCCTCAGCAATTCCCTCAGTGTCCAGCGACTGACGACTCCAGTTCTATGTTGGTTGATAAGTCTTCTTACACGGCCACCAAGTTTCTCATTTCTGGCTGTGCCCATCTTAACTCCCATTTCCATCATCCGAAGAAGCGACGTTGATCTGTGTTTGTCGAAGTCCCGTGCTCTTCCCACATCTCGGAGTGCATTGATGATGTCCGCCCGATCCATCGGTTGCCCGTCCTCAACGACAGCGCAGCTAGCCAACCTGTCCACTCTCTCATTTCCCCGCACTCCCGCATGTCCAGGGACATAGACAAAGGTGACCTTAGTCATGTTAAAAGACATAACAGTCTAATAAAAGTAATATTAGAAGGGAAAATACAAGGTAAAAGAGGCAGAGGCAGACCAAGACTAACATGGACGAGTAACATCAAAAGATGGACAAGTCAGGCTATGGCAATCTGTACCATCAAAGCAAGAGACAGAGTGGAATGGCGCTCCATGGTAGCCAACCTTCGATGCGGAGACAGCACTCAATGATGATGATAACATATTATATAAGAATGTTTAGATAATTAAACAAGGTATTAGAGTTCACCAATATCAAGATGATACAAGACATGTAAAAAGAATATGATTTGATGGCATTCACACTAATCAAATTGAGCGTGGCGTACTATGCGGCGGAACGTACGCTGCCGAAATCGGAATAGCACACAGTGCGGCAAAACGTACGGAAAGAGTTAATATAAGTGCTGACAGCTAAATAAGTCTACATTATATGAAGTTGACATTACTCAGCTAGTCATGTACACATTTCTTTATCCTTCCTGCACTGCTAGACATTACATAGGGCTAAGCTATTGGTGTTTTTCACCATTTATCTCTATTTTTGGTGACATATTTATCTTATCTAATGAGTCTATGCCTGTCAAATTTTCTTCCCTCATAAGTTTTCTTTTTAGTGTCTCTCTAGGTCTTCCTCTTTTTCTGTACCCTGATGTTTCTCATAGAAGTGCATGTTTTGTGTTTTGGAATTCTCTTGTTAATTCATCTAACCCATGTGTGACATATGTCCATCTTCTCTTCTTAACTGTAGATGAGATCTTTTGCTGCATGGCCATTTCTCTTATCTCTATGTTAGTCTTGAATTCATTCCATTATGTGTTAGTCACATCTCACATCTTTGTGTGTGCATGTCTGTGTTAGTCACATCTCACATCTTTGTGTGTGCATGTCTGTGTTAGTCACATCTCCTATCTTTGTGTGTGCATGTCTGTGTTAGTCACCTCTAGTGACTCGGGCAGATGGTGCTCGTAAACATGGGAGGGCCGACCATCTAAGGGCAGAATCCCCCTACAGAAAAGATCATCTACTGCCTTGCAGGAAGATTGGGGACAATCAAAGGCTAGGGAATGCAAACCCGAATAAAATGCTGGCTGAAATCGGATGCACTGGGCCACTGGCACAGAACACAGTGCAACGTTTTAACGGGTGTTCAATCAGAGTGGATCTGGCAGACTCTAATTGTAATGTTCTGCCTGTGGGGGCGATCAACACACTTAACCTGACAGCTGACTTCATGTGAGAGTCTGGAATCCTACTCTGATTGAGTCCTGATCGCAGAGAGAAAGAGAGAGATTCCATTATACACAGAGTATTTTTCTTAGGAATTTGTCTCCAAAAGCTTTTACTTTTCTCTCAATCTCTTTTGTTGTTTTCCAGCTTTCAGATGCGTAGATAAGGGTTGATAAATACATTTGAGTTGAGTAATCAAAGCACACATTTCAACCTGTGATTAAACTGATAATTGCTGGAACTATAATGATGCTCAGGTTCTTAAATGTTTCTGCAATTTTTGCACTTAATCTTAGCAATTTCATCATCCATCAAGTACCATGCTTGCTGGCATAGGTGATCAAGTCACTCCACAACTTTCGATCTTGACAGTTATTTATCATTTTTGCTTTTGACCTGCCAAGCCATTCTCTTAAGCTGTCTGGTATCATTTCTCTTAGCTTAGCTCTATTTCTTGGTCCCTCAATTTTCCCACTTCTCACAATACATTTCAGCTGTTCCCTTCTCATTACATGGCCAAAAAATGATGATTGTTTCTTCCTAATATTGACAGAATATTGAAAATTAGCTCTCTCTTTGCTTTGGCCTCTTTCAGAACGTTTTCATTACTCTACCTAGCTGTCCATGGTATTCTCAACATTCTTCTGTTAAACCACATTTCTACAGTTTCCAGTGATTTTCTTGTCTGTTGTCCTATTGTCCATGATTCACATCCATATGTTAAGAATGGCTCTACATAACATTTAAGAACTCTTATTTTTTTGTTTCTATTGTCAAAAATGGATTGCACAGTATCTTCCTCATTTTTTGGAAAGCGGCTTTTGCCTGAACTATTCAGCATCTCACCTCTGTTGTACATCTACCATCTGAGGTTAATAATGTTCCCAGATATTTAAATTCATTTACCTGTTTTAATATTGTTCCACTTGCAATTTCTTCTTCTTCTTCCACTTGTCTCTATTGTGTATATTAGCAATTTAGGTACACATTTTCATGTGTGATTTCAACACTACCTGAGCTAGAGACAAAGTTTTCAATAACGAAGTCTCTTTGTCATAGCACCTGTTAAGTTGAAAACTTCTCCCAACTTAACAAGTCATGTACCAATTTACAACTAGGTTTTAACTTGTTCCTATGTTAAACTGATGAAAGTGAACATGTTAATATCGTGTTTCACTCTGTAATTTCAATAGTAATGAAGATCATCATCATCATGTGCCATAGCGGTTGGCGTAGGCAAGCATGTCCTTCCACAACCTTCTATCTACAGTGCATCGTATCAGTTCTGTTGTTGACTGTTTTCCATGCAATGATACCAAGCTATCTAGTATTTTCCCTCTTTGTCGTCCGCGATCTCTCTTTCCTTGTATTTTATTTTGCATTTATTCTATTTTATTCTATGTTGCATATGCAACAATTTCACATCACTGACAAGAGAATACCTACAGGTACTGTCCTATTTCTAATTCACTCAAATAAATAAATAAATTAAAAAAAACACACACCAAAAAGTGCCAAAAGACAACCAACATCAGTTTCAGTAAACAGCACTCTCAAAAGATCTGGTGAACATGGACGCTATTTTCATATCTTTTCATGAACTCAACAAAATTGTGAATAAGAATCTACATTTCATCATCTATTTTCAACTGGTGAAACTCAAACCAATAAAAACCACTCAATTTTAGTAAAAGTAAGAAAGAGTTCATTTGTAATGTTCTTAATGATCAGTCCAATCAATTACACAAACTGTTAAAAATAACATTTAAATCAATGAGTCAATCATAAGACATTCCAAACATTTCCAACAAATAAACATAAAAAATCAAAGTGACAAACAGTTCAAAGAAATATTAAAAATGAAAGTGACAAAGTTTAAAGAAAAGCTAAAAATGAAAGTGACAAACAGTTCAAAGAAAAGCTAAAAATCAAAGTGACAAACAGTTCAAAGAAAAGCTAAAAATGAAAGTGACAAAGTTTAAAGAAAAGCTAAAAATGAAAGTGACAAAGTTTAAAGAAAAGCTAAAAATGAAAGTGACAAACAGTTCAAAGAAAAGCTAAAAATGAAAGTGACAAACAGTTCAAAGAAATACTAAAAATCATTGTTGACAAACAGTTCAAAGAAAAGCTAAAAATCATTGTTGACAAACAGTTCAAAGAAATACTAAAAATCATTGTTGACAAACAGTTCAAAGAAATACTAAAAATCATTGTTGACAAACAGTTCAAAGAAATACTAAAAATCATTGTTGACAAACAGTTCAAAGAAATACTAAAAATCATTGTGAACAAACAGTTCAAAGAAACAATCAAAGTCAAATGTTTCTCAGAAAGTGTTCAGTCGGTTATTGAATCACATAATTTAAGGAACAAACAATCAATTATCTAAACACAAGAACTTTACAAAACAATCTGGTTAATCACTCAATCATAAATGTACAATCCCATTCAACAAATCACTGAATCAGACACATTAATTGGTCATCCCATTATACAATCTTTAAAAAAATATCAATCAGATCAATATTTAAGGCATGCAATAAAGATGATTCAATCTAGTCCCTTGGGACATTAGTTTAATTAATCACTCAAGTGAGAGGCAACTCTGGCTACACAAACTGCTGCCTTGCAGGGAGGTCAAGGTAAAAGACAAAAGGCAAGGGAAGCAGTCCTAAACAAATATCTATCTAATCAGTCAGTCAGTAAGTCTGTCTGAATTTTAATTCGTTTGCAGTGATACCGGGGCCTTCCATGACCATAACCAACCAACCATTCAACCGCCCGCCCGCCCGCTGTATTCTATTGAATGAACAACATAAACTGTATGATAGTGAATGGACAACATAACAAACTGTATTCTATTGAATGGACAACATAACAAACTGTATTCTATTGAATGGACAACATAAACTGTATGATAGTGAATGGACAACGTAACAAACTGTATACTATTGAATGGACAACATAACAAACTGTATTCTATTGAATGGACAACATAAACTGTATGATAGTGAATGGACAACGTAACAAACTGTATACTATTGAATGGACAACATAACAAACTGTATTCTATTGAATGGACAACATAAACTGTATGATAGTGAATGGACAACATAACAAACTGTATTCTATTGAATGAACAACATAAACTGTATGATAGTGAATGGACAACATAACAAACTGTATTCTATTGAATGGACAACATAAACTGTATGATAGTGAATGGACAACATAACAAACTGTATTCTATTGAATGGACAACATAAACTGTATGATAGTGAATGGACAACATAACAAACTGTATTCTATTGAATGAACAACATAAACTGTATGATAGTGAATGGACAACGTAACAAACTGTATTCTATTGAATGGACAACATAAACTGTATGATAGTGAATGGACAACATAACAAACTGTATTCTATTGAATGGACAACATAAACTGTATGATAGTGAATGGACAACGTAACAAACTGTATTCTATTGAATGAACAACATAAACTGTATGATAGTGAATGGACAACATAACAAACTGTATTCTATTGAATGGACAACATAAACTGTATGATAGTGAATGGACAACGTAACAAACTGTATTCTATTGAATGGACAACATAAACTGTATGATAGTGAATGGACAACGTAACAAACTGTATACTATTGAATGGACAACATAACAAACTGTATACTATTGAATGAACAACATAAACTGTATGATAGTGAATGGACAACGTAACAAACTGTATTTTATTGAATGAACAACATAAACTGTATGATAGTGAATGGACAATGTAACAAACTGTATTCTATTGAATGAACAACATAAACTGTATGATAGTGAATGGACAATGTAACAAACTGTATACTATTGAATGAACAACATAAACTGTATACTATTGAATGGACAACATAACAAACTGTATTCTATTGAATGAACAACATAAACTGTATGATAGTGAATGGACAACATAACAAACTGTATTCTATTGAATGAACAACATAAACTGTATGATAGTGAATGGACAACATAACAAACTGTATTCTATTGAATGAACAATATAAACTGTATTCTATTGAATGAACAATATAAACTGTATGACAGTGAATGGACAATGTAACAAACTGTATTCTATTGAATGAACAATATAAACTGTATGACAGTGAATGGACAATGTAACAAACTGTATACTATTGAATGGACAACATAAACTGTATGACAGTGAATGGACAACATAACAAACTGTATTCTATTGAATGAACAATATAAACTGTATTCTATTGAATGAACAATATAAACTGTATGACAGTGAATGGACAATGTAACAAACTGTATTCTATTGAATGAACAATATAAACTGTATGACAGTGAATGGACAATGTAACAAACTGTATTCTATTGAATGGACAACATAAACAAACTGTACAATATTTCATCTATCAATGAGGTCCACATAGATGTGTATAACAGTGAAGAGACTCTTGCGTTGATTGGTCAATGAGACAACAACAACCAATCACTTTCAATAACAAGCTATCTAACAGGGAAAGAACCTTGTGTTCTATGTTACCTCCAAAAATTCATCCATCAAAACATTAGAAAGTTACTGAATTGATCACTCAAAGAGTAAGACAAAAATAAGGCACAAAATGCAAATTATGAAGTTAATGTATCCAGCAGTATCATAAATTTAGTGATCAGATATGAACGCAATCATGATAAAATTGTGCATTTACATTTAATAATATTACCACTTCAAATGTAAGATCTTATGCTTATATGCAATGATATACACATTATGAGATACAAGTATTATGATGCAACCGACTAGATTAGTGGAAAAATAACTAAGTAATGATTCTCTCCACACCTAAAGACATATAGGGAATATGGTGTTAGTACCCATATTTGGCTGTGACCACAATCAAATTTTATTAACCCTACCAGACTGCTGTCCCTAGTTTCTGGTAATTTCCGAATCTGCTGCTATGCCGCTGTCCCTAGTTTTCGGTACTTAGCCTAGTACGTGAAAAAATGCATCACAAACTAAATATAACCAACCAATCGTGGTCAAACCTCATGGTTAGCCATTGCAAATGTCTGCCCCCGTGTGTATGAATTGACTTTGTGTGGTTAGACATGAAAAAATTATGAAAATTCACAATGAAACGAGCGGCTGATGAACCAAGCACTTCAACAGGAAAGCTGGTCTAGACTTTTCACATTCCAACAGGAGATCGATACTTTGGTTGATTCAGACTTTGAGGAGTCAGATTTTCATTAAAAAACATTTCCAGTTCAAGTGACACAGACAGTGAGGGTTCATCAGTTCGAGTGATATGAGAATCTTGAACTTAATAGATTTAGAGCTAGATCGATAGTAAGAGATGTTGGCGTGTCCCTCATATAGTAATAGATGATGGTGGTACCTTAGTGTGAAACAAGGCTCATCATGCTGGGTGGGTTGACACACAAAGGTGGAATATTGGTGCTAGATGAAAGGTAGACCTATTTTCTACAATATCTCCAAGTTCTATCTTATTCTAACCACTTGTTTGCATGTAACTAACATTTTTCTATATCATGTTGGTTTTTTCTCATGAATGCTTAGGAGCCCAGGTATATAGGACAGGTCAGGGCCTCAGGTCTGGTAGGGTTAAGATTTGGCTGGTTTAAGTCAGGGACCAATCTTCTTAACATGAAAAGTGTCTTGTGCCTATTTTTAAAAGCTGCCTGAATCTACGTAAATTAGAAAAACCAAAAATACCTGTAGATAACAATGCATGGTATTGGGCAGAAGGGTGTCAGCTCAGGCTTCTGGGTCAATAAAAACAACAACAACAACATGTAAACTAGAAACAAATCTGCAACACCTGAAAGCTGAGCCCAGACAATGAGGGTCAACAGTGACAGCACTAATAACTCAGCCATCGTGCGCCCTCAACTGTAGCAGCAAAAGAGCATTCTTTGGTGTCACTAAAGTGCTTCTATCTTTGACTAGATTAGTAAAGTACCTAGAATCATGAACATCTTGATCCTTCCCATGCCGCTAAACATGGCTGAGGTCTTCTAGTGTTTTTAGCCACACATCTCTATTCCTGGCAAGATTGAGTTATGGAGTTATTTGCGAGTCATCATCATTGCACTCCGAACATGTCCATAGGTGCTCAGATCCCCTCCTCAGCAATTCCCTCAGTGTCCATCGACTGACGACTCCAGTTCTATGTTGGTTGATAAGTCTTCTTACACGGCCACTAAGTTTCTCATTTCTGGCTGTGCCCATCTTAACTCCCATTTCCATCATCCGAAAAAGTGACGTGGATGTGTGTTTGTCGAAGTCCTGCGCTCTTCCCACATCTCGGAGGACATTGATGATGTCCGCCCGATCCATTGGTTGCCCATCCTCAACGACAGCGTAGCTAGCCAACCTGTCCGCCCTTTCATTTCCCCGTACTTCCACATGTCTAGGGACATAGACAAAGGTGACCTTACGTATTTTGGATTTCTGCAACGACTCTACCCATTGCATGCGTACAGAGCCCACCTCCACTTTTTTTATCATGCTCATCGAATCACTCAGTATACATGCGTGGGTGTAGTCTTGTGACTCTAACCATTTGAATGCCTTGGTCACTGCCATCGCCTCCATTGTCATGCTACTCGTGGTCACGATGTATGCACCACTGTCTTCGTAGACTATTCTGCCTGATGAGCGTGCTGTAAATGCCCATGCACTTCTTTGGTGTCGTCTTACAGATCCGTCTGTATAGATGACTGCATCTTTCTCATCGGTGTTATCGCAGATGAGAAAGATGCAGTCATCCTGGCAAGATGTTTGATCTTAACTAATGAGTCCATGCCTACTAACTTTGCTTCTCTTGAAAAAAATTCTTTTCAATGTCTCTCTAGGTCTTCCTCTGTTTCTGTATCCTGATGTTTCCTATAGAAAATCTTGCTTTGGAAGTTTCTTTCTCAGCACATGTCCGACATAAGTCTATTTGTCTTTCTACTGCAGAGGAGATTGTTTTTTGCATGGCCATTTCTCTTAATCATCAACATATAAATATATTTATACAGAACTATACATTACAGTAGATTAGCAAAAACTACATTCAAAAGAATTTGTTTAAAAACTATCTTCACAATATTATCCTATTTCTGGGCTCTGCTGCAGGGACTTATTGGACTGAGTATAAAAGCCACTTGTCCTATACAGTCTGGGCTCTGCTGCATGGACTTATTGGACTAGAGTATAAAAGCCACTTGTCCTATACAGTCTGGGCTCTGCTGCAGGGACTTATTGGACTAGAGTATAAAAGCCACTTGTCCTATATAGTCTGGGCTCTGCTGCGGGGACTTATTGGACTAGAGTATAAAAGCCACTTGTCCTATACAGTCTGGGCTCTGCTGCATGGACTTATTGGACTAGAGTATAAAAGCCACTTGTCCTATACAGTCTGGGCTCTGCTGCAGGGACTTATTGGACTAGAGTATAAAAGCCACTTGTCCTATACAGTCTGGGCTCTGCTGCAGGGACTTATTGGACTAGAGTATAAAAGCCACTTGTCCTATACAGTCTGGGCTCTGCTGCAGGGACTTATTGGACTAGAGTATAAAAGCCACTTGTCCTATACAGTCTGGGCTCTGCTGCAGGGACTTATTGGACTAGAGTATAAAAGCCACTTGTCCTATATAGTCTGGGCTCTGCTGCAGGGACTTATTGGACTAGAGTATAAAAGCCACTTGTCCTATATAGTCTGGGCTCTGCTGCGGGGACTTATTGGACTAGAGTATAAAAGCCACTTGTCCTATATAGTCTGGGCTCTGCTGCGGGGACTTATTGGACTAGAGTATAAAAGCCACTTGTCCTATACAGTCTGGGCTCTGCTGCGGGGACTTATTGGACTAGAGAATAAAGGCCACTTGTTCTATACAGTCTAGGCTCTGCTGCAGGGACTTATTGGACTAGAGTATAAAAGCCACTTGTCCTATACAGTCTGGGCTCTGCTGCAGGGACTTATTGGACTAGAGTATAAAAGCCCTTGTCCTATATAGTCTGGGCTCTGCTGCAGGGACTTATTGGACTAGAGTATAAAAGCCACTTGTCCTATATAGTCTGGGCTCTGCTGCGGGGACTTATTGGACTAGAGTATAAAAGCCACTTGTCCTATATAGTCTGGGCTCTGCTGCGGGGACTTATTGGACTAGAGTATAAAAGCCACTTGTCCTATACAGTCTGGGCTCTGCTGCAGGGACTTATTGGACTAGAGAATAAAGGCCACTTGTTCTATACAGTCTAGGCTCTGCTGCGGGGACTTATTGGACTAGAGTATAAAAGCCACTTGTCCTATACAGTCTGGGCTCTGCTGCAGGGACTTATTGGACTAGAGAATAAAAGCCACTTGTCCTATATAGTCTGGGCTCTGCTGCATGGACTTATTGGACTAGAGTATAAAAGCCACTTGTCCTATACAGTCTGGGCTCTGCTGCAGGGACTTATTGGACTAGAGTATAAAAGCCACTTGTCCTATATAGTCTGGGCTCTGCTGCAGGGACTTATTGGACTAGAGAATAAAAGCCACTTGTCCTATATAGTCTGGGCTCTGCTGCATGGACTTATTGGACTAGAGTATAAAGGCCACTTGTCCTATATAGTCTGGGCTCTGCTGCATGGACTTATTGGACTAGAGAATAAAAGCCACTTGTCCTATATAGTCTGGGCTCTGCTGCATGGACTTATTGGACTAGAGTATAAAGGCCACTTGTCCTATATAGTCTGGGCTCTGCTGCATGGACTTATTGGACTAGAGAATAAAAGCCACTTGTCCTATATAGTCTGGGCTCTGCTGCATGGACTTATTGGACTAGAGTATAAAGGCCACTTGTCCTATATAGTCTGGGCTCTGCTGCATGGACTTATTGGACTAGAGAATAAAAGTCACTTGTCCTATATAGTCTGGGCTCTGCTGCGGGGACTTATTGGACTAGAGTATAAAGGCCACTTGTCCTATATAGTCTGGGCTCTGCTGCGGGGACTTATTGGACTAGAGAATAAAAGTCACTTGTCCTATACAGTCTGGGCTCTGCTGCAGGGACTTATTGGACTAGAGTATAAAAGCCACTTGTCCTATACAGTCTGGGCTCTGCTGCAGGGACTTATTGGACTAGAGTATAAAGGTCACTTGTCCTATATAGTCTGGGCTCTGCTGCAGGGACTTATTGGACTAGAGAATAAAGGCCACTTGTCCTATATAGTCTGGGCTCTGCTGCGGGGACTTATTGAACTAGAGAATAAAGGCCACTTGTCCTATACAGTCTGGGCTCTGCTGCAGGGACTTATTGGACTAGAGTATAAAGGCCACTTGTCCTATATAGTCTGGGCTCTGCTGCGGGTACTTATTGGACTAGAGTATAAAAGCCACTTGTCCTATACAGTCTGGGCTCTGCTGCAGGGACTTATTGGACTAGAGTATAAAAGCCACTTGTCCTATACAGTCTGGGCTCTGCTGCAGGGACTTATTGGACTAGAGTATAAAGGTCACTTGTCCTATATAGTCTGGGCTCTGCTGCATGGACTTATTGGACTAGAGAATAAAGGCCACTTGTCCTATATAGTCTGGGCTCTGCTGCATGAACTTATTGGACTAGAGTATAAAAGCCACTTGTCCTATATAGTCTGGGCTCTGCTGCAGGGACTTATTGGACTAGAGTATAAAAGCCACTTGTCCTATATAGTCTGGGCTCTGCTGCGGGGACTTATTGGACTAGAGAATAAAGGTCACTTGTCCTATATAGTCTGGGCTCTGCTGCGGGGACTTATTGGACTAGAGAATAAAGGTCACTTGTCCTATATAGTCTGGGCTCTGCTGCGGGGACTTATTGGACTAGAGAATAAAGGCCACTTGTCCTATATAGTCTGGGCTCTGCTGCGGGGACTTATTGGACTAGAGAATAAAGGCCACTTGTTCTATACAGTCTGGGCTCTGCTGCAGGAACTTATTGGACTGAGTATAAAAGCCACTTGTCCTATACAGTCTGGGCTCTGCTGCATGGACTTATTGGACTAGAGAATAAAAGCCACTTGTCCTATACAGTCTGGGCTCTGCTGCAGGGACTTATTGGACTAGAGAATAAAAGCCACTTGTCCTATACAGTCTGGGCTCTGCTGCAGGAACTTATTGGACTAGAGAATAAAGGTCACTTGTCCTATATAGTCTGGGCTCTGCTGCATGGACTTATTGGACTAGAGAATAAAAGCCACTTGTCCTATACAGTCTGGGCTCTGCTGCGGGGACTTATTGGACTAGAGAATAAAGGCCACTTGTCCTATACAGTCTGGGCTCTGCTGCGGGGACTTATTGGACTAGAGAATAAAGGCCACTTGTCCTATATAGTCGCCACAAGGTGTTCAGGATTTTAAACAAATTGTATCCCTTGATCCTACTATGATTTGAACCCACGTTCTCCTGGCTTGGAGCACAGCAAGTTTAAGATTTGGCCACCCATGTTTGTATTCAAAAGAATGAAGAAGCTATTAGCAATTCAGAGTTCTTCTTAAGTAAGCCTAAGTAAGACAATCTTCAAATACAGAAGTGAATCCTGGACAATCAAACTAAAGGCAAGAAAATATTTCAAGGAAAAAAAATTTGTTTTGTTTTTTTAACAGAGAAATATTGAGAATATCATGAACAATTGAAGAGAGGAATGTTGATGCTCTGAAAAGGGCCAACCTAAAAAAGCTTATAGCGAACATCAGGAGAAGACAACTGTGTTTTGTCACATAAAGGGAATGAAGAGCTGAAATATATTGTGACAACAGGAAAAATTGAGGGAGAAAGACATTGAAAAAGAGGGAAACAGAGAGTACATGAGTGTTTAAGAGAATAGTTTCACATGTTTTAGGTTTGAATCCATACTATGTGGATCACAGGTGATTCAGGCGGTCACCTAAAAAAGACTACACAATGTGGCTGATGACATTTTTGTCATTTCAGAAGTTCATCATTAAATTTGTAACCCTCAAACCATAAAACATATTAGTATGAGATCCTTCTTGAAGGCTCTTTTTTAATCATGGATCAGGAAGCAGCCTTAGCAAAAATGATTAGAAACGTGGAATGTGAAAAAATAAACTAGTTTGTTTGTTGTTGCTTCTTTAGAATTACAAAAAATAATTTTAAAATCTTCAATAAATGGTCCTATGAGTGTTATTTGTGCTTCAATTGTGGTGAAATCCATCTGAACTGTGCAAATATGGATAGATTATTCAAGAAAAGTTATATCTTGGTGTTGTGATATAATAATTTCTTTATGGGTTAGCTCTGTAGGAGACCTGTAGGAAAATTTTTTAAAAATATGTATGCCATTTTCTTTCTACAATTATTTGATAATATAAAAAAAGTAAAAAGGCAGTCCTGAACATGACAATATATAATACATGAACAAACAATGAAAAAATAACAGATCTATATTTGTGTTACTGTTATTAAGTAAGCATTTGTTTTGGAACATGAGACCATGAAAACATGGTTTGTACCGTGTCAGGTAAGGGTTAAGAGAAATGATAAACAACTGTTGTCATCAATGGTTGTGGAGAGACATGATCACCTATGCTAACATAAAAAAAAACAAATGTCTAAAGAAAATACATATATTTTTGTATCAGCAAAGTGAGCTTTACTGTTTGACTAGGATTAACATGATAAGTATATCAATACCATTATCTATCTATTGTCCTTTCGAGCCGAAGACGGCACATAGGGCAGAACCACAATCTCAAAAATAGAAACCTTGCGTGCCAAAATGGCACATATTGCAGAGATCACTGCTTCTAAAATCTATGGTCTGTTTCCATAACAATGCTTTTTACAATGACAGCTTGTCAAGCCATCGATCAACCTCCTTAGTCGCCTCATACAAAATGCCTGGAAGGTCACAGTGTCACTATTCTTTACATCCCACATAATGGGGCCCCGGTAACACACGGGCAATACCATTATATTTAATTATTAATAAAATAGTAAATATAATAAATGTTATTTGAAATTCAGTGACTGTCACAAACAAATTAACATGTATAAAGTGTTTTGGTATGGCATTTAGAACAATTTGAAGTGGCAATGAGAGAGAGTTAAACACATACACATTGTGACTCATTCTAGAACATACTCTGGTTAACTATTTGTGTGATGTCAGTCAGCTTCTATTGTAGTGAGTCTGAGATGAGATTATCCTCAATGTATAGAGTGTGATGTCAGTCAGCTTTTATTGTAGTGAGTCTGAGATGAGATTATCCTCAATGTATGGAGTGTGATGTCAGTCAGCTTTTATTGTAGTGAGTCTGAGATGAGATTATCCTCAATGTATGGAGTGTCATGTCAACCAGATTTTATTGTAGTGAGTCTGAGATGAGATTATCCTCAATGTATGGAGTGTCATGTCAGTCAGCTTTTATTGTAGTGAGTCTGAGATGAGATTATCCTCAATGTATGGAGTGTCATGTCAACCAGATTTTATTGTAGCAAGTCTGAGATGAGATTATCCTCAATGTATGGAGTGTGATGTCAGCCAGCTTCTATTGTAGCAAGTCTGAGATGAGATTATCCTCAATGTATGGAGTGTGATGTCAGCCAGCTGCTATTGTAGCAAGTCTGAGATGAGATTATCCTCAATGAATGGAGTATGATGTCAGCCAGCTTCTATTGTAGCAAGTCTGAGATGAGATTTCCCTCAATGTATGGAGTGTGATGTCAGCCAGCTTCTATTGTTGCAAGTCTAAGATGAGATTTTCCTCAATGTATGTAGTGTGATGTCAGCCAGCTTCTATTGTAGCAAGTCTGAGATGAGATTATCCTCAATGAATGGAGTGTGATGTCAGCCAGCTTCTATTGTTGCAAGTCTGAGATGAGATTTTCCTCAATGTATGGAGTGTGATGTCAGCCAGCTTCTATTGTAGCAAGTCTGAGATGAGATTTTCCTCAATGTATGGAGTGTGATGTCAGCCAGCTTCTATTGTAGCAAGTCTGAGATGAGATTATCCTCAATGAATACAGTGTGATGTCAGCCAGCTTCTATTGTAGCAAGTCTGAGATGAGATTATCCTCAATGAATACAGTGTGATGTCAGCCTGCTTCTACTGTAGTGAGTCTGAGATGAGATTATCCTCAATGTATGAAGTGTGATGTCAGCCAGCTTCTATTGTAGTGAGTCTGAGATGAGATTATCCTCAATAAATGGAGTGTGATGTCAGCCAGCTTCTATTGTAGTGAGTCTGAGATGAGATTATCCTCAATGTATGAAGTGTGATGTCAGCCAGCATCTACTGTAGTGAGTCTGAGATGAGATTATCCTCAATGTATGGAGTGTGATGTCAGCCAGCTTTTACTGTAGTGAGTCTGAGATGAGATTATCCTCAATGTATGGAGTGTGATTTCAGCCAGCTTCTATTGTAGTGAGTCTGAGATGAGATTATCCTCAATGAATACAGTGTGATGTCAGCCAGCTTCTATTGTAGCAAGTCTGAGATGAGATTTTCCTCAATGTATGGAGTGTCATGTCAGCCAGCTTCTACTGTAGCAAGTCTGAGATGAGATTATCCTCAATGAATACAGTGTGATGTCAGCCAGCTTCTATTGTAGCAAGTCTGAGATGAGATTTTCCTCAATGTATGGAGTGTGATGTCAGCCAGCTTCTATTGTAGCAAGTCTGAGATGAGATTTTCCTCAATGTATGGAGTGTGATGTCAGCCAGCTTCTATTGTAGCAAGTCTGAGATGAGATTTTCCTCAATGTATGGAGTGTGATGTCAGCCAGCTGCTATTGTAGCAAGTCTGAGATGAGATTTTCCTCAATGTATGGAGTGTGATGTCAGCCAGTTTCTATTGTAGCAAGTCTGAGATGAGATTTTCCTCAATGTATGTAGTGTGATGTCAGCCAGCTTCTACTGTAGTGAGTCTGAGATGAGATTATCCTCAATGTATGGAGTGGGATGTCAGCCAGCTTCTACTGTAGTGAGTCTGAGATGAGATTATCCTCAATGTATGGAGTGTGATGTCAGCCAGCTTCTACTGTAGCAAGTCTGAGATGAGATTATCCTCAATGTATGGAGTGTGATGTCAGCCAGCTTCTATTGTAGTGAGTCTGAGATGAGATTATCCTCAATGTATGGAGTGTCATGTCAGCCAGTTTCTATTGTAGCAAGTCTGAGATGAGATTATCCTCAATGTATGGAGTGTGATGTCAGCCAGCTTCTATTGTAGCAAGTCTGAGATGAGATTATCCTCAATAAATGGAGTGTGATGTCAGCCAGCTTCTACTGTAATGAGTCTGAGATGAGATTGTCATCTGAGTCAACTGCTTCCATGTTAGGGCTCCAGATGGCCACTTTTCCATCCTTGGAACCTGCCCCTACAAACAAATTTATTGAACAAGACAAAAAAAAGACATTTACTTATTTATTATGAAAGAGAGAAATGATAAGTTGAATATGGGAAATGTATGGTGCTAAAGAGAGGTGTTATTGCAATGCAGATGTAACAGAAGATGGTTGATTTATTAGACATACGTATATTAATATAAAAGTTGGGAGATTTATTAAATATACAGATTTTACATAGAAGACTAGAGATTTATTAGAGATTCAGACATTACATAGAAGATGGGAAATTTATTAGAGATTCAGACATTACATAGAATATGGGAGATTTATTAGAAATATAGACAATACATAAAAGTTGGAAGATTTATTAGAGATAGAGATAACACATAGTAGAGATGGAAGGTTTGTTAGAGATAGAGATAACACATAGAAGATGGAAGATTTACTAGAGATAGAGATAACACATAGAAGATGGAAGATTTACTAGAGATAGAGATAACACATAGAAGATGGAAGATTTACTAGAGATAGAGATACATAGAAGATGAAAGATTTACTAGAGATAGAGATACATAGAAGATGAAAGATTTACTAGAGATAGAGATACATAGAAGATGAAAGATTTACTAGACATAGAGATAACACATAAAAGATGGAAGATTTACTATAGAGATAGAGATAACACATAGAAGATGGAAGATTTGCTAGAGATAGAGATAACACATAGAAGATGGAAGATTTACTAGAGATAGAGATAGCACATAGAAGATGGAAGATTTACTAGACATAGAGATACATAGAAGATGAAAGATTTACTAGACATAGATATAACACATAGAAGATGGAAGATTTACTAGAGATAGAGATAACACATAGAAGATGGAAGATTTATTAGAGATAGAGATAACACATAGAAGATGTAAGATCTGTTAGTGATAGAGATAATACATATAAGATGGACGATTTATTAAAGATAGAGATAACACATAGAAGATGGAAGATTTACTAGAGATAGAGATAACACATAGAAGATGGAAGATTTACTAGAGATAGAGATAACACATAGAAGATGGAAGATTTATTAGAGATAGAGATAACACATAGAAGATGGAAGATTTACTAGAGATAGAGATAACACATAGAAGATGGAAGATTTACTAGAGATAGAGATAACACATAGAAGATGGAAGATTTATTAGAGATAGAGATAACACATAGAAGATGGAAGATTTATTAGAGATAGAGATAACACATAGAAGATGGAAGATTTACTAGAGATAGAGATAACACATAGAAGATGGAAGATTTACTAGAGATAGAGATAACACATAGAAGATGGAAGATTTACTAGAGATAGAGATAACACAGAAGATGGAAGATTTACTAGAGATAGAGATACATAGAAAATGAATGATTTACTAGAGATAGAGATAACACATAGAAGATGAAAGATTTACTAGAGATAGAGATAACACATAGAAGATGGAAGATTTACTAGAGATAGAGATGCATAGAAGATGAAAGATTTACTAGAGATAGAGATAGCACATAGCAGAGATGGAAGATTTGTTAGAGATAGAGATAACACATAGTAGATATGAAAGATTTGTTAGAGATAGAGATAACACATAGTAGAGATGAAAGATTTGTTAGAGATAGAGATAACACATAGTAGAGATGAAAGATTTGTTAGAGATAGAGATAACACATAGAAGATGTAAGATCTATAAGTGATAGAGATAATACATATAAGATGGACGATTTATTAAAGATAGAGATAACACATAGAAGATGGAAGATTTACTAGAGATAGAGATAACACATAGAAGATGGAAGATTTACTAGAGATAGAGATAACACATAGAAGATGTAAGATCTGTTAGTGATAGAGATAATACATATAAGATGGACGATTTATTAAAGATAGAGATAACACATAGAATGTGGAAAATTTACTAGAGATAGAGATAACACATAGAAGATGGAAGATAAGATCAGAAATGAAGAACTGAGAAAAAAGCTATGGCCCCCGCCATAGAATATATAAGGAAACAACAGATAAAATGGTTTGGCCACGTGACAAGGCAGAAAGATCAAAATACAACAAAACGAGCCTTCAGCAAACATTGTGAGAACACCAGACCCAAGGGTCGACCATGAAAAAGATGGGTCGATGGAATATTAGAAGCACTAGGAAACATAACAGCAGAGGCAAACAAATTATATCTCCCCTTGACGCTGAAAGGCAGATGAGGAAGGAAAGAAGAAGAAGAAGAAGAAGAAGATAACATAAGTTATATAGTCCAGATGAAGTTTTTCCAGAAGTTGTGGGCTAGACAAACATTCAGGTCACACTTTACGGCAGGGAATTCCGTATTTGACGTCATGACTCCATGAAACTAAGGTAGATGCATTAAAGAGCAGGCATTCAGATGTGAGACATAGGCAACATGCAGACTTGCCATTGTGAACCAAGGCTGCCACACACAGAGACCCCAAAAGACAAAAGATAAGACATGGCATAAAAAACAAGACACCAACAAATGACAGACATCTGACATACATATGTACATAATGTTTTGCAAATGTCACAAACACAAAGACCACAAAAAACAATACAAAAAACATAAGATGGCAAGCAATCAACTAATATATGTACCTGGCATAATGTACTGCATGTATCACACACACACAAAGACCTCAAATGACAAGATAAACATAAGATGACAAGCCACCAACAAATGTACATACCTGACATAATGTACCGCTGCTCCGCTGCACACAATGACCTCACAGCATCATCATGAGCTTTGATAGTCTTCCACAGTTCCTTGCTGACAGCACAGTAAATGAAAATGGTTCCATCTTTAGTCCCTGCCCACACCTGCAGGATAGACATGTCAGAGACATCAGAAACCTCAAATCTTCTGTCACACCTCCTATCACTATTCTCTTATTCATTTCTCTTATTCAACTAGCTTATTAAACTTGTCTCCTAAATTTATTTTCCTCAACAGATGCCTTAGTCGTATAAAGAACATCAGATGCCTGTGTGGCACAATTCATGTCACGCCTTTGTGGCATATTTCATGTCATGCCTTTGTGACATATTTCATGTCATGCCTTTGTGACATATTTCATGTCATGCCTTTGTGACATATTTCATGTCATGCCTTTGTGACATATTTCATGTCATGCCTTTGTGGCATATTTCATGTCATGCTTTTGTGGCATATTTCATTTCAGATGCCTTTGTGTTATAGTTCATGTCAGATGCCTTTGTGTTATAGTTCATGTCAGATGCCTTTGTGTTATATAGTTTCATGTCAGATACCTTTGTGTTATATAGTTCATGTCAGATACCTTTGTGTTATAGTTCATGTCAGATGCCTTTGTGTTATATAGTTCATGTCAGATACCTTTGTTGCATAGTTCATGTCAGATACCTTTGTGTTATATAGTTCATGTCAGATACCTTTTGTGTTCTATAGTTCATGTCAGATACCTTTGTGTTATATATAGTTCATGTCAGATACCTGTGTATTATAGTTCATGTCAGATACATTTGTGTTATAGTTCATGTCAGATACCTTTGTGTTATATAGTTCATGTCAGATACCTTTGTCTTATATAGTTCATGTCAGATACCTTTGTCTTATATAGTTCATGTCAGATACCTTTGTCTTATATAGTTCATGTCAGATACCTTTGTCTTATATAGTTCATGTCAGATACCTTTGTGTTATAGTTAATATCAGATGCCTGTTTTTTTTAGTGAA
Organism: Megaustenia siamemsis; assembly: GCA_032433765.1. NCBI lineage: Eukaryota > Metazoa > Mollusca > Gastropoda > Stylommatophora > Ariophantidae > Megaustenia > Megaustenia siamemsis. The sequence goes on from JAVIAB010000101.1 coordinate 18,430,596, forward strand.
GTTATTCATGTACAGGTCAGGTATTCTACAGCTTCCCTGAATTTGATGAGTGGATCATAAGACCCCCTGTCTTGGACATTTAAGTGTTCTCTCTTCAAATGCATTTCCTTCCCTGACCAAAGACTGAAGATCATGACCTTATTTTCTCAGTTCACTAAATATTGTCCAATCCTCAACTTGTAAATCATCAATTATTTATGTTTCATCCCACCCAGAACATTTCCCCCCCCCTCTCCCCAACAATCAACCTTTATCATTCATCCTAACAATATTTATAAACCTGTCTAATCCAACTCATCAAATGTCCCCAAACTATTGAACTCAAAACCCCAAATCAACCTTTATCAATCTTCCTATCAATATTGACCACCCCCCAAATCAACCTTTATCAATCTTCCTATCAATATTGACCACCCCCCAAATCAACCTTTATCAATCTTCCTATCAATATTGACCATTTCCCAACAATCAACCTTTATCAATCTTCCTATCAATATTGACCACTTCCCAAATCAACCTTTATCAATCTTCCTATCAATATTGACCACTTCCCAAATCAACCTTCATCAATCTTCCTATCAATATTGACCACCCCCCAAATCAACCTTTATCAATCTTCCTATCAATATTGACCACTTCCCAAATCAACCTTTATCAATCTTCCTATCAATATTGACCACTTCCCAAATCAACCTTCATCAATCTTCCTATCAATATTGACCACTTCCCAAATCAACCTTTATCAATCTTCCTATCAATATTGACCATTTCCCAAATCAACCTTTATCAATCTTCCTATCAATATTGACCACTTCCCAAATCAACCTTTATCAATCTTCCTATCAATATTGACCACTTCCCAAAAATCAACCTTTATCAATCTTCCTATCAATATTGACCATTTCCCAACAATCAACTTTATCAATCTTCCTATCAATATTGACCATTTCCCAACAATCAACTTTATCAATCTTCCTATCAATATTGACCATTTCCCAACAATCAACTTTATCAATCTTCCTATCAATATTGACCACTTCCCAACAATCAACTTTATCAATCTTCCTATCAATATTGACCACTTCCCAAATCAACCTTTATCAATCTTCCTATCAATATTGACCACTTCCCAACAATCAACTTTATCAATCTTCCTATCAATATTGACCACTTCCCAAATCAACCTTTATCAATCTTCCTATCAATATTGACCACTTCCCAAATCAACCTTTATCAATCTTCCTATCAATACTGACCACTTCCCAACAATCAACCTTTATCAATCTTCCTATCAATATTGACCACTTCCCAAATCAACCTTTATCAATCTTCCTATCAATATTGACCACTTCCCAAATCAACCTTTATCAATCTTCCTATCAATATTGACCACCCCCCAAATCAACCTTTATCAATCTTCCTATCAATATTGACCACTTCCCAACAATCAACCTTTATCAATCTTCCTATCAATATTGACCACTTCCCAACAATCAACCTTTATCAATCTTCCTATCAATATTGACCACTTCCCAAATCAACCTTTATCAATCTTCCTATCAATATTGACCACTTCCCAAATCAACCTTTATCAATCTTCCTATCAATATTGACCACTTCCCAACAATCAACCTTTATCAATCTTCCTATCAATATTGACCACTTCCCAAATCAATCTTTAACAATCTTCCTATCAATATTGACCACTTCCCAAATCAACCTTTATCAATCTTCCTATCAATATTGACCATTTCCCAACAATCAACTTTATCAATCTTCCTATCAATATTGACCATTTCCCAACAATCAACTTTATCAATCTTCCTATCAATATTGACCATTTCCCAACAATCAACTTTATCAATCTTCCTATCAATATTGACCATTTCCCAACAATCAACCTTTATCAATCTTCCTATCAATATTGACCATTTCCCAACAATCAACCTTTATCAATCTTCCTATCAATATTGACCATTTCCCAACAATCAACTTTATCAATCTTCCTATCAATATTGACCATTTCCCAACAATCAACCTTTATCAATCTTCCTATCAATATTGACCATTTCCCAACAATCAACCTTTATCAATCTTCCTATCAATATTGACCACCCCCCAAATCAACCTTTATCAATCTTCCTATCAATATTGACCACTTCCCAAATCAACCTTTATCAATCTTCCTATCAATATTGACCACCCCCCAAATCAACCTTTATCAATCTTCGAGAACAGGCAAATAATTGCGATGCTGCGGTGAAGCTGGTAGCAAGAGGCCAGTGGTGAGGAGTGTAGAACACTCCAAGATATGAAGACAGCTTCACAAGGGAGGAACACAACACAATACTGACGTTTCGGCCTGGGGCCTTTTTCAGAGTTCAAGGACAACGAAAACAAACGATGAAACACAATTATCTATAAATACATGATCAGAAGAAGAGGGTAGAAAAGAAAAAAGTAGGATGATGAAAAAATAAAAAAAGAAGAGAGCTAAGATAAGAATATAGAAAGAATATGAGAATATATGTATAATTAAAATATAAAATTCCCAAGATTGTATTTTATATTTTATATTTTAATTATACATATATTCTCATATTCTTTCTATATTCTTATCTTAGCTCTCTTCTTTTTTATTTTTTCATCATCCTACTTTTTTCTTTTCTATCCTCTTCTTCTGATCATGTATTTATAGATAATTGTGTTTCATCGTTTGTTTTCGTTGTCCTTGAACTCTGAAAAAGGCCCCTGGCCGAAACGTCAGTATTGTGTTGTGTTCCTCCCTTGTGAAGCTGTCTTCATACCTTGGAGTGTTCTACACTCCTCACCACTGGCCTTTTATCAATCTTCCTATCAATAATGACCACTTCCCAAATCAACCTTTATCAATCTTCCTATCAATATTGACCACTTCCCAAATCAACCTTTATCAATCTTTCTATCAATATTGACCACTTCCCAAATCAACCTTTAACAATCTTCCTATCAATATTGACCACCCCCCAAATCAACCTTTAACAATCTTCCTATCAATATTGACCACCCCCCAAATCAACCTTTAACAATCTTCCTATCAATATTGACCACCCCCCAAATCAACCTTTAACAATCTTCCTATCAATATTGACCACCCCCCAAATCAACCTTTAACAATCTTCCTATCAATATTGACCATTTCCCAACAATCAACTTTTATCAATCTTCCTATCAATATTGACCACTTCCCAAATCAACCTTTATCAATCTTCCTATCAATATTGACCACTTCCCAAATCAACCTTTAACAATCTTCCTATCAATATTGACCACTTCCCAAATCAACCTTTAACAATCTTCCTATCAATATTGACCACTTCCCAAATCAACCTTTAACAATCTTCCTATCAATATTGACCACTTCCCAAATCAACCTTTAACAATCTTCCTATCAATATTGACCACTTCCCAAATCAACCTTTATCAATCTTCCTATCAATATTGACCACTTCCCAAATCAACCTTTAACAATCTTCCTATCAATATTGACCACTTCCCAAATCAACCTTTAACAATCTTCCTATCAATATTGACGACCCCCCAAATCAACCTTTATCAATCTTCCTATCAATATTGACCACTTCCCAAATCAACCATGCCAATCACCCCAATCAACATTCTCCTATCTCTTTTTTCCAAATCTCTCCAACGCAACCTACCCCATCTTCAGAACTCCCTCCACCTCTCAACTCACCTTATCACCAAATAGCAGCAAGCAGCTGATGCCTCTACAGTTTGGATCCAGAACTTGCAGCCTCCTGGTGGTTTTCACATCCCACACAACCAATAGACCTTCTCGCCGACATCCGGCCCAGATCTGAGGACATAACAAGAAAGCTATTTATTCTGACAGGATAACTACTGTGGGAGGGAAATCTCAGAAATGGAATAAAGAAGTCATTTTTTCTGACAGGACAACTACAGGTGGGACATCTCAGAAATGGAATAAAGAAGTCATTTATTCTGACAGAACAACTACAGATGGGACATCTCAGAAATGGAATAAAGAAGTCATTTATTCTGATAGGAGAACAACAGGTGGGACATCTCAGAAATGGAATAAAGAAGTCATTTATTCTGATAGGAGAACAACAGGTGGGACATCTCAGAAATGGAATAAAGAAGTCATTTATTCTGATAGGAGAACTACAGGTGGGACATCTCAGAAATGGAATAAAGAAGTAATTTATTCTGATAGGACAAATACAGGTGGGACATCTCAGAAATGGAATAAAGAAGTCATTTATTCTGATAGGAGAACTACAGGTGGGACATCTCAGAAATGGAATAAAGAAGTCATTTATTCTGACAGGGCAACTACAAGTGGGACATCTCAGAAATGGAATAAAGAAGTCATTTATTCTGACAGGACAACTACAAGTGGGACATCTCAGAAATGGAATAAAGAAGTCATTTATTCTGACAGAACAACTACAGATGGGACATCTCAGAAATGGAATAAAGAAGTCATTTATTCTGATAGGAGAACAACAGGTGGGACATCTCAGAAATGGAATAAAGAAGTCATTTATTCTGATAGGAGAACAACAGGTGGGACATCTCAGAAATGGAATAAAGAAGTCATTTATTCTGATAGGAAAACTACAGGTGGGACATCTCAGAAATGGAATAAAGAAGTAATTTATTCTGATAGGACAAATACAGGTGGGACATCTCAGAAATGGAATAAAGAAGTCATTTATTCTGATAGGAGAACTACAGGTGGGACATCTCAGAAATGGAATAAAGAAGTAATTTATTCTGACAGGGCAACTACAAGTGGGACATCTCAGAAATGGAATAAAGAAGTAATTTATTCTGACAGGACAACTACAAGTGGGACATCTCAGAAATGGAATAAAGAAGTAATTTATTCTGACAGGACAACTACAAGTGGGACATCTCAGAAATGGAATAAAGAAGTCATTTATTCTGATAGGAGAACTACAGGTGGGACATCTCAGAAATGGAATAAAGAAGTCATTTATTCTGATAGGAGAACTACAGGTGGGACATCTCAGAAATGGAATAAAAAAGTCATTTATTCTGATAGGAGAACTACAGGTGGGACATCTCAGAAATGGAATAAAGAAGTCATTTATTCTGACAGGGCAACTACAAGTGGGACATCTCAGAAATGGAATAAAGAAGTAATTTATTCTGACAGGACAACTACAAGTGGGACATCTCAGAAATGGAATAAAGAAGTAATTTATTCTGACAGGACAACTACAAGTGGGACATCTCAGAAATGGAATAAAGAAGTCATTTATTCTGATAGGAGAACTACAGGTGGGAAATCTCAGAAATGGAATAAAGAAGTAATTTATTCTGATAGGAGAACTACAGGTGGGACATCTCAGAAATGGAATAAAAAAGTCATTTATTCTGATAGGAGAACTACAGGTGGGACATCTCAGAAATGGAATAAAGAAGTAATTTATTCTGACAGGGCAACTACAAGTGGGACATCTCAGAAATGGAATAAAGAAGTTATTTATTCTGACAGGACAACTACAAGTGGGACATCTCAGAAATGGAATAAAGAAGTAATTTATTCTGACAGGACAACTACAAGTGGGACATCTCAGAAATGGAATAAAGAAGTCATTTATTCTGATAGGAGAACTACAGGTGGGACATCTCAGAAATGGAATAAAGAAGTCATTTATTCTGCCAGGACATCTACAGGTGGGACATCTCAGAAATGGTATACAACCTGGATCCCCTTATTGAGGACATTACTGTATTGCTCCTTATCTTATCCAGGAGAACAGATAGCCAAATGTATCAAAACTGGTCATTCTTAAAAAAAAACAGTGAATGCAGACTCAAATTGGAGGAAACAACAAGCCGTATGTACATTTCCTCATGACCTCTAATAATGTCAATAGCATTCACACTGTTATCTTTCTCTGTTAGACTGGGTTATAAGATAGGTGATGTTGTGAGCCAAATACTCTTCTATTTTTACTAACGCATGTCTGTCTAGATGTTTAGCTGAAACGGTGTAAGTCAAGTTGACATAAATTAGACCCTTAATATTATGCAATTGAGGCCCCTTCCACTGACAAAAATTCAGGTGTTTCTAACCTACATTCAGAACTTTTCCCCCTACCTTGTCACTATAAAAACAATTATTGTTTATTTAACTCTTTCAGGACCAGAACAGGAAACAGGAATTTTCAGATTTGGACCAGAAAACTTGATTTTTTTTCCTGTTTCCAGAAATTTTACCATATACCTTTTTCATTTGACTACTTCACACAGTAATTAAGATAAATGTGGCATGTGTCATATATCACTGGAAAGGGAAATGGATACAGAAAATGAAAATAGCAATATATTTCTGATATGTCATTATTTAAAGGAATAGTTATATTTTAAAAAAAAGAAATATTCAAGGTAGATGATTTTAAATTTAAAATATTGTATTTCACTTACCCATTTCCATCCAGATATGTGTTGCTATCCATTTGTCTTGAAATATTACACAACATAATCCAAATTCCTCGAAAATACAGTTTATTTGATGAATTTATGTCCACAAATAACAAAATTATGCACATTTTTATAAATGATCCCAGAATAAAAAATTTTCAAATTTTTTTCACATCACAACAATATTATTTACAAGTCAAGTTTGTTATTTTTATTGACACATATGTACTTATTGTGTGTGATATTCCCTAAAGCATGTTTTAGCGCACAGATGTGGCTTATCCGGACAACCTGTACAATAATAGCTGCTTCGTTTTCTTACTTTCCGCTGCTCCAAACAATGAACACACTGCAGGTCTTTCCCATCAAAATCAATGAGATGGGTGCCCTGATATCTCTGCGGCTTCGTGTTCCATTTTTTCACCGGCTTGGATAAATCAACTTGAAGAAGGTTGTTAGGAATAGGTGTCTCTGCTCCTACTATGCTACACAAATCATAAATAAGCAGCTCCTTGAAATCTGCAAAAGGCATAGGCTTTTCGGTGTTAGGGCGGCTCAAGTTATATAAAATATGAGCATTGAGTTGTGTGATCTCAATTATCCACATAAATATTTTCTTCCACCACTTGACTGTCTTCCTTGTGTGGTTGTTCCCATAATATGAGATCATCTGGTCTACTCTGTCACATCCATTCATTGAGTGGTTGTAGCTATGGATGGGTGATGGCTTCCTGACTTGACTCCTACCTTCATTTCTGATCTCAAATGTGACACTTCCATGTGTTGTCACCAATTGGCAGGGCTTTTTGGATTTTTTATCCCTCCAGCTGACACACATAACTTGCTCCCCATAATTGATGAACCACTTTGCCTCATTCACTGATATTTTTTTATTTTTGACTTCTGCTGGAAATCCGCGTCTGTTTGAATTTAGCGTTCCAGTGTAGTTGTGATTTTTCTGCCGCAGAAATTGAACAAGTGGCAGGGAAGTATAGTACCGGTCAGCAAACAAATGATGATGATCTGTGATGCCTTCCAGTAACTTGTCGAAAACTTTGACAGCATGTGAAGAATGTGGGTCTGTTTCAGGCCTGTAAGCTGTGTCCGTACCAAAATATACCAGGAGGTTGAAAACGTATCCGGTGATTGAGTCGCAAAGTCCGTATGATTTGATATGATATTTTTTTGGCTTACTGGCATTGTACTACTTGTACTTAAATCTTCCCTTGTAGCCTATAACCATCTCATCAATGCAGATATTTTCAAACGGATAAAACGCGTCTTGAAATTTTTCGATCAATGAATTGATGAACGGCTCAATTTTACATTTTCCAGCCGCATCAGGAACAGCCGCATGAAGCATAGATTGATAAATCAGTAAAAATCTTGTCCGACTAAACATGCACCTAAACCAAGGACTACTTTTAAATGATTGAATGGACCAGTAATCCTTTATAGAATTTTTTGGATTCATTCCCATGGCAATCATGACTGCCAGAAACTGAAAAAAGTATTACGGTCCAGCGGTGTCCATTTAGCAAAACTGGAATACCTGCGTGCAGGAGTACTCAATTCCATTTTTTGCTGAGCATAACTGTTGATATTTTGAATCAGACTATCAACAATTGTGTCAGTCAACAGGCTCAGAAAATACTTGGAAGGTGAAGCATTTTCTGGAAGATCTAACTTACATCCAGAATTTATATTTTGGAAGCTAGATTTTCCTATGGTATCGCCATCTCTGGCTTCATGCCACCCATCAGCAGGCTTCCTAGCCACATCTGTCCTGTCAGCTTTGGCTGACAGAATAGTATCAGTTTCATCGTCAGAATCACTGCCACTAAATTCCTCTGGGTCACTGATAGTGCTGGACTGGAGGCATCGACCAGCTAAACCTAAACAAGAGTCTTGGTTTCTTACCACTCGACTTACCACTACGATTATCATGACTATCACCACAAAAACTAAAACTCTCATCTGAATCTTCTGAATAGTCCATTTCTGATTCACTAAATAACAATGTTTCGAACATAGATCTCGCTTGTTCTGCACTATATCGTTTTGGGCGAGATGTACTGCAAGAACTACCAGCAGTGGGCGTGGCCATTTTGTGATAGAAATTTCAGAAAAATAAACAATGAATATAAATGAATAATTTTTAAATCCAAACGTCTAACCACGCTTTCAAACCACGGGAAGATCAAGGAAAAATAACTCTCACGACCGGAAATCAAGTATTGGTTGAAACAAAAACGAAATTCGGTGAAAACGAAACAAATATTCAGCTACATCCAAAATGTCCAACATATCGGTGTTGTCCAAAGGGATGACGCCGAGGACTCGGCATCGGACCTGAAAGAGTTAATGCCACTGACAGTGCTGTGTCTGTTGTTTCAGTTCCTCTTGCAAATTTGCTAAAATAACAAAAATATTTGCTAAAATAACAATCATCATCAGCATGTGCCTTACCGGTTGGCGTAGGCGATCATGTCCCTCCACAATCTTCTATCTACAGTGCATCGTATCAGTTAGGTTGTTGACTGTTTTCCATGCCATGACACCAAGCTATCCAGTATTTTCTCTCTTTGACGTCCGCAATCTCTCTTTCCTTTTATTTTGCCAGTTGTAACCAAGTATTCCAACTTTCCTCTTCTCATGATGTGCCCAAAAAATGTTGATTGCTTCTTTCTGATGTTTTTTAAGAGCTCCCTTTTTGTGTTGGCCTCTTTGAGAACTTCCTCATTGGTCTTTTTAGCTTTCCAGGGAACTTTCAACATTCTTCTGAGAAATCCCATCTCTGTGACCTCTAATCGTCTTTTCATTTGTTTGTCTACTGTCCATGATTCGCTTCCATAGGTCAGAATTGGTTCTATATAGCACCGATGAACTCTCTTTCTCATTTTTAATAAAATAACAATAGCCACCTTATAGTCCAGTGTTCATGACTTTCACTTTAACTGATGCTGCGAGCATAAAAATATGGTTCAACTTAAAATGCAAATTTAATAAAACTGAAATGATACAAAAAAGTATGACTTTCACTTTTACTCATAGAGATTACTAAACTGTACTGCTGTATAAACAAGCATACATTCAAAATGTTAATATGAGAGATTAGGTGTCATGAATTAATGGGATCATAAGGCATTATTAAATCTATCAGGACTATTACCTGACACATCGGTTTGATAAAAAGTGTTTATTTCTAGCCATTTGCTGAAAATACGGTTTTGTTGAGTGTAGCTGCATATTTGTTTTGTTTTCACTGAATTTTGGTTTTTATTTCAACCAATACTTGATTTCCAGATCAGATGTAGGAGAGTTCTTACAGAGCTTCCTGTTGATACCACATGATTTCAGAGTTTGAACGTTAGAAAATTGTTAATTTATACTCATCATTTATTTCTCAAATTTATGTCACATAATGGCCACGCCCACTGCTGGTACTTCTTGCAGTCAACCAAAACGATATAGTGCAGAACAGGTTAGATCTATATTAGAAACCTTGTTATTGAGTGATTCAGAAATAGAGTATTCATAGTATTTGAACTCAGACAATAATTTTGTTGTTGTGATAATGGGTCGTAATATTAGTAATATCTATTGTCCTTTTGAGCTGAAAATGGCACATAGGGCAGAACCACAATCTCAAAAACAGAAACCTTGAGTGCCAAAATGGCACATATTGCAGAGGTCACTGCTTCTAAAATCTATGGCTCTGTTTCCATAACAATACTTTTTTACAATGACAGCTTGTCAAGCCATCAATCAACCTCCTTAGTCGCCTCTTAGGACATGCCTGGAAGGTCACAGTGTCACTATTCTTTACTTCCCTCATAATGAGGCCCCGGTAACACACGGGAAAATATTAGTAATAGTCATGCTAAAAATCCAAGACGATCTGGCTTTGGTTTAGCTGGTGGATGCCTCTATTACAGCACTATCAGTGCCTGATACTCCTGAAAGAGTTAATATTACTTATGAATACTGACACCCCAAACACAAAAACATAGATCTTCTCCAGATACAAGTTTAACAAATTTGAAGCAGTCAAAAATGATGATTTTCACTTTTACTCACAGAAATTATTCAACTGTACTGCTGTACAAACAAATCTAGATTTCAAATGTTAACTCTTTCCGTACGTTTCAATGCACCATGCGTCATGCCAATTTTGGTCATGTGCGTTTAGCCACCACACCACCACACAGTATGTCACTCTCAATTTGATAAGTGAAAACTGTCATCAAACTATATACTTTTAATATGTCTTGTATCATCCTGGTATTAGTAAAATATAATTCCTTGTTCAATTATCTCAACATTCATATATGTTGCGGGTTAGATAAATATAAACACGTAGATTAATATTTAAAAACATATAAAATTTTGTCTCTGAAATCTCTATCACTAAATTGATAATAACCTTCCGTACTGAAAGAGTTAATATTAGAGATTAAATGATGTGAATTAAGCAGTTCATTAAAAAATATATATAGTCCAGGTGTAGTTTTTGCAGCAGTGGCGGGCTAGACAAACATTCCAGTCAGGCTTCACAGGAGGGAATTCTGTATTTGACAGCATGAACAGTCTTCACAGAAAGGAATTCTGCATTTGAAAGCATAAACAGACTTCACAGGAGGAAATTCTGTATTTGACAGCATAAACAGACTTCACATGAGGGAATTCTGTATTTGACAGCATAAACAGACTTCACATGAGGGAATTCTGTATTTGACAGCATAAACAGACTTCACAGGAGGGAATTCTGTATTTGACAGCATACACAGACTTCACAGGAGGGAATTCTGTATTTGACAGCAAAAACAGACTTCACAGGAGGAAATTCTGTATTTGACAGCATAAACAGACTTCACAGAAGGGAATTCTGTATTTGACAGCATAAACAGACTTCACAGGAGGGAATTCTGTATTTGACAGCATAAAACTAAGGTAGATGTTTTAAAGTGCAAACATTCAGATGTGTAGCAAGATGTTTGTGGAACAAATTGTGTCCATGAGAGTCACATTGCCTTCGTGATATAGTGAGCTCAGAGGAGAAATGATAAGACCAGTTGATATTGTGAGCTCCACACTATACTAACTTTATTTACTGAGATATTTGAGCAACAAAAGATGTCTATGAAAGTCACATTGCCTTCATGAAGCTTGTAATAGTTCTAAGATGGCTGATGATGAGACCAGTTGATATTGTGAGCTCCACACTATACTAACTTTATTTACTGAGATGTTTGAGCAACAAAAGATGCCAGAGAAAGTCACATTGCCTTCATGAAGGTTGTAATAGTTCTAAGATGGTTGATGATTAGACCAGTTGATATTGTGAGCCCCACACTATACTAACTTTATTTACTGAGATGTTTGAGCAACAAAAGATGTCAACAAAAGTCACATTGCCTTCATGAAGGTTGTAATAGTTCTAAGATGGTTGATGATTAGACCAGTTGATATTGTGAGCCCCACACTATACTAACTTTATTTACTGAGATATTTGAGAAACAAAAGATGTTAATGAAAGTCACATTGCCTTCATGAAGGTTGTAATAGTTCTAAGATGGTTGATGATGAGACCAGTTGATATTGTGAGCCCCACACTATACTAACTTTATTTACTGAGATGTTTGAGCAACAAAAGATGCCAGAGAAAGTCACATTGCCTTCATGATATAGTGAGCTCAGAGGAGAAATGATAAGACCAGTTGATATTGTGAGCTCCACACTATACTAACTTTATTTACTGAGATATTTGAGAAACAAAAGATGTTAATGAAAGTCACATTGCCTTCATGAAGGTTGTAATAGTTCTAAGATGGCTGATGATGAGACCAGTTGATATTGTGAGCCCCACACTATACTAACTTTATTTACTGAGATGTTTGAGCAACAAAAGATGTCAACAAAAGTCACATTGCCTTCATGAAGGTTGTAATAGTTCTAAGATGGTTGATGATGAGACCAGTTGATATTGTGAGCCCCACACTATACTAACTTTATTTACTGAGATGTTTGAGCAACAAAAGATGCCAGAGAAAGTCACATTGCCTTCATGAAGGTTGTAATAGTTCTAAGATGGTTGATGATGAGACCAGTTGATATTGTGAGCCCACACTATACTAACATTATTTACTGAGATGTTTGAGCAACAAAAGATGTTAATGAAAGTCACATTGCCTTCATGAAGGTTGTAATAGTTCTAAGATGGTTGATGATGAGACCAGTTGATATTGTGAGCCCCACACTATACTAACTTTATTTACTGAGATGTTTGAGCAACAAAAGATGTTAATGAAAGTCACATTGCCTTCATGAAGGTTGTAATAGTTCTAAGATGGTTGATGATGAGACCAGTTGATATTGTGAGCCCCACACTATACTAACTTTATTTACTGAGATGTTTGAGCAACAAAAGATGCCAGAGAAAGTCACATTGCCTTCATGAAGCTTGTAATAGTTCTAAGATGGTTGATGATGAGACCAGTTGATATTGTGAGCTCCACACTATACTAACTTTATTTCTGAGATGTTTGAGCAACAAAAGATGTCAACAAAAGTCACATTGCCTTCATGAAGGTTGTAATAGTTCTAAGATGGTTGATGATGAGACCAGTTGATATTGTGAGCCCCACACTATACTAACTTTAATTACTGAGATGTTTGAGCAACAAAAGATGTCTATGAAAGTCACATTGCCTTCATGAAGCTTGTAATAGTTCTAAGATGGTTGATGATAAGACCAGTTGATATTGTGAGCTCCACACTATACTAACTTTATTTCTGAGATGTTTGAGCAACAAAAGATGTTAATGAAAGTCACATTGCCTTCATGAAGGTTGTAATAGTTCTAAGATGGTTGATGATAAGACCAGTTGATATTGTGAGCTCCACACTATACTAACTTTATTTCTGAGATGTTTGAGCAACAAAAGATGTCAACAAAAGTCACATTGTCTTCATGATATAGTGAGCTCAGAGGAGAAATGTAGATGAGAACACAGCAATGCTGAGAGTGTCTATGACAGTCAGGTAATATATTTACTACTTGTTGCCTAGTACTTGTACAATGTGATAAAGTTAAATCTATCTATCTATTGACCTTTCGAGCCGTAACCGGCCCATAGGGCGTAGACCAAGATACACCTTCTCCTATATGAATTTTTGTTCTAGCAGTTTTCTTTTAAAGATATTTTATCAAATCTCGCCATCTGTCTCTGTTCTGTGCAAGCAGTTCTATCTCATTGAGGGAGCCGATTCCTGCTGCTCTTGCCTCTCTCATCAATGTTCTTCTCAGTGTCTCCCTGGGTCTTCCTCTTTTTCTTTTACCTGTTGTTTCCCATATGAGGGCTTGCTTTGCTATTCGATTATTATCTCTTCTCATCACATGTCCAACGTATGACCATCGTCTTTTCTTTATTACTGAAGATATTAGTGGTTGATTGGCGATTTCTCTAATTTCCTCGTTTGTTTTGAATTCGTTCCATTCTATACCAAGTATTTTCCTTAGACATTTATTTTCGAATGCGTTCAACTTTGTTTCTATATCTCTTGTTGTTTTCCAGCTTTCACACGCATACGTAAGGGTTGATAGTACATTTGATTTGAATAGCCTAAGTTTTGTGTTTGTGCTAATGAGTTTTGATTTCCACAACTTTTCAAGGCTTCTGAAAGACATTGCTGCTTTAGCCAGTCTGATTCTAATTTCTTTGCTCGTATCCCCTTCTCGATCAATGTGACTTCCAAGATAGATGAAGTGATCGATCTCTTCTACTGGTTTGTTTTCCATGTATATTTTGTCACTTGTTGGAATTAAACTTTTCATGACTTTAGTCTTTTCATGATTGACCTCAAGCCCAATTTTGCTGGCTATTGATGATAGTTCATTTGTGTTTTCCTGCATCGTTTTTATCTGATTGCTGATGAGAACTATGTCATCAGCAAAGTCCAGGTCCTCCAAATGGTCTCCTTGTATCCATTCGATGCCTTTATTACCAGTGCAGCATTTCTTCATTATGAAGTCCATAACAATTCCAAATAACAAGGGCGATAAAATACATCCTTGTTTAACCCCAGTTTCTATTGGGAAACATTCGCTCAGTCCTTCCTCTGTTCGAACTGCACATGTGTAACCATCATACATGTCTTTGATAATATTTATGATTTTTGATGGTAAGCCATATTGCTTCAGAATTTTCCACAAAGAATCTCTATGAATACTATCAAATGCTTTTTTGAAGTCGATGAAGTTAAGTACAAAAGGTTTTTGCTTTTCAATGTGTTCCTCCAATATAAGTCGTAGAGTGAAAATGTGGTCAAGACAGCTTCTCCCTTTTCTAAACCCAGCCTGTTCTTCACGCATTACTGTATCTATTGAATCCTTTATTCTATTTAGGATGATTTTACAGAATAATTTTGAGGCAACTGACAAAAGTGTCACGCCTCTCCAATTGTTACAATCTCTAAGATTGCCCTTTTTTGGGATCTTAACAATGATTCCTTTTTTCCATTTATGAGGCGTCTTCTCTGTTTTCCAAATGATGTTGAACATTTTTTGGAGATGTATTAAATTATGGCTATCAATTGCCTTGAGGATCTCAGCTGTTAACTTATCCTCTCCAGCAGCCTTGTTATTGGTCATTAGCTTTAAGGTGGTTTCTATTTCACTCAAGGTGAAGTCATCTAAATTTACATCTAATTCTGCTGCTGGTGTTTCAGCTTCAAAATCTATTAAACTGTGAGGTAGTGGACGGTTAAGAATTTCTTTGAAGTGTTCCGCCCAACGGGCTTTTATGTCTGCGCTTATAAAGTTAAATACAACAAATATATTTTGTCTTGCAGAAATACAGAAGAATATCATTTATTGTCTAGGTACATGTTTAAATTATTGTATTGAAAAACATTGCTCTCATCACTGGCCCCCCTAAAAAAAGAATCTCTTTCTATAGCCAGATCTCCCACTTCTTCTGTTCTCATGCTCAAGGTCTCTTTGATGTTTTGAAAGCACCTTCTTTTTTATCTCTTATGAGAAGTTATTTAAATCTGTTAACCTACCTCAGTACTACTCCATTTATTTTAATATTATGTTTTGATGAATCCTTTAACCTTGAGACAACAATCACCTGTTTTTGTTTATACTAAGCCCTTTACTCCTACTCACTTTCACTCATTAGACAAACATACCTCATCATTAAAGACTTCAAAACAGTCCACCTCAAGAACTCTGCCAGATTCCTCATCAGCCTTGTAGCTAAACGTCTGAAGAGGGTTGCCATCCAGGTCAAGAGCAACAATGGACTGCCATGTGCCTGCATAACAAAAGTGTTGCTCACCATAAATTAAACAGAAGGTGGACTCGGTGATCAGAAGAAAACATACACTATCTATTCCAGGAGCCAATAGTGGGGTGTGATAAACACTCCAAGATATGGTGATAGCTTTACAAGGAAGGAACACAATACAATACTGACGTTTAGGCCTGTGGCCTTCTTCAGAATATGGGGACAACGACAACAAACGGTGAAGCACAATTATCTATAACTACATGTCTGGATGATAAAGTATAGGCACAACACAACACAATACTGACGTTTAGGCCTGTGGCATTCTTCAGAATATGGGGACAACGACAACAAACGGTGAAGCACAATTATCTATAACTACATGTCTGGATGATAAAGTATAGGCACCGTTTGTTGTCGTTGTCCCCATATTCTGAAGAATGCCACAGGCCTAAACGTCAGTATTGTGTTGTGTTCCTTCCTTGTAAAGCTGTCACCATATCTTGGAGTGTCACACCCCACCACTGGCTCCTTGCTACCAGCTTTACTGCAGCATTGCAATTATTTGCCTGTTCCCCTCTATCTATTCCAGCAGATTGCTGACTCAATGAAGACAGTATATTCTAAGATCTACAAATACATCATCATCAATCCTGTGTCATCAGTCTTCATCAGAGTTCTGGGAAAGATGGCGGAAATTGCCACATGCCTTTTCAGAGAGTGCCAACACTAAAACAATTTATCAGTGTTTTGATAGTTTTTTTTTTTTTTACATGTTTCTTTAATTTATTAGAGTGAATTGGAGTTGGAAGGGACTTTGAACACTCTCTTTCTGGGGTATGTCATTTGAAATTGCTGCTTACACAGCTGACTAAGTTGCACTGGAGTTCAACCATGCTAACACCAACTGACAATGAAAAATCAAAATGTCTGCATGTCATCCTGTTTATGCAAACCAATGTAGTCACTTGAACTGTTTCGGTTGCCTTGTTTAACCCTAGATTACGGTACCATATTAAAATTTACCCCATAAAAACACAAATTCATCAAAATTTGACATTTTTCCATGTTCAAACATTATCCCCCCTCTGTGTACCTTCCTAATTACCACTTTCTGCAATCCCTGAGTGTTTAATTTGTTTACACAGCTGTTGAAATTTGTATTTTTAAAGATACTTTTTGAGATCGTGCGATACATCACTTAACACACACACACACACAAAAATCATCAATTTTAAAGAAATTGGCCATTTCTCCTTTTTTTTTTTTTTTTGTTTCCTGTGAAAAGGGAAATTTCCAGGTCATCAGAAAAAAGAACATCAAACAACCCTTTGTGACTCGGGAAACAGCAAATAACACAGTCGCCGAACATACTGATGGACTTGTGGCCACCGACAGACATTGTAACACATCAGGTCCATGAGGTGAAACTCAGGCCTTAAATCAACCTAAGCAAGGAATTTCAAGCCCCTGTGTTTGGCCTAGTGTGAACACATGGGACTGTGTCAAGGGATCAAAGAAAAAACTATTTTTAGAGCACCTAATATTACATTTAAATGATAGTAATTTTTACTATGGTATCGTAACTGGGAGAGTTACAGATAGATATCATAATCTAGGGTTAAAATGTGTGTTTTCAAGAATACTAGAGCAAGGAAATGACTGTACACTATCCATTCGATGAAAATTATTTGGAATCATCACCTGGGCACTGATTAGGGCTGCATGGTAGTCTACCTTGTCAACAGAACTTGCCAACACACTTTGGCAGGAGCAGTGATATGAGTGGAGCAGATATGGGTATTCTTGATTGTAGTGATGCTGATTCCATGAACAGAACAGCATCATCAGTCACACAGGGAAAGTGACTGACACACATGTTGTACTTACATTATGCTGCCAATATCAGACATAACAGTGTTCTTGAATGACATCAAACAAAATAGGATGCATTAGAAATGTTGAAATGAAAACAAAGAGAAACAGAGTGTCAAAAAAAAACACACAAAAAACAGGGAAATACAAGAAGGACAATTTTAGTAAATGAATATATTATGCAAACAAAAACTAAATGAGTTGGACATCTAACTAGAATGAAACTCAACAAAGCTGCAGCACCAGCATATGACATGAAAATATTAGGATTAATGTGAAAAGACAATGCAGAAAAAGATAGAATCAGTGAGTTACTAAATAATTCAAAAGGACAGCAACTCAAGCTACACAGCCAGGGATGCTCAGAAAGCCATACTTACCTCCTCTCTGCAACACCACCAACATGAGACAAGCTGTATGACAAAAACAAAGGAAGAATGATTCCATCCATTGGATAAAATCAATCACTCTAATGCAACTGAAGCCATGATGGTAGAGAGGTTGGTACATTCACCCCAGACATAGTACCAAACATATGACCCATAAAATACGCCACTATCTATCTATTGGCCTTTCGAGCCGTAGCCGGCCCATAGGGCGTAGACCAAGATACTCCTTCTCTTATCTGAATTTTTGTTCTAGCAGTTTACAATTCTTTTAAAGATATTTTATCAAATCTCGCCATTTGTCTCTGTTCTGTGCAAGCAGCTCTATCTCATTGAGTGAGCCGATTCCTGCTGCTCTTGCCTCTCTCATCAATGTTCTTCTCAGTGTCTCTCTGGGTCTTCCTCTTTTGCTCTTACCTGTTGTTTCCCACATGAGGGCTTGCTTTGCTATTCGGTTATTATCTCTTCTCATCACATGTCCAACATATGACCATCATCTTTTCTTTATTACTGAAGATATTAGTGGTTGATTGACGATTTCTCTAATTTCCTCGTTTGTTTTGAATTCGTTCCATACTATACCAAGTATTTTCCTTAGACATCTATTTTTGAATGCGTTCAACTTTGTTTCTATGTCTCTTGTTGCTTTCCAGCTTTCACACGCATACGTAAGGGTTGATAGTGCATTTGATTTGAATAGTCTAAGTTTTGTGTTTGTGCTGATGAGTTTTGATTTCCACAACTTTTCAAGGCTTCTGAAAGACATTGCTGCTTTAGCTATTCTGATTCTAATTTCTTTGCTTGTTTCCCCTTCTCGATTAATGTGACTTCCAAGATAGATAAAGTGATCGATCTCTTCCACTGGTATGTTTTCCAAGTATATTTTGTCATCTGTTGGAATTAAGCTTTACATGACTTTAGTCTTTTCATGATTGATCTCAAGCCCAACTTTGCTGGCTATTGATGACAGTTCATTTGTGTTTTCCTGCATCGTTTTTATCTGGCTGCTGATGAGGACTATGTCATCAGCAAAGTCGAGGTCCTCCAATTGGTCTCCTTGTATCCATTCAATGCCTTTGTTACCAGTGCAGCATTTCTTCATTATGAAGTCCATAACAACTCCAAATAACAAAGGCGATAAAATACATCCTTGTTTAACCCCAGTTTCTATTGGGAAACATTCACTCAGTCCTTCCTCTGTTCGAACTGCACATGTGTAACCATCATACATGTCTTTAATAATATTTATGATTTTTTGATGGTAAGCCATATTGCCTCAGAATTTTCCACAAAGAATCTCTATGAATACTGTCAAATGCTTTTTTGAAGTCGATGAAGTTAAGTACAAAAGGTTTTTGCTTTTCAATGTGTTCCTCCAATATAAATCGTAGAGTAAAAATGTGGTCAAGGCAGCTTCTCCCTTTTCTAAACCCAGCCTGTTCTTCACGCATTGCTGTATCTATTGAATCCTTTATTCTATTTAGGATGATTTTGCAGAATAACTTTGAGGCAGCTGACAAAAGTGTCATGCCTCTCCAGTTGTTACAATCTCTAAGATTGTCCTTTTTTGGAATCTTAACAATGATTCCTTTTTTCCATTTATGAGGCGTCTTCTCTGCTTTCCAAATGATGTTGAACATTTTCTGGAGATGTATTAAATTATGGGTATCATTAGCCTTGAGGATCTCAGCTGTTAACTTATCCTCTCCAGCAGTCTTGTTGTTGGTCATACGCTTTAAGGTGGTTTCTATTTCACTCAAGGTGAAGTCATCTAAATTGACATCTAATTCCGCTGCTGGTGTTTCAGCTTAAAAATCTATTAGACTGTGGGGTAGTGGACGGTTGAGAATTCCTTTGAAGTGTTCCGCCCAACAGGCTTTTATGTCTGCACTTGTTTTTATAAGTTGTTGTAGTTGGTTATAAAAATACACCACTGGCCAATTAAAAATAAATATGAGCACAAACATGATATTCTGCATGGAGGAACCTGTGTACACTTAAAAAACCTACTGATAATTCATCCTATTTATAGAATCAGTTTCACTGCAGTCAGGCTTCCCCATATCTGCTCCACTGCCCATCCCAGCATTTCTTGAAGTGTATGTAGACTGAATGTTCCTCTAAGGTGTTGATTGTAGACACATCTGCTTTGCCACTAACCACTCTGGATTAACCAGACACCTTTTTTTACCCCAAGCTCATCAGTCTCTGACTTATATATCCTTGTCCCACCCATTCTTCACAGATAATTATAGCCAACAAAGCAAAAATATAAATAAATTAACAAAACCACAGCTTGAAACAGACATACCACACCACAGCCTGTTGTCATAGAGTTTGATGCTCCGTAGGCTGTGGGTTTTAGGAAATTGAATCTTCTTGGCTGCCCGTAGAGTCTGCAACTCCCAAAGGATGATCAAACCATCCACACTAGCACTGTAGGCATATCTGTGAAGGTAAACACTATGATTGCTATTTTATCTTATTACAAACAAATCAGAATAAACAGAAACTCTCTCTCTCTCTCTCTCTGCGATCAGGACTCAAACAGAGTAGGATTCCAGACTCTCACATGAAGTCAGCTGTCAGGTTAAGTGTGTTGATCGCCCCCACAGACAGAACATCACAATTAGAGTCTGCCAGATCCACTCTGAACACCCGTTAAAACGTTGCACTGTGTTCTGTGCCAGTGGCCCTGTGCATCCGATTTCAGCCAGCATTTTATTCAGGTTTGCTTTCCTTAGCCTTTGGTTGTCCCCAATCTTTCTGCAAGGCAGCAGATTGTCTTTTTTGTAGGGATTCTGCCCTTAGATGGTCGGCCCTCCCAGGTATACGAGCACCACCTGCCTGAGTCACTAGAGGTGACTAACACAGACATGCACACACAAAGATATGAGATGTGACTAACACAGACATGTACACACAAAGATATGAGATGTAACTAACACAGACATGCACACACAAAGATATGAGATGTGACTAACACAGACATGCACACACAAAGATATGAGATGTGACCAACACAGACATGCACACACAAAGATACGAGATGTGACTAACACTGACATGCACACACAAAGATATGAGATGTGACCAACACAGACATGCACACACAAAGATATGAGATGTGACTAACACAGACATGCACACACAAAGATATGAGATGTGACTAGCACAGACATGCACACACAAAGATATGAGATGTGACTAACACAGACATGCACACACAAAGATATGAGATGTGACTAACACAGACATGCACACACAAAGATATGAGATGTGACTAACACAGAAACAGAAAAGATACAAAGATTTCATGAATTCATTAAGTACCATGCTTGCTGACTCAGGTGATCATGTCTCTCCACAACTTTCTATCTCTAGCTCAACTGTTTAACCATTCTGTTGTTAAATTTCCTACCAAAATTCTAGATATTTACCTGCCCTGATTAGCCAGCACAATGTCCACAACCAGATCAGGATGGTCTGTCAATGTGTGGTTGCAAGTAATGGTCTCCATCTCAATGATAAAGATACCCTGAGAGCCGGCCCACACCTGACTCTTGCCAACATTGATCAAGACAGACTGGGAACAACAAAACAATGGACTATCATTTATAAAGCAACAGTATAACTAAAGCTCATTGTGTGGAGAAGAAACATGGATATTAAGTAAAAAAAAAAAGGAAAGCAAAATGGAAGCCTTAGAAAAATAAATTGATTGAAGATGAGGTATTTGTTGTGTGTAGACCTACGGATGACTTTATATTTTTTG
This sequence comes from Megaustenia siamemsis, assembly GCA_032433765.1. NCBI lineage: Eukaryota > Metazoa > Mollusca > Gastropoda > Stylommatophora > Ariophantidae > Megaustenia > Megaustenia siamemsis. The sequence goes on from JAVIAB010000101.1 coordinate 18,452,405, forward strand.
AAATATTGTAAATTAATGATACTATCTATCTATTGACCTTTGGAGCTGTGGCCAGCAAATAGGGCATAGACCCAGATAGTCTTTCTCTTTGTCTAAATTTTCTTTCTAGCAGTCTCAATCCTTCCAAAAAACATTTATCAAATCCTGCCATTTGTCTCTGTTCTGTGCAAGCATCTCAATCTCATTGAGAGAGCCGATTCCTGCTGCCTTTACCTCTCTGATCAATGTTCTTCTCAGTGTCTCTCCGGGTCAGCCTCTTTTCTTCCTACCTGATTTAATTTTAATTAATTATACTGAAGGGAGGTCAAAAAGTAATGCACACCAATTTTTTTCTCGGAAACTATTCGGGCAAAATGTGTGAAATTTTCACAGATTGTAGCTGAACATCCCTTTGACACTACCTATTTGTCAACATAATCTCCGTCCAAGCGTATTGCCTTACGCCAACGCGAAACTAGGTCATGAATGCCTCGTTTGTACCAAGTTTTGTCCTGCTCGCGTAGCCATTTTTTAACTGCACGGATCACATCCTCATCATTGTCAAAGTGTTTCCCACGCAGGAATTTTTTGAGTGGTCCAAACAGATGGAAATCGGAGGGAGCCAGATCAGGGCTGTAAGGAGGATGAGGCAGTACAGTCCAACCAAATTTGTTGATTGCTTCCCGTGTTACCAGACTTGTGTGAGGGCGTGCATTGTCATGTTGAAGCAACAAATCTGCAGATGGCTTATTAGGCCGAACTCTGTGGAACCGATTTTTGAGTTTTGTCAGTGTATTGATGTAAGCTGTCGAGTTGATTGTCTCACCTCTTGTCATTACATCAACAAGAATCACACCATCAATGTCCCAGAAGACAGTGATCATCACCTTTCCGGCTGATGGAGATGTTTTGAATTTTTTGGTGACTGCGGATGATACCATTCCATTGACTGCATTTTTGTTTCAGGCTCATAATAATGTGCCCACGTTTCGTCACCGGTAACAATTTTTGACAAAAACATTTCTCCTTCAACACCGAAACGCTCCAACAATTCAGAACAGAATGTTTTCCTTTGAACTCTGTGATCATTTGTTAGGCACCGAGGAACCCGTCGAGCGCAAATCTTTGAATATCCGAGAGTTTTAAACATTGCGATTGCACTTCCCTTGCTGACTGTAAGCTGTAATGCCAATTGCTGACTAGTGATACGCATATCCTTACGAATAATGGCATCAGCCCGGTTTAACATGTCTGTGCTGGTAGCCGAGGCAACACATCCAGAACGCGGTAAATCATGCAGCTCCACTCGTACACTTTCTGCAGCTTTAATTCTCTGAACCCAGCGACTAACTGTACTCCTATCGACTGCAGAACATTTGTACACTGCACACAGTCATTTATGAATGTTTGCCACAGTTTCTTTCTCCGCAACCAGAAAATCTATGACAATTCGCTGTTTGTAACGGACATTGTTGACAAGCTCCATTTTAACGGTTCATAGATTGCGTAATATTTTTCAGAATGCTGTGCAATTTGGTGCACATAATTGGAACATGTCATATTCCAAGTGTGCAAAATTTCATATTCCTATCTTTATTATTAGCCGAGAAAAAAATTGGTGTGCATTACTTTTTGACCTCCCTACGTACTAGACAGTGATAAAGTTTCTTCCCTAAAACATGTGTACAAAAAAAGGGTTTCCATCTTATACACTGGTGTGTTTTAAATGAAGGAAAATACAGTCTCTTATCAGTGCTCTTACTTGGTAAAAGAGTGAACATGGGGTTCAATCTCTGCTTGATTCTCTCCAGATGAGATGAATTGAGGAATAGCACTGACCTCCTCCAAATGCTCTGGCCTAGTATTCTTCTTATTATTATTTCCCTTCCCTTTAGCATTAAAATATCTTATGGGATACCTTGTACCTCAACTATTTTATCTTTCTTTCTTTCCTTCCTCATTTGCCTTTCAGCGTTGAGGAGAGATAGAGTTCATTGTTTCTTGCTCATCTATTAGCCATTTCTGGTGATATACCTCTGAGTGTTTCTAGTATTCTGTTTTTCCACCTTTTTATTTGTCAGCCATTTGGTCTGGTGTTCTCATATTGTATGTTGGCAACTCATTATATTAGAATTAGTTCTTTATGCCTTATCACATGTCTGAGCCACTTGATCTGTTGTCACTTTATGTATTCGAGAGCTGGTTTCGTTACTAATCTTTTTTGCTCAGGCTATTTCCTGTTATGCATCTGACACACTTCATTTCTGTGGTGGTTATTTTTCTAATTGTTCTTGAGTTCAACTCTTTCAGGACCATAACAAAAAACAGGAATTTTCAGATTTGGACCAGGTTAATTTTCTGGACCGGTTTCCAGAAATTTTACCATATACCTTTTTCATTTGACTTCTTCATACAATAATTTAGATAAATGTGGCATGTGTTATACATCATCGGAAAGGGAAATGGATACAGAAAATGAAAATAGCAATATATTTATGATATGTGATTATTTAAAGGAATAAAATATTTTTTAAAATATAAAATATTCAAGGTAGATCATTTTTAATTTAAAATATTGTAATTCACTTACCCTTTTCCATGTTTATATGTGTTTGCTATCCATTTGTCTTGAAGTATTACACAACATAATCCAAATTCCTCTAAAATACAGTTTATTTAAGGTGACCATTCGTCCCGGATTGTCCGGGACAGTCCCGGAATTTGACATTTTTTTAACCTTTGTCCCGGATTAGCTGCCGTACCGGTTTTGTCCCGATTTTGGCATATTTTTTAGCTTTTGTCCCGGATTTGATAAAAAATAATTTGGGACACAAACGTTTACCAATTTTGCCATTTTGTGTATAATTTTATATAAGTTTACCAAATTTGCCATTTTGTATACATTTTGTATACAAAATGTATACGGCGTACATTTCTTCAATTAAAAAAAATATTATTACGTTGCTGTGTAGACAATTTTGTTTAATATCAAAACAGTAGAATGCGCTCCTAGTTTTAAATCGCGTATATATTCGTTGTGTTACTAACTTCCACTTTCACTTTCGCAAAAAATGGCACCGAAGCGTAATTGTAGTTTTAATCAAGATTTACAAAAGGAATACCCTTTTATAAAAAGTCTACATCGTCATCAGACTTCACTGTAAGATGTAATATATGTTCATCCGGGTTTACTATTAACCATAGTGGACGTGGTGATATTAAGAGCCACATAAATAGTGATAAACATAAGAGAGCCGTCGCTACTGCTGCATCAAGCTCGTCGTTGACAAATTTTTTTCGAGCTGAACAGGTTGGTAACAAAGAAGAACAGTTAGCTGCTACAGAAGGTGCCTTTGCATATCATACAGTGATGCACAATCACACGTTTAGATCTATGGACTGCACATCAAAATTGCTTCAGGTAACTTTAGAACCAAAATTTGCCTGTGCACGTACGAAAACAGAAGCTATTATTCGGAATGTGTTCACACCCCATGCTCTAAACGAGTTGAGATGTGACCTAGAAAACGTAACATTTATCTCCATACTGACAGATGCCTCCAACCACAAAGTAATCAAGATTTTTCCTTTGCTTGTCAGATACTTTGATCGCAATAAGGTACTGAAAGTTAAAATATTAGAGTTGAAGTCATTGCCGGGTGAAACATCTGATATAGTAAGTAGTTTTCTTATTGACTGTCTAACTGAAAATGGTTTAGAACTGAAAGTAGTTGGATTATGTGCAGACAACACAAATTCTAATTTTGGGGGCGCTGAAAGAAAAGGACAGAACAATGTTTTCACAAAACTGAAAGAAAACCTTGGACATAGTTTGATAGGTGTTGGGTGTGCTTGCCATATTTTCCACAACACTGTTCGAGCAGCTGCAGACGTATTGCCTGTTGATGTTGAAATGACTATCGCAAAAATTTATCTGTACTTCAAATCATACACAGTTAGAGTTGAAAGTCTCAAGGAGTTTTGTCAGTTTGTCGACACAGACTTCCAGATGATTTTAGGTTATGCACAAACTAGGTGGCTTGCGCTCTTGCCTGCTGTTGAAAGGGTTCTTTACATGTTCTTGCCTCTAAAATCATATTTTCAATCTCAAGACAGATGCCCAGTTTTTATACAGGAATTCTTTGAAAACCCACTGTCTGAGGCATGGCTTATTTTGGTTCACAGTCAGGCATCCTCTTTCCACGAAGCAGTGCAGAAAGTAGAGGGACAGATGGTCACTGTATTTGAAGTCATTGACAACATCAATAGGTTGAAAGCTATCTTGGAGTCTAAGCTGGAAGACGGCTTCTTGCCATCAAGAGTTCAGATAATCCTTAAAAAGCTGGAAATGGAAGGATTTCCACGTGATGATGTGAAAAAGTTTAACGCCAGTGTTTCTTCATTTTATGAAACAGCTTTAAGTTATTTGAAGAAATGGGCTGCAAATAATTTTCAAAACCTAGAGTCTTACAGCTGGGTAATGCTGAACAGAACACCAAATTGGGAAGATATTGAGAAGTCTTCATCATTAGTGAGTCAAACAGTGCCTTCAGTCGACTTTCCAGAAAATGAAATGTATGACAAATATGTCTACATGAAACAGTTCGTTACTTCACAAAAAATTAGTGAGTGGAGTCTTAATAAAACATTACTAGGGCAGCGTTGGGTTGAACTAGCTTCCCACTTCAGAAACAATCATGTGCCCGTTTCACATATTCTGAAGTTGGCAGAGTTCTTTTTGTGTCTACCTGGAACAAATGCAGCAACAGAACGAGTGTTTTTTCTGATGAACAGTTTGTGGACAAATGATAAAACACAACTAGGTGTTGAAACTTTAAAAGCCATGTTGATCACCAAAGTGAACTATGAGGGAACATGTGTTTAATTTTATAAGATGCTGCATACAAAGAAGGACATTTTACAGAAAATTCACTCATCTGAAAAGTACAGCATCTCTGTTTCACCTTCAATTTAAGTGAGTATTACTGTTTTTTTTTATCTCCTGATTATCCTGATAGCGTATTGTAGGTCTATATTATTAGATGTTTTAAAATGTATGTATTATTCACTTGAAAATGACAGCAAGAAGAAATGTAATTTTATTGGTGGAAAATTGAAGTAAAATTATTCCGTCCCGGAATGGGATTTCAAAAATATGGTCACCTTAGTTTATTTGATTAATTTATGTCCACAAATAACGAAATTATGTACATTTTTGTAAGTGATCCCAGAATGAAAAATATTACAAATTTATGTGACGTCATAATAATATTATTAACAAATCAAGTTTATTATTTTTATTTACACAACATGTTTGTGATATGTCCCTAAAGTACCAGTTTCGTTATCAGAATAACTACCACTCGATAATGCTGTAATGATGACGTCATGGGACGCACCAAAATGGCAGCTTATTTATATTCGAGCTATGGACTAAGCAATTATTAATTATATAAAATCAACAAAACCATAAATACATCACTCACCACTGCCGCTTTGTTACATCTTGTTTTATCTAATTATATAAAATCGACAGCACCATAAATACATCACTTACCACTGCCGCTTTGGTCTGCACAAAATTCCGTTCAAGACTCCAATTTGTGGCATCAAACACACGCACTTTCCCATCTCCCATGCCACACCAGAGGCGAGGTGAACTGCTGTCACTGTTATCTGTAAGTTGCAGTACCATTTTACTTTGTTTAACATAAAAAGAAACAATTAATTCTGCAGCTTGTGCTAATAGTTCAATGGTCTAGGCAAGCAAAAACTAGACTGGGGAAAGCAGCATGCTCTTAACAAAAGCTCTGTTTATTTGCTTCTTACACTGTCATTGGTGAAAAATGTGAATGAGGTATTACAACCCATACCTATCCTCTGATATTCTTTCAGTTTATCCCTCTATATAATTTCCTTGCCAGTTTCTTGAACATGCTTCAATTCTACTTCTGTTCCTTCTTGCAAAACTAAAAAAGCAGCTCAATATTAAAATTTTCACCATATTTTTAGCATCACTGCAGCCCAATAACAGCCAATGGTGAATCTGTTATATCCGATGTAGTTTTAAGAGATGATAGGATACCCAAATTAGAATCAGAATAGTGAAGGCAGCAATGACTGTCAGAAACCTTGATAAAATATTCAAATCAAAATTACTAAACACAAAAACAAAGCTCAGGATTATCAAATCAAATGTAATATCCACATGACTTATTCATGTGAGAGCTGGAAAACAACTTAAAAAATGTAAAATAAACCGGATACATCTGAAAACAAATGCCCCAGCAAAATACTTTGTATACCAAGGAATGAAGACCAGGCTAGTGCAGAAATAAGAGAAAAGACAGAGCATCCAAAAATATCAATTATAATCAAGAGAAGAAGGTTGGCCATGTGATGAGATGACACAACAAGAGAAAATCAAAGCAGGCCCTCAAATGGTAACCAGAGGAAAAATAAAAAGAGGTCAACTTAGAGAAACACTAAAAAGAATACTGAGGTGATAGGCAAAAACAGCAGGCATCAGCTCCCTTGTCAAGATTGAACAACTCACCCAGAACAGAGTTATGTAACAAGATACAATGTAGATCCTGTGCAAGGTCTGATGCTTGATAATAAAGATCATCAGACATAAAGAGTCTAAAATTTATGCCCTATATGCCGTTTTCAGCTCATGAAAACAACAGATAAATAAATGGATAGGTTAGGATTGACAGACAGACAGGCAGGCAGACAGATAGATAGATAGATAAATAAATACCCAATATGTTTTTCGAACACAGAGAGGTTCCCACCATACCATCTTACAATTCAAATGGCTTGCATCATTTACCATTGTTGATTTTGTTATAATAAGTTAATAAATAAGCTAAGCTGTAGTAGATTTCTATGGATATTACAATCCAGTCTCCATTTTAACAAAAGTATGCAGAATTTCAAAGTGATCAGTAATGAAATAACATTTTTATTGACAAATAAATGACCACACTTTTTCAAAATTATTTTTTACGTGCAAGCTATTTGTTATCTGACTTTTTCAATATTATTATGTGCAGACTATTATTTATCTTATGTCATATATGACTACTACTAGTATCATCAGTAATCAAGAAAAGACATTGGACATATGTTGGACAAGTGATGAGAAGAGACCCAAAGAGACACTGAGAAGAACATTATTGATAGAGGCAAGAGCAGCAGGAATCAGCTCCCTCAATGAGATAGAGCTGCTTGCACAGAACAAAGACAAATGGTGAGATTTGATAAAATATCTTTAAAAGAATTGAAAACTGCTAGAACAAAAATCCGTATAAGAGAAGGAGTATCTTGGTCAGTTGAAACCCTATGGGCCGGTTACAGCTCAAAAGGTCAATAGATCGATAGATAGAATGGTAAGGTATGTCAGACATTATTATTGTTCTTAGACTTTGTTTACTGGTATCATCAGAGCACAAGCACTTTGTCATCCACTGAAAGTGAGATGGAACACCTATGGGTTAACCTAAAGTACTATTCATAGATTACAAAAAGGTATTTGATAGTTTAGACAGAGGAATGCTTTGGAAGTTGCTGAGTCATTATGGAATCCCCATAAAGTTTATTAACTTGATTGAGTTAGCTATTCGGTTATTTGGAGGTCATCATCATTGCACTCTGAACATGTCCATAGGTGCTTAGATCACCTCCTCAGCAAGTCCCACAGTGTCCAGCAACTGACGACTTCATTATTAACCTGATAAAACAATCTATCTATCTTTCGTTCGCCCAAAGTATTGTCTGTATCTGCAATGTCGTTTCCTGTATAAATTTTACTGTCTTTTGTAATTCTTGCAGTGGTCCATATATTTGTGTCTGTAGTGTTGTATCTATGAGCCAATGGATTTTCCTTAGTCTACTATATTCTGTGCAATCTTGAAGTATGTGTTCAGCAGTCTGGGGCACCTGTCCACATGTACAAGTAGTTGATGTGCCGATCTTGAATTTTGTATACATGTGACTATGGAGTCGATTGTGTCCTGTTCTGAGGCGTATAATGATAACTTGTTCATATCTATTCATATTATGAAAGGCATCCTGATTTGGGGCTTGTGGTCCTCTGATTGATTTGATTATCTGTTTCTTATGATGGTATGTAACCGGTGTATCTAGTTGTGTATCTGTTGAACCTTCATTTGCCAACTGATCTACTTTCTCATTTCCTGGTATTCCACAGTGATGATAAAACAATGAATGAAGGAATGAAATGTAGTGTTGAGCATGACAGGCAGCCTACAGAAGCATTTGAAATAGAAACAGGAGTAAGACAGGGATGACTTCTATCCCCATTTATCTTTATGCTGGCCACAGATTGGATTATGAAAATAACACTACAACAGAAATATAATCCAGTGGTCACAACTCTTGCAGTGAATGATTTATATCACTTTTATCAAACTCTAAACTTTAAGAACCGGATAGCTTAAGGTTGAAATAAAAGAGCTGACCTGCGGTATAGAGCATAACATCCACAGTTTTTCGTTCTCGCTGTCCAATGTTTGGGTCAACACGATGTTGGAGGGCAGAAATTGTGTCCCTTGGTAAGCTGTGACGGCCTTCAGTCACATAGGATGTGAAGTAACAGAGAGGCTCTGCAGCGTTGTTCACCTGCCCATAATGGGTCACACACTCATCCTGTCCACTGAGACAAATATTTGTGTATAATTAGGTTACATATAGACTCACAGTTGGCCTATTTACTACAAAACATAATAGTCTACATCAGCACAAAGAAACATACAAAGAACATTATTTTCACCCAATGCAACTCGTATCAAAAATAGTCACTCTAGACAAAGTAGAAGTGGAAGGCAGCCACTATAGAAATGAGATATTAAATATTTGAAGTGAAAGAAGAGGAAATCTAACACAAAAATGACCATACTGAAAGTAATACAAATAATAGACAAAATAATGATCATATTGAAAGTAATACAAATAAAAGTGGTACTATTCTATCTATCTATTGACCTTTCGAGCCGTAACCGGCCCATAGGGCGTAGACCAAGATACACCTTCTCCTATATGAATTTTTGTTCTAGCAGTTTTCTTTTAAAGATATTTTATCAAATCTCGCCATCTGTCTCTGTTCTGTGCAAGCAGTTCTATCTCATTGAGGGAGCCGATTCCTGCTGCTCTTGCCTCTCTCATCAATGTTCTTCTCAGTGTCTCCCTGGGTCTTCCTCTTTTTCTTTTACCTGTTGTTTCCCATATGAGGGCTTGCTTTGCTATTCGATTATTATCTCTTCTCATCACATGTCCAACGTATGACCATCGTCTTTTCTTTATTACTGAAGATATTAGTGGTTGATTGGCGATTTCTCTAATTTCCTCGTTTGTTTTGAATTCGTTCCATTCTATACCAAGTATTTTCCTTAGACATTTATTTTCGAATGCGTTCAACTTTGTTTCTATATCTCTTGTTGTTTTCCAGCTTTCACACGCATACGTAAGGGTTGATAGTACATTTGATTTGAATAGCCTAAGTTTTGTGTTTGTGCTAATGAGTTTTGATTTCCACAACTTTTCAAGGCTTCTGAAAGACATTGCTGCTTTAGCCAGTACTATTACAAAACACCAAATATAAAATAAATCCAATTCTCCAGAACCAACCTCCTAATGATGGCATCTAGAAGCAGCACATTCTGAACAGCCTGACCAATGGCAGTGAAGTCCTTAGTTGCCTCTGCTACAACCCTTCCAGCTCTCATCTCCTCTATCATGACTGACCAGAGGTTGCGCTCACTCTTCAACCAGGCTGCAAACTTCACTTTGTTGGCTTGATACAACATATACATATATATATATAGGCATTTCTATTATAGGCTTCCGCCATGGATTTATACAACATATACATATATATAGATATAGATATAGGCATTTCTATTAAAGGCTTCCGCCATGGATTTATACAACATATACATATATATATATATATATATATAGGCATTTCTATTAAAGGCTTCCTCCATGGATTTATACAACATATACATATATATATATAGGCATTTCTATTAAAGGCTTCCTCCATGGATTTATACAACATATACATATATATATATATATAGGCATTTCTATTAAAGGCTTCCTCCATGGATTTATACAACATATACATATATATATATATATATATAGGCATTTCCATTAAAGGCTTCCTCCATGGATTCATACAACATATCTATCTATCTATTGACCTTTCGAGCCGTAGCCAGCCCATAGGGCGTAGACCAAGAAACTCCTTCTCTTATCTGAATTTTTGTTCTAGCAGTTTTCAGTTCTTTTAAAGATATTTTATCAAATCTCGCCATTTGTCTCTGTTCTGTGCAAGCAGCTCTATCTCATTCAGGGAGCCAATTCTTGCTGCTCATGCCTCTCTCATCAATGCTCTTCTCAGTGTCTTTCTGGGTCTTCCTCTTTTCTTCTTATCTGCTGTTTCCCACATGAGGGCTTGCTTTGCTATTCAGTTATTATCTCTTCTCATCACATGTTCAACATATGACCATCATCTTTTCTTTATTACTGAAAATATAAGTGTTTGATTGGCAATTTCTCTAATTTCCTTGTTTGTTTTGAATTCGTTCCACGCTATATATAAAAATATATAGTGCATGGGCATTTACAGCACGCTCGGCAGGCAGAATAGCCAAGGAAGACAGTGGTGCATACGCCATGACCACGAGTAGCATGACAATGGAGGTGATGGCAGTGACTATGGCATTCAAATGGTTAGAGTCACAAGACTACATCCACGCATGTATACTGAGTGATTCGATGAGCATGATAAAAAAAGTGGAGGCGGGCTTTGTACGCATGCAATGGGTAGAGTCGTTGCAGAAATCCAAAATACGTAAGGTCACCTTTGTCTATGTCCCTGGACATGAGGGAGTACGTGGAAATGAGAGAGCGGACAGGTTGGCTAGCTGCGCTGTCGTTGAGGACGGGCAACCAATGGATCGGGCGGACATCATCAGTGCCCTCTGAGATGTGGGAAGAGCACAGGACTTTGACAAACACAGATCCACGTCACTTCTTCGGATGATGGAAATGGGAGTTAAGTTGGGCACAGCCAGAAATGAGACACTTAGTGGCCATGTAAGAAGACTTATCAACCAACATAGAACTGGAGTTGTCAGTCGCTGGACACTGAGGGAATTGCTGAGGAGGGGATCTGAGCACCTATGGACATGTTCGGAGTGCAATGATGATGACCCGCAAATAAACTCAATAACTGAGGAGGGGATCTGAGCACATATGGACATGTTCGGAGTGCAATAATCTATCTATCTATTGACCTTTCGAGCCGTAACCGGCCCATAGGGCGTAGACCAAGATACACCTTCTCCTATATGAATTTTTGTTCTAGCAGTTTTCTTTTAAAGATATTTTATCAAATCTCGCCATCTGTCTCTGTTCTGTGCAAGCAGTTCTATCTCATTGAGGGAGCCGATTCCTGCTGCTCTTGCCTCTCTCATCAATGTTCTTCTCAGTGTCTCCCTGGGTCTTCCTCTTTTTCTTTTACCTGTTGTTTCCCATATGAGGGCTTGCTTTGCTATTCGATTATTATCTCTTCTCATCACATGTCCAACGTATGACCATCGTCTTTTCTTTATTACTGAAGATATTAGTGGTTGATTGGCGATTTCTCTAATTTCCTCGTTTGTTTTGAATTCGTTCCATTCTATACCAAGTATTTTCCTTAGACATTTATTTTCGAATGCGTTCAACTTTGTTTCTATATCTCTTGTTGTTTTCCAGCTTTCACACGCATACGTAAGGGTTGATAGTACATTTGATTTGAATAAAAATAGTATATAAAAATAAAGTGCAATAATGATGACCCGCAAATAACTCAATAACTCAATATAAAAATATATGGACATTTACGTTGAAGTCTTCCTCCATGGATTAATAAATTGAGAAAAGGTATTTGATAATTTAGACAGTGGAATGCTTTGGTAGTTGCTGAGTCATTATGGAATCCCCATAATGTTTATTAACCTGATAAAAACAATGAATGAAGGAATGAAATGTAATGTTGTGCATGATAGGCAATATATAACTCAGAACAGCAGAAATGGAATCCAGTGGTCACTGACCAAGCACAAACAGCAGAAATAGACTCATAATGCAACAAAGCTTGTCAAATCATTGGACAGCTATCATCGTTATTATCTAACAAGGAAATAACTCTAGAGGCCAAACGGGCACTGTACAATACAACCTTTATTCCAACGTTGTGCTACCAATGTCAGTCCTGAACAACTAGATGCAAGAATAAAAAGAAAAATAACTTCTACCAAGATTAAATGTGTTAGACGAATGACAGGAAACATTCTGAGAGACAAGATCAGAAATGAAGAACTGAGAAAAAAGCTAGGAATAATCCCTGCATTAGAATATATAAAGAAACAACAGATAAAATGGTTTGGCCACATGATAAAGCAGAAAAATCAAAACACAACACAACAAGCCTTAACAAACATTGCGAAAGTACCAGACCCAAGGGTTGACAATGATACAGATGGACTGATGAAATATTAGAAGTACTAGGAAACATAACAGCAGCAGAGGCAAACAGAAGAGCAAAAGACAACAAATTAAATCTCCCTTCAACACTGAAAATGAGGAAGGAAAGAAGAGGAAGAACTGACTAAGCAACTTAATTACTTAGAGTTGACTAATGACATATCTCTCCTATCAGATAATCATCAACAGACGCAAGATAAAATGAGTGTACTTGATGAGAGCTCACAATAACTGGAACTGAAAATAAATAGAGATAATACAAAAATTAAGAGAATTAATGCAGTTTGAAATAACCAAATAATAATAGGAGAAATACCTCTACTATACGTACAATCTTACATATATCTGGGCAGTAATATAGATAAAGAAAGAGGAACTGAGAATGATAACAAAATAAGGATATTAATAGCAAGAGGAGCCAAATATACAACAAAGATGATAGCCCTGGATAGGACACAGAGTGTGAAAGCCAACTGAGAGTATTAAATGACAGGCCCTTTTTTGGAATCCCCAGAGGAAAAGACAGAGGAAGACCAAAATATTCTTGGAGAAGAGAGGTGGAAGCAGAGATGAAGATGATGAGGAAGACATGAAATAAATTAAAAGAATGGCAAGAAACAGAACGGCTTGGAAATTGTTGAAGATTTATGCTCCACAGGGAGCTGAAAGTGTTGAAGATCTATGCTCGACAGGGAACTGAAAGGTAGAAGAAGAATGACACATTTGTGGGTGATGTGGGACAGGCAGACTTTAGAAGGGGATCAATTCAGAGTAAGAGGTATGTTTACAGTACTCTGAAAAAATGACAATCAACAACAGAAACAAAAACAAAGAACAATATATGGACCGAAGCAGGATCAAACCCGTACTCAGTGGCACAGCACCTTGCCACGAGAAGCCAAACGCTAGGGAACACTGCCACTCAGCTAACTAGTTTTTTCTGTTGTTGATTATTTGTCGTTTTTTCCGAGTGCTGTAAACATACCTCTTCCTCTGAATTGATTCGCTGATTATCGCCTCGGAAGTTTCCCTCTATAATAGTATTCATTTATTATTATTGGCCTCCAGACTTTAGAAGGCAGCGATGAAGACCTACTTCAAGAATAAACTTGTGTTGCTATACAACACCTAGAGATCAACTAGGATTAGGAATTGGACAGTGTACTTGAGGTTTTTCTCTTTATATTCTCTTGTTCTGGCTCACTTTTCATTGACTGCTCTCATTTCTTATTCAATACTTGAAAAGATTATATCCAGAGGATTAAGGAAAAGTAAATTTTCAAGGATTAAAAGAATAATTCATGAGGATTGAGAGAAGATGTGTTCTTTTCTTCCTCATTTGTCTTTCAGCTTCAAGGAGAGATAATGGTTTATGGTCTAATGCTCTTCTGTTGTTATGTTTCAAATGTTCCTAATAATTCATTAATTCCTCTTTTTATCCAAGGCTAGTCCTTGAATCTGAAGTTCTCTTAGTATATGTTAATGAATCATTGTATAATATTATGTTCATTGACATGTGATGTTGTAGCAGAGTTTCCCCAATGTTGTTATTCTGCATTACTCTGGGTCTGCCTCCATCATTGATATTTGATGCTGTTGTAGAGTTTCCCCAATGTTGTTATTCTGCATTACTCTGGGTCTGCCTCCATCACTAACACCTGATGCTGTTGTAGCGTTTCCCTAATGTTGTTATTCTGCATTACTCTGGGTCTGCCTCCATCACTAACATCTGATGCTGTTGTAGAGTTTCCCCAATGTTGTTATTCTGCATTGCTCTAGGTCTGCCTCCATCACTAACACCTGATGCTTTTGTAGAGTTTCCCCGATGTTGTTATTCTGCATTACTCTAGGTCTGCCTCCATCACTAACACCTGATGCTGTTGTAGAGTTTCCCCAATGTTGTTATTCTGCATTACTCTGGGTCTGCCTCCATCACTAACACCTGATGCTGTTGTAGAGTTTCCCCGATGTTGCTATTCTGCATTACTCTAGATCTGCCTCCATCATTGATGTTTTATGCTGTTATAGAGTTTCCCCAATGCTGTTATTCTCCCGTACTCCAGGTCTGCCTCAAGCTCAGCACCCACTCTTCTCTCTTCTGTATATGCCCCATATGGCATTAAGTTTCAAGAACTCTCTCCAGGTAGACAAACCATTTTATTTATTACACACTAAAGATTAGAAAAGGTAATCCTGGAAGATTACAGAATGTAAACTTTTGAAGATTGAATAATATAATCCTATGAGATTGGAAAGTAAACTTAAAGCTGAAGAAAATCAACTCTTGTGATTGTAAAAGTACTGTTCTGTTTTGTGGAATCAGTTTCACTGTAGTAGAAAATTCTCCACATCCACTCAACTCATGTCACAGCTCTCTCCAAGGTGCATTTCTAAATTCTTCTGTCAAGGCCAACGACTATGCAGCCCTAATCTGTTGCACAGGCTACGATTCCAGATGACTTCCATCGAATAGAGAGGGTGCATACGAATAGAGAGGGTGCACAGTCACTTCCTCACTCCAGTTTATTTGAAAACACATATTTAAAACAAAGCAACAAAAATGGTTTAAGCAAACTATGTCTGCCTCTGCAAAAACAGGGTGATATGCAGCCATTTTGCATTGCTGGTTATGGCATTATCAGGGTTGAACTCCAGTGCAAGCCAAGTAGGCTGCATGGGAGACAATTTCAAATGACATCACGGGAAAGAGAGTGTCCACAGTTACTTCCAACTCCAATTCAATTGAATAAATTGAAAAAAAAAAACACCAAAAACTGTCAAAACAGCAAAAAAAAAAAAAAAAAAAAAAAAAAAAAAGTTTTATGGCACTCTCTAATGACCGTGAGCATGGCCTTCTCGGAAGTTCAAAAAGTATATAGTAGGGAACTAAAAATAAATAAAGAAAAAAGTAACCTCAGGGATTTAAATATAAACCTAGGGATTTGATAAAAAGAGACAGATATAAACAATGTTGTTCTCTGACCTGTGTCTGTAATGAGCAGTGCATCAACTGCCATCAAAAAAGAATGGTACTGCACTTTCTCCAGCTTGGCAATGTTTCTCAACTTTACAACCTCTCTGTAAGTGTTGATGACATCTTTAATGAAGAACAGTCTGGGGAACATTCAACAGAATTGATATCATTGCACTCACGACAGCCCATCAATTGTTCTGTCCCCATCACCAAACTATATTTTTTATTATTACATATCTTGCAATTTGTGTTTGCTACAGCCCCTGGATAGAGTCTGTACTTGCAATCTAAATTTGTGGTGCACCTCATCATTCTTTATCACATGGAATCTAAATCTATGGTCCACTGCATCATTCTCTTTCACATGGAATTAAACTTTGGGGTGCACTGCATCATTCTCTTTCACATGGAATTTAACTTTGGGGTGCACTGCATCATTCTCTTTCACATGGAATTTAACTTTGGGGTGCACTGCGTCATTCTCTTTCACATGGAATTTAACTTTGGGGTGCACTGCGTCATTCTCTTTCACATGGAATTTAACTTTGGGGTGCACTGCCTCATTCTCTTTCACATGGAATTTAACTTTGGGGTGCACTGCGTCATTCTCTTTCACATGGAATTTAACTTTGCGGTGCACTGCATCATTCTCTTTCACATGGAATTTAACTTTGGGGTGCACTGCGTCATTCTCTTTCACATGGAATTTAACTTTGGGGTGCACTGACTGCATCATTCTCTTTCACATGGAATTTAACTTTGGGGTGCACTGACTGCATCATTCTCTTTCACATGGAATTTAACTTTGGGGTGCACTGACTGCATCATTCTCTACCACATGGAATTTAACTTTGGGGTGCACTGCATCATTCTCTACCACATGGAATTTAACTTTGGGTGCACTGACTGCATCATTCTCTTTCACATGGAATTTAACTTTGGGGTGCACTGACTGCATCATTCTCTTACACATGGAATTTAACTTTGGGGTGCACTGCATCATTCTCTTTCACATGGAATTTAACTTTGGGGTGCACTGCATCATTCTCTTTCACATGGAATTTAACTTTGGGGTGCACTGCATCATTCTCTACCACATGGAATTTAACTTTGGGGTGCACTGCATCATTCTCTACCACATGGAATTTAACTTTGGGGTGCACTGCATCATTCTCTACCACATGGAATTTAACTTTGGGGTGCACTGCATCATTCTCTACCACGTGGAATTTAACTTTGGGGTGCACTGCATCATTCTCTACCACGTGAAATTTAACTTTGGGGTGCACTGTATCATTCTCTACCACGTGGAATTTAACTTTGGGGTGCACTGCATCATTCTCTACCACGTGGAATTTAACTTTGGGGTGCACTGCATCATTCTCTACCACATGGAGTCTGTTCAGACAAGTTGTGTTTATCTATTTACCAAACATGCATGATTACCTCAGATGCATGAAGTATATACTGAGACTTAATTCTCTCTGGCCTGTGCTGTCTGCTGATGATATCATATCCAAACTATTTTATCAACTGTTTGTAAATAATCTTTAACTGCTATAACTCCAGCTCTTTGTCGTATATATAATTTCCATCTCTCTTCTTGCCAAAATTGGACTGTAGGGTGATTCTCTATGGGCTGCGGTCACCGGAGTGGAAAAGGACCATACAAGTGATACATTATTGTTTATGTCCTTGTGGTCTGAGGAATTGGAATGGGATGCCACTGGAGTGCCACTATTATGTTGAACATCCCGAAAGTGTTGACAAAATCTTTTAATTAGCTGAGTGGCAGTGTACCAAGCGTTCGGCTTCTCGTGGCAAGGCGCAGTGATATGGAGTACGGGTTCGATCCTGCTTCGGACCATATATTGTTCTTTGTTTTTTTCTGTTGTTGTTTATTTGTCATTTTTTCCGAGTGCTAACACATACCTTTTCCTTCTATTATTCCCTATTATCGCCTCGGAAGTTTCCCTATTTAATCATATTTATTTATTATTATTTGTCCCACAGGTAATACAGTTACGTCCGCAGGGGACCATACCCAAGTGTTTATGGTTGGTGTGAAGCACATAAGCACAGGTAATACAGTTACGTCTGCAGGGAACCATACCCAAGTGTTTATGGTCGGTGTGAAGGAGACAGCTTCTAACTGAAATATCTCTCAAATTTTTGTTGTGTTTGAGGGCGACCATAAGGGGATCATGGAAAAGTAGACAAGTGGTGGGATCAGAGCGGAGAACAGAATAGTAATAGTTGAGTATTATCACAGCAGCTAAGTTGTGAGGATGATAGATGAGGGTGAGTATTCTTTTCTCGGAGGAAGGGTGGTTGGAAGGAGTGAGTGCCTCAGGACAAAAGATAAGGACCCATTTGAAGGCAGATTTTAGGTTCAAATCTGGATAAAGTCGGCGGCTAAAGAAACTTAACATAAGGTGAGCCTGTCTGGCAGAAATCTCAGTCATCCTGGCAGATACAATGAAGACACAACAACTGAGGAAACTGAATAGAATCACAACATGATGGTGAATGTGATGAAGTATATGAGAAGGTAACAATGGGGGTCTGTGGGTTTATAGAAAACCAAGGTGTAGAGGCCAGAAGTACCCAAGTCAACAAAAAGGTAACAGAGGAAATGGAGATACAAGATGTGATCAATGGCTTTGTGATAGCTGTCGATGTAGTTGATAATTTGGCCAGTGTATTACCGTGACCTCATTATGAGGGAAGTAAAGAATAGTGACACTGTGATCTTCCAGGCATGTCGTAAGAGACGACTAAGGAGATTGATCGATGGCTAGACAAGCTGTCATTGTAAAAAGTAATGTTATGGAAACAGAGCAATAGATTTTAGAAGCCTGTGATCTCTGCAATATGTGCCATTTTGGCACGCAAGGTTTCTGTTTTTGAGTTTGTGGTTCTGCCCTACGTGCTGTCTTCAGCTCGAAAGGACAATAGATAGATAGAATTTGATACGCATTAAATCTTTAAGGTAACCCATGAATATGCAGGCATAGCTAGGACACATCTTGGTGGACCATGGCTACACCACTGACTTGGCCAGGTTCACCTTTACTGCAACTTCACATTTTTATGCACTTCTTTGCCTTGACCCCTGACATTACCAGGAAAGAAGGAACAAAAAAAATATCAGCTCTAACACAAAATCACTTACACGATAAACTGAAGACATCATCGGCTTCTAACGATCTATCTTTGAATTCTAGAGTTACAAAATTATTTTCTAGAATTAGAATTAAATTGTATTAGAATTGATCAATACCATAAGAAGGTCACAAGTATACCTTTTATCTGTGAGAACGATCCGACCCATTCCAAAATCTGTCTTGATTAGACTGGACACTCTCAGGATAACCTCCCCAACCTAGTTTATATGTTGAGACAATCACATGAAAGCTTTAACATACAGATACAAGATAAATAAGCAAAAGTGAGTATAACACAAATAAGATACAATGTAACACTCATATATTTGTATACAAAACTAGCAATAATGTACTTGGGATATATCCATTAGTTGTTAGATCACTTTCCTTACTACATAGACATTTTTATATATAAAACCATCATTATACGCATTTTTATATATTAAATCACCATTATAGACATTTTTATATATAAAATAACAATTATAGGCATTTTAATAAATTGTTCTTTGGTGTCTTGACAGATGGTTGGTAGCCAGCAATCATGATAAGTCACTAGTTTGGTAAAATATTAGTGTCTTATGCTGGGTGCTGCTTTGCTGGACAGCTTCTCTTGTGGCTGAATCTGCCAGTATTGGACAGACAAATCCATCTGCTGAACGAACAAGATTTATTCATAGTGCCTGGCCTCATCTCCTTTCTTCTGCACCTTTTGTCTTCTGAATTTGATATCAGCACTGCCTCAAAAGTGGGAGCCATGTTAGTTCAGTGGTTAGTGAACTGGACTACAAAGGACAAGAGGAAGGGTTCGATCCTAACCGACGGCTTCCGGGTTCTATCTATCTATCTATCTATTGACCTTTCGAGCCATAGCCAGCCCATAGGGCGTAGACCAAGATACTCCTTCTCTTATCTGAATTTTTGTTCTAGCAGTTTTCAATTCTTTTAAAGATATTTTATCAAATCTCACCATTTGTCTCTGTTCTGTGCTAGCAGCTCTATCTCATTGAGGGAGCCGAATCCTGCCTCTCTGATCAATGTTCTTCTCAGTGTCTCTCTGAGGCGGCCTCTTTTCTTCTTACCTGTTGTTTTCCACATTTGGGCTTGCTTTGCTATTGGGTTATTATCTCTCCTCATCACATGTCCAACATATGACCATCGCCTTTTCTTGATTACTGAAGATATTAGTCACTGATTGGCGATTTCTCTAATTTCCTCGTTTGTTTTGAATTCATTCCAAGCTTTACCAAGTATTTTCCTTAGACATTTATTTTTAAATGCATTCAACTTTGTTTCTATATCTATTCTATATGTTTTTTTCCAGCTTTCATATGCATATGTGAGGGTAGATTGTATGATTGATATGAATAGTCTAAGTTTTATGTTTGTGCTGATGAGTTTTGATTTCCACAACTCTTCAAGGCATCTAAAAGACATTGCTGCTTTAGCTATTCTGATTCTAATTTCTTTTACTTTTAAGAGTTAATGCCTTGGGTTTAATGACCAAAGTGGGCTATGAGGCAGTTTTTATGAGTGAACCTACTACGTTCATCTGAAGATCATGGGATTTATTCTAAAGGAAGTTGAAAGTACGAAAACAAAGACTTGGTTAAAACATGAAAGCAAATCCAACAAAAATATGTTGAAATTTAAGTAGAATAAAGTAAAACAGAAACCTGCAAGCAGCTTCCAGACATGGCCAAGTCCTTACATTGTGTCTGGTTCTCCTCATATGACAATCTCAAGACGTCAAAGGTGTACTTGTCAACATCTGCCAAAAATGTGCAGCAAGTAAACAGCAAAAGATCTAACCAACAACAGGAAGACTGTCAAAGAGATACTGCAGAATAACTTCAAAGATAATTGGCGAATAACTAGTTTATTATAACAGTACATTAAATGTACAAGAATAAATGTTTAATGAAAATACTTTCTATCTATTGACCTTTCGAGCCGTAACCGGCCCATAGGGCGTAGACCAAGATACACCTTCTCCTATATGAATTTTTGTTCTAGCAGTTTTCTTTTAGAGATATTTTATCAAATCTCGCCATCTGTCTCTGTTCTGTGCAAGCAGTTCTATCTCATTGAGGGAGCCGATTCCTGCTGCTCTTGCCTCTCTCATCAATGTTCTTCTCAGTGTCTCCCTGGGTCTTCCTCTTTTTCTTTTACCTGTTGTTTCCCATATGAGGGCTTGCTTTGCTATTCGATTATTATCTCTTCTCATCACATGTCCAACGTATGACCATCGTCTTTTCTTTATTACTGAAGATATTAGTGGTTGATTGGCGATTTCTCTAATTTCCTCGTTTGTTTTGAATTCGTTCCATTCTATACCAAGTATTTTCCTTAGACATTTATTTTCGAATGCGTTCAACTTTGTTTCTATATCTCTTGTTGTTTTCCAGCTTTCACACGCATACGTAAGGTTTGATAGTACATTTGATTTGAATAGCCTAAGTTTTGTGTTTGTGCTAATGAGTTTTGATTTCCACAACTTTTCAAGGCTTCTGAAAGACATTGCTGCTTTAGCCAGTCTGATTCTAATTTCTTTGCTCGTATCCCCTTCTCGATCAATGTGACTTCCAAGATAGATGAAGTGATCGATCTCTTCTACTGGTTTGTTTTCCATGTATATTTTGTCACTTGTTGGAATTAAACTTTTCATGACTTTAGTCTTTTCATGATTGACTTCAAGCCCAATTTTGCTGGCTATTGATGATAGTTCATTTGTGTTTTCCTGCATCGTTTTTATCTGATTGCTGATGAGAACTATGTCATCAGCAAAGTCCAGGTCCTCCAAATGGTCTCCTTGTATCCATTCGATGCCTTTATTACCAGTGCAGCATTTCTTCATTATGAAGTCCATAACAATTCCAAATAACAAGGGCGATAAAATACATCCTTGTTTAACCCCAGTTTCTATTGGGAAACATTCGCTCAGTCCTTCCTCTGTTCGAACTGCACATGTGTAACCATCATACATGTCTTTGATAATATTTATGATTTTTGATGGTAAGCCATATTGCTTCAGAATTTTCCACAAAGAATCTCTATGAATACTATCAAATGCTTTTTTGAAGTCGATGAAGTTAAGTACAAAAGGTTTTTGCTTTTCAATGTGTTCCTCCAATATAAGTCGTAGAGTGAAAATGTGGTCAAGACAGCTTCTCCCTTTTCTAAACCCAGCCTGTTCTTCACGCATTACTGTATCTATTGAATCCTTTATTCTATTTAGGATGATTTTACAGAATAATTTTGAGGCAACTGACAAAAGTGTCACGCCTCTCCAATTGTTACAATCTCTAAGATTGCCCTTTTTTGGGATCTTAACAATGATTCCTTTTTTCCATTTATGAGGCGTCTTCTCTGTTTTCCAAATGATGTTGAACATTTTTTGGAGATGTATTAAATTATGGCTATCAATTGCCTTGAGGATCTCAGCTGTTAACTTATCCTCTCCAGCAGCCTTGTTATTGGTCATTAGCTTTAAGGTGGTTTCTATTTCACTCAAGGTGAAGTCATCTAAATTTACATCTAATTCTGCTGCTGGTGTTTCAGCTTCAAAATCTATTAAACTGTGAGGTAGTGGACGGTTAAGAATTTCTTTGAAGTGTTCCGCCCAACGGGCTTTTATGTCTGCGCTTGTTGTTAGCATTAATCCAGATTTGTCTAGAATTGGTGTTCCACTGGATGTATAGGTGTTTGTCAGCATCTTTTGTACAGTATAAAGAGTTCTGCTGTCTCCTGTAATTGCAGCTGTCTCTGCTTTCTCTGCCAAGTTGTCTATATAAGCTCTTGTATCTCTTCTTGCCGAACTTTTCACTTTGTTGTCTAATTCTTTGTATGTTGCTTTTGCCAGAACCTTTCCAAGATCTGTCTTTACATTAGTCATGGCTCTCTTCGCTTCTCTTCTTTCTTTGATGTATTTCCATGTGGTGTCTGAGATCCAAGCTCGTTTTTCCATTTTCTTCAGTCCAGCACTTGCTTCTGCTGCTGTCATTAGTATTTTGCTCTGTGAGTCCCACATTTCATTGATATCTAAGTCTATTTCACCAAGTGCTGAATAACAATTACTTAGCTCTATGTTAAACTTTTCCTTTATTGCTTCATCTTTCAGTTTATGACTATCAATTTTATGTGTAATTGACCTCTTCTGTTGGTTTCTAAATTTTAATCTTATTTTCCCAATGCACAGGTTGTGGTCACTATTAACATCAGCACCTCTGTATGCTCTTACATCTATTAATGATGATCTGAATTGTTGTTTAATACATAGGTGGTCAATTTGATTTGATGTTCTATCATCAGGAGATATCCATGTTGTTTTGTGGATATTTTTATGTGGAAATAATGTCCCACCTATAACTAAATTTTCTATTAAACATAATTCTATTAATCTTTCTCCATTCTGACTTGTTGTATTACAGCCTTCTCTCCCCATCACATGTTCCACTCCTGCGTTATCTTGTCCTACTTTGGCGTTGAAGTCTCCCATTACAATTAAAAGATCGTGTTTTGGTATTTTGTTTATAAGTTGTTGCAGTTGGTTATAAAAATCATCCTTAACTTCATCATCAGCTTCTAATAAATAAAATACTTTGCACACAATTAAATGAATTCAAGATTAGTACAGATAAAGATAAAGGACGTGACTTGAATCAGTGTCTTAGCACGTGCTTTTTCACCCATATGTGCTCGGTCACCTATCCAGAAAGTGTTTGGAGACTTCTGGATAGTGTCATTTCAAACATCAAAACTCTTCGTGTGAGGCGCCATTCCTAACCCTCCCAGAGTACTACCCTGGTACCAATTTCTGCCAGATGCTGGGTCGACCGTGAGGGGTATTTTTTTCCCAACCATGAGTACAACTCACACTGCCTCCAGTGGAAATCGAGCATGGTCCGAATGACGGTAGCCCAGTTGGGTGGTTTTCCCAACTAAGCTAGCAAGGCTCCCTGCACAGAAAAAAGTGGGCCATGCAGTCAACTGTCTCATCTATAATCAGGAAGAGAAGGTGGTCATACGTTGGCCATGTGATGAGGAGAAATAACCAGAGAACCAAGAATAGCAAAGCAAATGGGAAACAACAGGAAAAAGATAAAAGAGTCAAACCTTGTGAGGTAATAAGAACACTGACAAAGGAGGCAAAAATAGCAGGTATTAACTACCTTATTGAAATCGAAAAGCTCACCCAGAATATAGATGAGGTACACTTTAAACTCGACCACATTACCCCAAAAATCATGTGCCGAAGGTCTGTAAAATTTATGGTCACTAACACCACATTCCCTATACGCCACTTGGCGTGACGAGGGTACTTTACTTTTTTTTTTATTTTACACTTTAAACTCTATGTGACATGTAAAGACACTTTAAGAATGATAAATTTTAGAAACTTCTTTACCATGTCCTCTGTGTATAATGAAACTACACACCTACAGTAAAAAAATTACAGCATAAGCAAACATAACTACAAGGGCAGCTGTATAGCAAAATCTTCCAGAATAATCGTTTAACAAGCAACACATCATAATCTTACAAATAAGAGCAGAGAAAAATGTTCCATTATGATAGGACAAGTTGTATTCATCTGAAAACAGAATTATCAACAAAAAAAAAAAAAAAATTACACAATCTTCCAAACAGGAACAGAAAAGGAATCTTTTAACAGATAATGTTACATCACATTCAGCTAATAACAACAAAGAAACACCCAAATTAGAACAAAACAAAATGTTAACTACAAATTTATGCAATAGTAAATTTTTTCTAACTGATGACAAAGACAAATATAACATAAGATAATTCCTTTTATGAGACAAACTGTATGTCAAACACATTCCGCTTGTTTTAAATCTCACATCATTGTCATCGAGTGCCTTCTCCGCAACGAAGGTTGGCTACCATGGGTCGCCATTCTACTCTGTTTCTTGCTTTGATGGTGCAGGCTGTCATAGATTGACTTGTCCATCTTTTGATGTTACTCATCCATGTTAGTCTTGGTCTGCCTCTGCCTCGTTTACCTTGTATTTTTCCTTCCAATATTACTTTAAGTAGGCTGTTGTGTCTTTTAACAAGCCCCAAAAATTAAATATAAAAAAGATAAATCTCACATACGTGTGGGTTTATGAGCTTGTGCCAGCGCCAAGAAAAGTCTCTGTATGGTGTCATAGTCTCTAGCCATGTCCAGAAGAGACACTATCTCCACAAAATCTTCCAGATCTGTGTAGATAAAAAAAAATGTGGATGACATCACAAATGACCCCCCCACGACACATTGTAATGATAGAGCTAGTTACTTCCTCTTATGTCAAAGACAACACATAAGGAAGAAATCAAAAACTTTTAATGAGAATGATTAGCTCCTGTCTTCCAGTGTCAAACTTTACACAGAGTGTCATGTCACAATTAAGTCTCTGTTCTGAGTAAGCCTCTTAATCTTATAAGGGAGTTGATGCCTGCTGTCCTTGCCTATCTTATCTCATTTCAGGGCTTGTTCTCCTATTCTTATTGTGATGGGAGACTGGCTACATATTTCTCAACCTGAAGCAGCAGGTCTGCTGAAAGTGTTTCTTCTTCTTCTTTCCTTCTTCATTTGCCTTTCAGCGTCGAGGGGAGATATAATTTGCAGTCTTTGCTCTTCTGTTCGCCTCTGCTGCTGTTATGTTTCCTAGTGCTTCTAATATTCCATCAATCCATCTTTTTCGTGGTCGACCGTTGGGTCTGGTGTTCTTTAACAACGTTTGCTGAAGGCTCGTTGTGTTATGTTTTGATCTTTCTGCCTTGTCACGTGGCCAAACCATTATTATCTATTGTTTCTTTATATATTCTGTGGAGGGGGCTATTCCTAGCTTTTTTCTCAGTTCTTCATTTCTGATCTTATCTCTCAGACTGTTTCCTGTCATTCGTCTAACACATTTCATCTCAGTAAAGGTTATTTTTCTTATTGTTCTTGCATCTAGGGTACAGGTCTGGCATTGGTAGCACAACGTTGGGATGAAGATTGTATTGTATAGTGCTCGTTTTGCCTCTAGAGTTATTTCCTTGTTGGACAAAAATTTGACACTATAATAACTGTCCAATGATTTGACAAGCTTTGTTGCATCTTGATTCTATCTCTGCTGTTTGAGAATTATCGTTTGTCACTAAACTTCCTAGGTATTTGAATTCCTCTACTTGTTTTAGCTGCCTGCTTTCTATGATTATGTTAATGTTCTGTTTATTTTTGGCGACATTCATGACTTCTGTTTTGTTGATGTTGATTTTCTTGTTGTATTTTGTGCCTGAACTGTTGAGTTTGTTTAGTTGTTCTTGTAGATCTTCTATTGTTTCATGTATTAGTGCCTGATCGTCTGCAAATAAAAGCTCGCTGATCTCCTCAGTCTCTGATGGGTTGGCTAACTTGCATATATAGTCCATGTATGTAATAAACAGTAGGGGGTATAGTACGCACCCCTGTCTACACCTGATCTAACTCCGAAGTGGTCTAGGTAGCCTGCTGCTGTTCTGACCCTGCAGCTGCTGTGATTGTAGAGACTTTTAATTAGGTTGGTTAGATGTTGGCTTACTCCGTATGTTGTTAGTAGCTCCCACAGTTGTTCTCTGTTCACTCTGTCGAATATTTTCTTTTTTTTTCTCAAGTTAAGCCCTTAACTTACAACCGACTCAGCAGGTCGGTAAGGTATAAACATTTTATGCTCAGAGAAATACACAGAAGATGGAGATTGATATAAAGTATTTCAAGTTATGAAAATAAAAAATCTTTTAATGGATTTGTCAAGAAACAGAGCTCACACAGTCAGACGCTAGAACAACTTCAATTATCAAAACATACCAATGATCTATTGGTCCATGTCCTCAATGAAGCAAATACTACATTCAATGATTAATTGATCCATGTCCTCAATGAAGCAAATACTAAATTCAATGATTAATTGATCCATGTCCTCAATGAAGCAAATACTTCATTCAATGATCAATTGATCCATGTCCTCAATGAAGCAAATACTAAATTCAATGATCAATTGGTCCATGTCCTCAATGAAGCAAATACTTCATTCAATGATCAATTGGTCCATGTCCTCAATGAAGCAAATACTAAATTCAATGATCAATTGGTCCATGTCCTCAATGAAGCAAATACTAAATTCAATGATCAATTGGTCCATGTCCTCAATGAAGCAAATACTAAATTCAATGATCAATTGGTCCATGTCCTCAATGAAGCAAATATTACATTCAATGATCAATTTGTCCATGTCCTCAATGAAGCAAATACTACATTCAATGATCAATTTGTCCATGTCCTCAATGAAGCAAATACTACATTCAATGATCAATTGATCCATGTCCTCAATGAAGCAAATACTGCATTCTATGATCAATTGATCCATGTCCTCAATGAAACAAATACTACATTCAATGATCAATTGATCCATGTCCTCAATGAAGCAAATACTACATTCAATGATCAATTGATCCATGTCCTCAATGAAGCAAATACTGCATTCTATGATCAATTGATCCATGTCCTCAATGAAGCAAATACTACATTCAATGATTAATTGGTCCATGTCCTCAATGAAGCAAATACTTCATTCAATGATCAATTGATCCATGTCCTCAATGAAGCAAATACTTCATTCAATGATCAATTGATCCATGTCCTCAATGAAGCAAATACTTCATTCAATGATCAATTGATCCATGTCCTCAATGAAGCAAATACTACATTCAATGATTAATTGGTCCATGTCCTCAATGAAGCAAATACTTCATTCAATGATCAATTGATCCATGTCCTCAATGAAGCAAATACTTCATTCAATGATCAATTGATCCATGTCCTCAATGAAGCAAATACTACATTCAATGATTAATTGGTCCATGTCCTCAATGAAGCAAATACTTCATTCAATGATCAATTGATCCATGTCCTCAATGAAGCAAATACTTCATTCAATGATCAATTGATCCATGTCCTCAATGAAACAAATACTTCATTCAATGATCAATTGGTCCATGTCCTCAATGAAGCAAATACTACATTCAATGATTAATTGGTCCATGTCCTCAATGAAGCAAATACTTCATTCAATGATCAATTGATCCATGTCCTCAATGAAGCAAATACTTCATTCAATGATCAATTGATCCATGTCCTCAATGAAACAAATACTTCATTCAATGATCAATTGGTCCATGTCCTCAATGAAGCAAATACTTCATTCTATGATGAAGCAATCCACTGATCGATTCTGAACTCACTATAACTGAGAATGATAACAGTGTGGTCTTCATTGACAACAACTGGTCATGTCATCCCTTTCTCAACCTATTTTAACTCTTTCCATACGTTTCGCCGCACTGTGCGCCACATTTGATTAGTGCGAACACCATCAAATCATATTCTTTTTACATGTCTTGTATCATCTTGATATTAGTGAAATCTAATAGCTTGTTCAATTATCTAAACATTCATATATAATATGTTATATGTTAGATAAATATAAATATGTAGATTGATTCTTAAAACTATGACAAATTTTGTCTCTGAAATCTCTTCTGTTGCGTCAATAAAAAGCTTCCATACGGAAAGAGTTAACAGAGACATAAGGCTCAACCATGCAACTAAAAAGAGACCTACAAGAAGTAGCAGGAAATCGTCAATCATTGAGAACTATCTCTCTCTCTCTCTCTCTGCGTTCAGGACTCAATCAGAGTAAGGATTCCAGACTCTCATATGAAGTCAGCTGTCAGGCTAAGTGTGTTGATCGCCCCCACAGACAGAACATCACAATCAGAGTCTGTCAGATCCACTCTGACTGAACACCCGTTAATACGTTGCACTGTGTTCTGCGCAAGTGGCCCAGTGCATCCGATTTCAGCCAGCATTTTATTCGGGTTTGCTTTCCCTAGCCTTTGATTGTCCCAAATCTTCCTGCAAGGCAGCAGATGATCTTTTCTGTAGGGGGATTCTGCCCTTAGATGGTAGGCCCTCCCATGTTTACGAGCACCATCTGCCCGAGTCACTAGAGGTGACTAACACAGACACGGACACACAAAGATGTGAGATGTGACTAACACAGACATACACACACAAAGATGTGAGATGTGACTAACACAGACATGCACACACAAAGATATGATATGTGACTAATACAGACATGCGCACAGCGATACGAGGCATGACTAACACTGACACACATCAAGATATATGACACATGATTAACATAAACATGCACATAAAGATATGAGATATAACTGACATTGACATGCACACACAAATATATGACACATGCCTAACATAGACATGCACACAAAGATAAGAGATATAACAAACATAGATATGCACACACAAAGATATGAGATGGGACTAACATAGCCATGCACACACAAGGATATGAGATGTGACAAACACAGACATGCACACACAAAGATATGAGATATGACTAACTTAAACATGCACACAAAGATATGAGATATCACTAACCCAGACATGCACACACACACAGATATGACATATGACTAACACTGGTACACACTAAGATATGAGATATGACTAAACACAGACACACATAAAGATATGAGACATGATTAACACGGACACACCAAGATATGAGATATGACTAACATGACACACACCAAGATATGAGCCATGGCCAGCACACACAAGCTAAGCTATGAGCCATGGCTTCACTAAAAAACACCAAAAATTAACCATGTCTAGCACAGAAACACATTAAAGTGCCCATATGCTTGGGCTTGTTGTAGTCGGCAGACTCTTCTGAACGTGGGAATCACAGGTTTCGTTAAACAGTTGTCCGGAGATTTGAGAGTGTAGCCTGACCCATAGAACGTTCTCTTGCATGTACAGATTCCCAATCGACTGTTGACAGGTGTCGTTGAAACAGTTGTCCGGACATTTGAGAGTACATATGATGTCACAGCCATCAGAACACATCTGTTCCCACTGTAGCCCAAAATTACCATCTGGACAAGTGTCATTACAGGTATAGCCAAGATGTTTACATTGTAGGCATTTTCCAGATTTTTCCTCAAATAAAGGACAGACACTGAGACAAGACCCGGAACAGTCGTGTCCATAGATCCCATGTGAACAGTAGCCGTGACAAGTACCGATGATGACATTGCAGCCTTTACTACACCCACTACACACTGCACAGAACGACAAGAATGCTCGTCCAGACAATAGGTGTCTGTAAATGTTTGCACCTCACATACCGTCAGTGCACTGTCGGCCTGCGAAATGGTCGGTGAGAACTCAATCTTAATGTGTGCCATTGACGTTTGTGTTTTGACTACAATAGTGTTCACAGATAAATTAGGGTAGGATATATCATTATACTGGAACACTACTCCGCCACTGTCAGAGAAAGCCCTTAGAGTGGCATTCTTTACCCGAATCATAGTGCTAGCTCGATGATAGATTCGAATGATGTGAGTCTTCTGGGGCGCTGCAAAGTTCAGATACCAGTAAACAGAATTGGTTCCACTTCTCCATTGTGTGTGTGTGCAGTCATTGTCATAGAGATTGGTCTTTGTTTTGCTATTAACTGCGGCCTCTGGTCCACATCCGTCTCTTGTATAACAAGCATCAAATGTTTTGTGCATTAAATCGGTCTGGTTTGTGTTCTGTTTGAGAGCCAGTTTCCGACCCCCGCCAATGTAGTTGGAGCAGATATTTGCAACTATTGCCCTTTCAATCCGTAACTTGTTGATCAGACCAGCCCCAGGGCAGAAGGCATCAATCTCGTGCGGACTAACTACAAACCTTGATACATTGTTACATGAGGCAGAACCATTCTGTTTTACCGTGAAACTGTCCGGATATTTTAAGTCATTCGCATAAATCCTAAACCAGGAGCACGGCAAAGATTGATTGAAATTTGCCTCAACTGATGTAGAATCTGTGTCCGGATTACATGAGGTGTCGTTGCCATCAAACAGGAAAGTAAGTATTGAGAACTATGACTTCCGCCCTATGTGAGCCTTTGGTGTGAGAGATAAATGAATGAAATGAATAATGAAAGATAGAAAAAATGTGATGTGACAAGCTTACTAAGGTCATAGTCTGGTATAGGCACATTATCCATGATCCGTCTGCCAGGAGTGATTCGTTCATGTTGAAGATCATGTACCAGCTCTGAGAGATGAGCCACTCCCTTCCGTCGCAGCATCTCCTCACGCTCATCTTCTGGAATCTGCTGCAGGAGTTTTGAGACCAGTCTGAAAATGCAAATTACTTACATTTTGTGCTCTCTGTTAAAATAATCATCAGATTTGAACTCCAGTAAATGGCAGTAGAACTATACTAACTGTATATGATTTGAAAATAAACACAGAAACGTGAAAGCAATGAAATACAATCACCATATTTCAATGCTGAGCCATGATAGCTCAGTGGTTAGTGAACTGGACTACAAAGGACAAGGGGTAGGGTTCGATCCCAACCGATGGCTTCCGGATTCACCCAGCCTTAAATGGGTACCGGATTTTTTTCTGGGAAAGTGAAGCGGCACAGGCGTAATACCGACCACATTACCCCAAAAATCACGTGCTGAAGGTCTGTAAAATTTATGGTCACTAACACCATATTCCCTATACGCCACTTGGCATGAAGGGGTACTTTACTTACATTCTTTTTTTTTTTTTTATATTTCAATATTTTGCATATTCTTTTAGCGATCGTACACTGAAACACTTTTCAGAATTGCAAAATCCATCATTACCATGACAAAACTCAGATCAAATTTAACAAACACATTGTTATTCACACAAAAATGACTCTGATACACTGCCCTGTCACATTCATCTTCCATACAATGGATATGGAATAACATGAAATCAATATTTGTTATATAAGTCATAATATATTAAACCTACAAGCTTAGTATACTTCAGTGCGGATTAGAAAAATGTACAACCTACTCAAGGAATGAGAAATAGTTTAACATTTTTCATCTGGGGAACGAGGGATCTCAGTGTATGGAGACAGTTTTTACATCGGAGAACAAAACAAAACTATTGACATTTCGATCTACCTCAGAAAACAACAATAACAACAGACTGATAGACACACAAGGGAAATATAATCTAACTATATTATATGAAGTAATTAAAACTAGTAAAGATAAGGTTAATGAAATCATAGCTTTCTGAAAGGGTCCCAGGACCTCACTGAACAAAGGTCAGACGAGTAATGACCATTAGTTGAGAGACAGAGAAAAAGGGAGATAAAGGAAGGTAATAAGAGTAATCTATCCATGCATCATTGCTGAGACAAAGGTGAAAAGGTGGGGCAGGGGAGGAGAGGGGTTTTTTGCAGTGTGGGTTTGGTTAATTTTTATGGGCATTCCTTAAAGAAATAATGAATACTGAATTAGAGGAGAAATAATGAACATTAAATGAGAGGAGAAATAATGAACATTGAATGAGAGGAGAAATAATGAACATTGAATGAGAGGAGAAATAATGAACATTGAATGAGAGGAGAAATAATAAACATTGAATGAGAGGAGAAATAATAAACATTGAATGAGAGGAGAAATAATGAACATTGAATGAGAGGAGAAATAATAAACATTGAATGAGAGGAGAAATAATGAACATTGAATGAGAGGAGAAATAATAAACATTGAATGAGAGGAGAAATAATAAACATTGAATGAGAGGAGAAATAATGAACATTGAATGAGAGGAGAAATAATAAACATTGAATGAGAGGAGAAATAATGAACATTGAATGAGAGGAGAAATAATGAACATTGAATGAGAGGAGAAATAATGAACATTGAATGAGAGGAGAAATAATGAACATTGAATGAGAGGAGAAATAATGAACATTGAATGAGAGGAGAAATAATGAACATTGAATGAGAGGAGAAATAATAAACATTGAATGAGAGGAGAAATAATAAACATTGAATGAGAGGAGAAATAATAAACATTGAATGAGAGGAGAAATAATAAACATTGAATGAGAGGAGAAATAATGAACATTGAATGAGAGGAGAAATAATGAACATTGAATGAGAGGAGAAATAATGAACATTGAATGAGAGGAGAAATAATGAACAATGAGAGGAGAAAGTAACCAACTCAGATGTGCTAATGTCCATTATGACAACATGCATGTGTCAATGTGGCTGAGGCATATTAGAAGAGTAGATAGCAAAAACAAACATTTTCAGAATTCATAGATAAGAAGTGGCCAGTGGTAGACCAGAACTAATATACAAAGATGCCTGCAAGAGCAAGACATTTCTGAAAGAATTCTCCATTAGTGGAAAAAGACTGGAAAAAGCTGACAAATAGTTGTAAAACCTGGTCAAGAACTATTAAAAAAACACAGGCACAACAACACATAACAAAAAATGAAATCAACATTGAAAGAGAAAAGTGGTAAGAGAACAGAGGTGAGATCTTTCAGCATAAAACTGCCATGTTCATTTTTTAATTGGGTCTGCAGTCCAATATTGACAAATTCAGTCATGAGAAGTGGTTTGACAAAGCAGCACTGGGCAGTTAGCACAGAATATCAACATCTGATGTTTCCAACTATTTGTGAATACATAAAAGGCCATACAATAATCACCCACTGTCTACAAGACATATACCACACAAGGAGAAATAAGAGAAAAACACACACTAAGGTAATAAGATGCTATAGATGATTCTGTGTACCTGCACAGCATAACAAATAAAGAGAACAACTTATCTATCAATCTATCTTTCATTTGCCTGAAGTATTGTCTGCAATGTCACTTCTTGTGTAAATTTTACTGTTTTTTTTTTGTTATTTATGCAGAGGTCCATATAGTTTTGTCTGTAGTGTTATATGACAGACCAATGGGTTTTCCTCAGTCTACTATATTTTCTAGATTGTAGTGCCATCAGTACTGATCTTGCATCTGTCAGAAACACTACAGAATGTGGGCCTGAACAATAATCATAAATAAACAAATATTATAATAAATAAAAACTCCAAGGTGCAACACAAATGTAAATTACACAGGGACGTGGGTAGCCTTATAATAGGATGGCCTGGCATCTTACCACAACATATTTTTCTATATGTTTTCTAATAGTGGATCTCTCAAAGTGCTGTGAAGATACCAGTGTCAATATTTCACTCATTGATGCACAAATAAAGAGGTTCACAGCAGAATTAGGCAGCACATATGTCTCCACAAGACCTCTTCATTCAATATCATCAGCCTGTATGTCTTCTGCAAAATATTGCACTCAATGCAGTCTGTCTGAAAGAACCTCTATCTCTAGCCAGATCTTCCACAGAACATTGCACTCAATGCAGTCTGTCTGAAAGAACCTCTATCTCTAGCCAGATCTTCCACAGAACATTGCACTCAATGCAGTCTGTCTGAAAAAACCTCTATCTCTAGCCAGATCTTCCACAGAACATTGCACTCAATGCAGTCTGTATGAAAGAACCTCTATCTCTAGCCATATCTTCCACAGAACATTGCACTCAATGCAGTCTGTCTGAAAGAACCTCTATCTCTAGCCAGATCTTCCACAGAACATTGCACTCAATGCAGTCTGTCTGAAAGAACCTCTATCTCTAGCCATATCTTCCACAGAACATTGCACTCAATGCAGTCTGTCTGAAATAATCTCTATCTCTAGCCAGATCTTCCACAGAACATTGCACTCAATGCAGTCTGTCTGAAAGAACCTCTATCTCTAGCCAGATCTTCCACAGAACATTGCACTCAATGCAGTCTGTCTGAAAGAACCTCTATCTCTAGCCAGATCTTCCACAGAACATTGCACTCAATGCAGTCTGTCTGAAATAATCTCTATCTTTAGCCAGATCTTCCACAGAACATTGCACTCAACAAAGTCAGTCTACAAGAATCTCTATCTCTAGCCAGATCTTCCACAGAACATTGCACTCAACACAGTCAGTCTACAAGAATCTCTATCTCTAGCCAGATCTTCCACAAAACATTGCACTCAATGCAGTCTGTCTGAAAGAACCTCTATCTCTAGCCAGACCTTCCACAGAACATTGCACTCAACACAGTCAGTCTACAAGAATCTCTATCTCTAGCCAGATCTTCCACAAAACATTGCACTCAATGCACTCTGTCTGAAATAATCTCTATCTCTAGCGATATCTTCCACAGAACATAGCACTCAATGCAGTCTGTCTGAAATAATCTCTATCTCTAGCCATATCTTCCACAGAACATTGCACTCAATGCAGTCTGTCTGAAATAATCTCTATCTCTAGCCATATCTTCCACAGAACATTGCACTCAATGCAGTCTGTCTGAAATAATCTCTATCTGTAGCCAGATCTTCCACAGAACATTGCACTCAATGCAGTCTGTCTGAAATAATCTCTATCTCTAGCAAGATCTTCCACAGAACATTGCACTCAATGCAGTCTGTCTGAAATAATCTCTATCTCTAGCAAGATCTTCCACAGAACATTGCACTCAATGCAGTCTGTCTGAAATAATCTCTATCTCTAGCCAGATCTTCCACAGAACATTGCACTCAATGCACTCTGTCTGAAATAATCTCTAGTTCTAGCCAGATCTTCTACAGAACATTGCACTCAATGCAGTCTGTCTGAAATAATCTCTAGTTCTAGCCAGATCTTCTACAGAACATTGCACTCAATGCAGTCTGTCTGAAATAATCTCTATCTCTAGCCAGATCTTCTACAGAACATTGCACTCAATGCAGTCTGTCTGAAATAATCTCTATCTCTAGCCAGATCTTCCACAGAACATTGCACTCAATGCAGTCTGTCTGAAAGAACCTCTATCTCTAGCAAGATCTTCCACAGAACATTGCACTCAATGCAGTCTGTCTGAAAGAACCTCTATCTCTAGCCAGATCTTCCACAGAACATTGCACTCAATGCAGTCTGTCTGAAAGAACCTCTATCTCTAGCCAGATCTTCCACAGAACATTGCACTCAATGCAGTCTGTCTGAAATAATCTCTATCTCTAGCCAGATCTTCCACAGAACATTGCACTCAACACAGTCAGTCTACAAGAATCTCTATCTCTAGCCAGATCTTCCACAAAACATTGCACTCAATGCAGTCAGTCTACAAGAATCTCTATATCTAGCCAGATCTTCCACAAAACATTGCACTCAATGCAGTCTGTCTGAAAGAACCTCTATCTCTAGCCAGATCTTCCACAGAACATTGCACTCAATGCAGTCTGTCTGAAATAATCTCTATCTCTAGCAAGATCTTCCACAGAACATTGCACTCAATGCAGTCTGTCTGAAATAATCTCTATCTCTAGCCATATCTTCCACAGAACATTGCACTCAATGCAGTCTGTCTGAAATAATCTCTATCTGTAGCCAGATCTTCCACAGAACATTGCACTCAATGCAGTCTGTCTGAAATAATCTCTATCTCTAGCAAGATCTTCCACAGAACATTGCACTCAATGCAGTCTGTCTGAAATAATCTCTATCTCTAGCAAGATCTTCCACAGAACATTGCACTCAATGCAGTCTGTCTGAAATAATCTCTATCTCTAGCCATATCTTCCACAGAACATTGCACTCAATGCACTCTGTCTGAAATAATCTCTAGTTCTAGCCAGATCTTCTACAGAACATTGCACTCAATGCAGTCTGTCTGAAATAATCTCTATCTCTAGCCAGATCTTCTACAGAACATTGCACTCAATGCAGTCTGTCTGAAATAATCTCTATCTCTAGCCAGATCTTCCACAGAACATTGCACTCAACACAGTCAGTCTACAAGAATCTCTATCTCTAGCCAGATCTTCCACAAAACATTGCACTCAATGCAGTCTGTCTGAAAGAACCTCTATCTCTAGCCAGACCTTCCACAGAACATTGCACTCAACACAGTCAGTCTACAAGAATCT
This sequence comes from Megaustenia siamemsis, assembly GCA_032433765.1. Lineage (NCBI taxonomy): Eukaryota > Metazoa > Mollusca > Gastropoda > Stylommatophora > Ariophantidae > Megaustenia > Megaustenia siamemsis. The sequence goes on from JAVIAB010000101.1 coordinate 18,489,008, forward strand.
CTATCTCTAGCCAGATCTTCCACAAAACATTGCACTCAATGCAATCAGTCTACAAGAATCAGATATATCTAGCCAGATCTTCCACAAAACATTGCACTCAACAAAGTCAGTCTACAAGAATCTCTATCTCTAGCCAGATCTTCCACAGAACATTGCACTCAACACAGTCAGTCTACAAGAATCTCTATCTCTAGCCAGATCTTCCACAAAACATTGCACTCAATGCAGTCTGTCTGAAAGAACCTCTATCTCTAGCCAGACCTTCCACAGAACATTGCACTCAACACAGTCAGTCTACAAGAATCTCTATCTCTAGCCAGATCTTCCACAAAACATTGCACTCAATGCAGTCAGTCTACAAGAATCTCTATATCTAGCCAGATCTTCCACAAAACATTGCACTCAATGCAGTCTGTCTGAAATAATCTCTATCTCTAGCCAGATCTTCCACAGAACATTGCACTCAATGCAGTCTGTCTGAAATAATCTCTATCTCTAGCCATATCTTCCACAGAACATTGCACTCAATGCAGTCTGTCTGAAATAATCTCTATCTCTAGCCATATCTTCCACAGAACATTGCACTCAATGCAGTCTGTCTGAAATAATCTCTATCTGTAGCCAGATCTTCCACAGAACATTGCACTCAATGCAGTCTGTCTGAAATAATCTCTATCTCTAGCAAGATCTTCCACAGAACATTGCACTCAATGCAGTCTGTCTGAAATAATCTCTATCTCTAGCAAGATCTTCCACAGAACATTGCACTCAATGCAGTCTGTCTGAAATAATCTCTATCTCTAGCCAGATCTTCCACAGAACATTGCACTCAATGCACTCTGTCTGAAATAATCTCTAGTTCTAGCCAGATCTTCTACAGAACATTGCACTCAATGCAGTCTGTCTGAAATAATCTCTATCTCTAGCCAGATCTTCTACAGAACATTGCACTCAATGCAGTCTGTCTGAAATAATCTCTATCTCTAGCCAGATCTTCCACAGAACATTGCACTCAATGCAGTCTGTCTGAAAGAACCTCTATCTCTAGCCAGATCTTCCACAGAACATTGCACTCAATGCAGTCTGTCTGAAAGAACCTCTATCTCTAGCCAGATCTTCCACAGAACATTGCACTCAATGCAGTCTGTCTGAAAGAACCTCTATCTCTAGCCAGATCTTCCACAGAACATTGCACTCAATGCAGTCTGTCTGAAATAATCTCTATCTCTAGCCAGATCTTCCACAGAACATTGCACTCAACATAGTCAGTCTACAAGAATCTCTATCTCTAGCCAGATCTTCCACAGAACATTGCACTCAACACAGTCAGTCTACAAGAATCTCTATCTCTAGCCAGATCTTCCACAAAACATTGCACTCAATGCAGTCTGTCTGAAAGAACCTCTATCTCTAGCCAGACCTTCCACAGAACATTGCACTCAACACAGTCAGTCTACAAGAATCTCTATCTCTAGCCAGATCTTCCACAAAACATTGCACTCAATGCAATCAGTCTACAAGAATCAGATATATCTAGCCAGATCTTCCACAAAACATTGCACTCAATGCAGTCAGTCTACAAGAATCTCTATATCTAGCCAGATCTTCCACAGAACATTGCACTCAACACAGTCAGTCTAAAAGAATCTCTATCTCTAGCCATATCTTCCACAGAACATTGCACTCAATGCAGTCTGTCTGAAATAATCTCTATCTCTAGCCATATCTTCCACAGAACATTGCACTCAATGCAGTCTGTCTGAAATAATCTCTATCTCTAGCCAGATCTTCCACAGAACATTGCACTCAATGCAGTCTGTCTGAAATAATCTCTATCTCTAGCCAGATCTTCCACAGAACATTGCACTCAATCCAGTCTGTCTGAAATAATCTCTATCTCTATCAGATCTTCCACAGAACATTGCACTCAATGCAGTCTGTCTGAAATAATCTCTATCTCTAGCCAGATCTTCCACAGAACATTGCACTCAATGCACTCTGTCTGAAATAATCTCTATCTCAAGCCAGATCTTCCATAGAACATTGCACTCAATGCAGTCTGTCTGAAAGAACCTCTATCTCTAGCCATATCTTCCACAGAACATTGCACTCAATGCAGTCTGTCTGAAAGAACCTCTATCTCTAGCCAGATCTTCCACAGAACATTGCACTCAATGCAGTCTGTCTGAAAGAACCTCTATCTCTAGCCATATCTTCCACAGAACATTGCACTCAATGCAGTCTGTCTGAAATAATCTCTATCTCTAGCCAGATCTTCCACAGAACATTGCACTCAATGCAGTCTGTCTGAAAGAACCTCTATCTCTAGCCAGATCTTCCACAGAACATTGCACTCAATGCAGTCTGTCTGAAAGAACCTCTATCTCTAGCCAGATCTTCCACAGAACATTGCACTCAATGCAGTCTGTCTGAAATAATCTCTATCTTTAGCCAGATCTTCCACAGAACATTGCACTCAACACAGTCAGTCTACAAGAATCTCTATCTCTAGCCAGATCTTCCACAGAACATTGCACTCAACACAGTCAGTCTACAAGAATCTCTATCTCTAGCCAGATCTTCCACAGAACATTGCACTCAATGCAGTCTGTCTGAAAGAACCTCTATCTCTAGCCAGACCTTCCACAGAACATTGCACTCAACACAGTCAGTCTACAAGAATCTCTATCTCTAGCCAGATCTTCCACAAAACATTGCACTCAATGCAGTCTGTCTGAAAGAACCTCTATCTCTAGCCAGACCTTCCACAGAACATTGCACTCAACACAGTCAGTCTACAAGAATCTCTATCTCTAGCCAGATCTTCCACAAAACATTGCACTCAATGCAGTCAGTCTACAAGAATCTCTATATCTAGCCAGATCTTCCACAAAACATTGCACTCAATGCAGTCTGTCTGAAATAATCTCTATCTCTAGCCAGATCTTCCACAGAACATTGCACTCAATGCAGTCTGTCTGAAAGAACCTCTATCTCTAGCCAGATCTTCCACAGAACATTGCACTCAATGCAGTCTGTCTGAAAGAACCTCTATCTCTAGCCAGATCTTCCACAGAACATTGCACTCAATGCAGTCTGTCTGAAATAATCTCTATCTTTAGCCAGATCTTCCACAGAACATTGCACTCAACACAGTCAGTCTACAAGAATCTCTATCTCTAGCCAGATCTTCCACAGAACATTGCACTCAACACAGTCAGTCTACAAGAATCTCTATCTCTAGCCAGATCTTCCACAAAACATTGCACTCAATGCAGTCTGTCTGAAAGAACCTCTATATCTAGCCAGATCTTCCACAAAACATTGCACTCAATGCAGTCTGTCTGAAATAATCTCTATCTCTAGCCATATCTTCCACAGAACATTGCACTCAATGCAGTCTGTCTGAAATAATCTCTATCTCTAGCCATATCTTCCACAGAACATTGCACTCAATGCAGTCTGTCTGAAATAATCTCTATCTCTAGCCATATCTTCCACAGAACATTGCACTCAATGCAGTCTGTCTGAAATAATCTCTATCTGTAGCCAGATCTTCCACAGAACATTGCACTCAATGCAGTCTGTCTGAAATAATCTCTATCTCTAGCAAGATCTTCCACAGAACATTGCACTCAATGCAGTCTGTCTGAAATAATCTCTATCTCTAGCAAGATCTTCCACAGAACATTGCACTCAATGCAGTCTGTCTGAAATAATCTCTATCTCTAGCCAGATCTTCCACAGAACATTGCACTCAATGCAGTCTGTCTGAAATAATCTCTATCTCTAGCCAGATCTTCTACAGAACATTGCACTCAATGCAGTCTGTCTGAAATAATCTCTATCTGTAGCCAGATCTTCCACAGAACATTGCACTCAATGCAGTCTGTCTGAAATAATCTCTATCTCTAGCAAGATCTTCCACAGAACATTGCACTCAATGCAGTCTGTCTGAAATAATCTCTATCTCTAGCAAGATCTTCCACAGAACATTGCACTCAATGCACTCTGTCTGAAATAATCTCTATCTCTAGCCAGATCTTCTACAGAACATTGCACTCAATGCAGTCTGTCTGAAATAATCTCTATCTCTAGCCAGATCTTCTACAGAACATTGCACTCAATGCAGTCTGTCTGAAATAATCTCTATCTCTAGCCAGATCTTGCACAGAACATTGCACTCAATGCAGTCTGTCTGAAAGAACCTCTATCTCTAGCCAGATCTTCCACAGAACATTGCACTCAATGCAGTCTGTCTGAAAGAACCTCTATCTCTAGCCAGATCTTCCACAGAACATTGCACTCAATGCAGTCTGTCTGAAAGAACCTCTATCTCTAGCCAGATCTTCCACAGAACATTGCACTCAATGCAGTCTGTCTGAAATAATCTCTATCTCTAGCCAGATCTTCCACAGAACATTGCACTCAACACAGTCAGTCTACAAGAATCTCTATCTCTAGCCAGATCTTCCACAGAACATTGCACTCAACACAGTCAGTCTACAAGAATCTCTATCTCTAGCCAGATCTTCCACAAAACATTGCACTCAATGCAGTCTGACTGAAAGAACCTCTATCTCTAGCCAGACCTTCCACAGAACATTGCACTCAACACAGTCAGTCTACAAGAATCTCTATCTCTAGCCAGATCTTCCACAGAACATTGCACTAAACACAGTCAGTCTACAAGAATCTCAATCTCTAGCCAGACCTTCCACAGAACATTGCACTAAACACAGTGTACAAGAATCTCTATCTCTAACCAGATCTTCCAGCTCATCTTTTGTCATGACCAGGGTGTCTCTGGTGTCTTTGAACCATCTATTTTTTAGCCTGTACCTGACTTGTTTTCCTGAGAAATGTATTCATAACCTCCTGTGGTTATTGTGAAGAAATATAAATATAAGATGTAAGTATGAGCTCCCCAGCTTTCAGGTGTGTGAGGAACAGGCTGAGCCTACAGCTGTGTTGTTCTGAAGAAAAATGTGACACATCTGGGAATTGAACGCAACCAGTTCTGGTGGTGAATGCTCTAACCACTCTACTTCAGAAAATAAAAAAATTCAAGTTAATGAGGCTACATATATCACTATCTGCCTGGCCTTGAACTAAACAACATTGTAGAGGGATGTTTTGTAAAAGAATAACATGTAGAAAACAGAAGAAAAGATTAAAGATTAAAGATATAAAGATATACAGATAGAGACATCAACAAAATAGTTGATGAATTCAGTAGACTAATAATACAAGCTGCCAGTGAAACAATACCTAGAGGGGCACGGAAACACTACAAACCATACTGGAGTAGTGAACTAGAGCACTACTGCACAATGACATGGAAACATCTCGAAAGCAAGCAGAAAATAACCCTTGCCAGGAACACCACAATAACTACCAGCATGCTAAAGTCAAATTTCAACGGGCTAAACTACAAGCCAGACGGAGAAGCTGGAAAGAGAAAACAGGGTCCTTGAATCTTGAACGAGACACAAGAAAAGTGTGGAAGCTTGTAAAACAGCTGAATGATGAGGGTACAGAAAGGAACACCAAAATTACACTGAAGAAGGATGGAAACATTCTAACAGGTAAACATGCAGCAAATTACTTTGCAGACTCCTTTGCAAATGACAATAATATTGAAATTAGCCTAGAGAAACGACAAGAGACCCGTTTAAAGCAACAAAATGCAAGACAAGAAGAGACCACACATGAAGTCATGGAAATACCCATTACACAAAGAGAGCTAGAGCTGGCAATATCCAAATTAAAATGAAAAAGTCACCAGGCAGTGATGGAGTGTCCAATGAAATGGTTAAGAACTTGGGAACTGCAGATAAAGCAAAACTACTGCAGATCTACAACATTTGTTGGATCACAGGTAGAGTGCCACAGGCATGGAGAGAAGCAATTATGATACCATTACTAAAGCCAGGAAAAGATGGTTCAACGACATCCAGCTATAGACCAATCAGCCTTACAAGCTGTTTGTGTAAAACAATGGAACGTATAATCAATCTCAGACTGCAGTGGTACCTGGAAAGTGAAAATCTCCTTGTCCCACAACAAGCAGGCTTTAGACAGTGTTACTCTACCGAAGATCAGGCAACCTATCTTTCCCAGGAAATTGAAGATGCGTTTCAAGAAAAGAAACTGGTACTAGCAGCATGGCTAGACCTAAAGAAAGCATTTGATAAGGAATGGAAGGAAGGGCTTTTGAAGAAACTGAGAAATTATGGAGTAAATAGCAGGATGTACAAATGGGTCAAAGCATACCTGCAGAGGAACAGGAGAGCCAGAGTGCAACTGGATGGTCTTAAGAGTAAAAAGGTCTTATTGCGCCAGGGCGTTCCACAGGGAGGGGTGCTATCTCCAACACTTTTTCTGATCTACATCAATGACCTAGTTACTGAACTACCACATGGCATCAAAGTGGCAATGTATGCAGATGACTTAGTAATGTGGTGCACAGAGGAGTATGAACAGTGGCCTCCAAATTGTTACAAAGAGCTATGAATGCACTGAATTCATGGACAAATAGATGGTGTATCAGCATCAATGCAGACAAATGCAGTACTACACTTTTCATACTCTCCCCAAAACAAAAAGCAGGAGCCATCTACATAAACAATGAGCCTGTGAAAGAAGACATACAAGCTACATATCTCGGAGTTACATTTGATAACAAACTATCTTGGAAACAGCAGATAAATAAGGCAACCCAAAAAGCAAGAAGGAAATTGGCTATTCTAAGAAAGTTGTGTGGAACCACATGGGGTGCGAGTGGGAAAATACTCAGTAGAGTTTACCAACAGAGTATACGCCCACATTTAGAATATGGATCATCCGCATGGTGCTCAGCATCAAACACCACATTGCAAGAACTGGATAAAGTACAAAACCAGGCACTTAGGGTCATCACAGGAGCAATGAAATCAACACCAATATTGGAGATGGAGAAATTGTGGAGGATACCAGCACTGAGAGAACGGAGAGACACAAAGGTGCTGATACAGGCAGAAAAATTTGTATGCATGCCGAGACATCTAATGAAGGACCGATTCCAAAATCTTGCATTGGGACGACTTAAGAGAAGCAGCTTTATCCACCAAGCCAAGCGTATTAGTAGACAAACACCAGCCATGCCAAGAGTGGTTAACCCCTACTGCCCATACCAGAACAGACTCCCTGGACAGATGAATCAGGATTATCAGTTCAAATACGGACAGAAGTGAAAGGAATAGTTGACAAAGAGGAACAGAATAGTCTACAGCGAAAAACAATAACTCTCAGTTTCCTGGATGAAGAATACCCACAAGACCTATGGATCCGTGTGTACACAGATGGATCAGCACAGAATGCAGTAAAGAATGGGGGAGCAGGTGCATATATAGAGTACCCAAATAACACTAGGGATATGAATAAAATAGCAACAGGGAAATATTGTCACAATTATGATGCAGAAATACAAGCAATAAAGTTGGCAATAGAAAAACTGCTGAACAGTAATCTTAGCCCACAGCCTGTAGTGTTTTTGACAGATGCAAGGTCAGTACTCCAGGCACTACAATCCAGAAAATTACCACATCTGCAGACCTTATTGACTGAACTCTGCAAGCACCACAGGGTTGCCCTGCAGTGGATCCTGTCTCACTGTGGAATACCAGGAAATGAGAAAGCAGATCAGTTGGCAAAGGAAGGTTCAACAGGCACACAACTAGATACACCAGTTACATACCATCATAAGAAACAGATAATCAAATCAATCAGAGGACCACAAGCCCCAAATCAGGATGCTTTCATAATATGAATAGATATGAACAAGTTATCATTATACGCCTAAGAACAGGACACAATCGACTCCATAGTCACATGTATACAAAATTCAAGATCGGCACATCAACTACTTATACATGTGGACAGACACCCCAGACTGCTGAACACATACTTCAAGACTGCACTGAATATAGTAGACTGAGGAAAATCCATTGGCCCATAGATACAATACTACAGACAAAACTATATGGGCCACTGCAAGAATTACAAAAGACAGTAAAATTCATACAGGAAACGACATTGCTGATATAGACAATACTTCGAGCGAACAAAAGATAGATAGATAGATAGAAGAAAAGATGAGAAGAAGCATTGAAGTATAGGTAGGCCTTGTCATTCATCAGCTCTAATTGACATTTAATTCCACTTGCTAAATACTTTTAGAGACTTGGAAACAATCATTTGGACACATATATTATAAACGTGCACATACATTCTTATACATATGTATATATGTAAAAACAATATAGAGTCATTAAACAATAGCTCTAATTCTGGTTCTGAGCAGCTTAACAACCTTAATACCTGGGACAGTACAACAATCCTAATACATGGGACAGTATAACAATCCTAATACCTGGGACAGTATAACAATCCTAATACCTGGGACAGTACAACAATCCTAATACATGGGACAGTACAACAATCCTAATACATGGGACAGTACAACAATCCTAATACCTGGGACAGTATAACAATCCTAATACATGGGACAGTACAACAATCCTAATACCTGGGACAGTATAACAATCCTAATACATGGGACAGTATAACAATCCCAATACTTGCAACAGTACAACAACCACAATATCTGAGAGATAACAACAACCTATATCTAGATATCTTTGACGGTTCAACAATCCTATTACCTAGGATCGTGCAACAATCCCAATACATGGGACAGTATAATAAACTCAAAACCTGGGATATTACAACAATCCCAATATCTGGGAGAGTATAACAACTATAATATCTGGGAGAGTACAACAACTGGAATACCCAGACAACACAATAGCCCTAATACCCATGACAACAAATAGCCCTAATACCCATGACAACACAACAGCCCTAATACCCATGACAACACAACAGCCCTAATACCCATTACAACACATCAGCCCTAATACCCATGGCAACACAACAACCATAATACCCATGGCAACACAACAACCATAATACCCAGGGCAACACAACAACTCTAATACTCAGGGCAACACAACAACTCTAATACACATGACAACACAACAACTCTAATACACATGGCAACACAACAACTCTAATACACATGGCAACACAACTCTAATACACATGGCAACACAACAACTCTAATACACATGGCAACACAACAACTCTAATACACATGGCAACACAACAACTCTAATACACATGGCAACACAACAACTCTAATACACATGACAACACAACAACTCTAATACACATGGCAACACAACAACTCTAATACACATGGCAACACAACAACTCTAATACACATGGCAACACAACAACCCTAATACACATGACAATACAACAACCCTAATACACATGGCAACACAACAACTCTAATACACATGGCAACACAACAACCCTAATACACATGGCAACACAACAACTCTAATACCCATGGCAACACAACAACCCTAATACACATGGCAATACAACAACCCTAATACACATGGCAATACAACAACCCTAATACACATGGCAACACAACAACTCTAATACCAGGACAATACAACAACTCTAATATCCATGGCAATACAACAACTCTAATATCCAGGACAATACAACAACTCTAATATCCAGGACAATACAACAACTCTAATATCCAGGACAATACAACAACTCTAATATCCAGGACAATACAACAACTCTAATATCCAGGACAATACAACAACTCTAATATCCAGGACAATACAACAACTCTAATATCCAGGACAACACAACAACTCTAATATCCAGGGCAATACAACAACTCTAATACACATGGACAACACAACAACCCTAATATCCAGGACAACACAACAACTCTAATAACCAGGACATACAACAACTCTAATACACATGGCAACACAACAACCCTAATACACATGACAATACAACAACTCTAATACACATGACAATACAACAACTCTAATACACATGACAATACAACAACTCTAATACACATGGCAACACAACAACTCTAATACACATGGCAACACAACAACTCTAATACACATGACAACACAACAACTCTAATATCCAGGGCAATACAACAACTCTAATACCCATGACAACACAACAACCCTAATATCCAGGGCAATACAACAACTCTAATACACATGGCAACACAACAACTCTAATATCCAGGGCAATACAACAACTCTAATACACATGACAACACAACAACCTAATATCCAGGGCAATACAACAACTCTAATACACATGGCAACACAACAACTCTAATACACATGACAACACAACAACTCTAATACACATGACAACACAACAACCCTAATATCCAGGACAATACAACAACTCTAATACACATGACAATACAACAACTCTAATACACATGGCAACACAACAACTATAATACACATGAAAACACAACAACTCTAATACACATGGCAACACAACAACCCTAATACACATGACAATACAACAACTCTAATACACATGGCAACACAACAACCCTAATACACATGACAACACAACAACCCTAATACACATGACAATACAACAACTCTAATACACATGGCAACACAACAACCCTAATATCCATGGCAATACAACAACTCTAATACACATGGCAACACAACAACTCTAATACACATGGCCAATACAACAACTTTAATACACATGACAATACAACAACCCTAATATCCAGGGCAATACAACAACTCTAATAGACATGGCAACACAACAACTCTAATACACATGACAACACAACAACTCTAATACACATGACAATACAACAACTCTAATACACATGACAATACAACAACTCTAATACACATGACAACACAACAACTCTAATACACATGGCAACACAACAACTCTAATACATATGACAATACAACAACTCTAATACACATGACAACACAACAACCCTAATACACATGACAATACAACAACTCTAATACCCATGACAACACAACAACCCTAATATCCAGGGCAATACAACAACTCTAATACACATGGCAACACAACAACTCTAATACACATGGCCAATACAACAACTTTAATACACATGACAATACAACAACCCTAATATCCAGGGCAATACAACAACTCTAATAGACATGGCAACACAACAACTCTAATATCCAGGGCAATACAACAACTCTAATACACATGACAACACAACAACCCTAATATCCAGGGCAATACAACAACTCTAATATCCAGGGCAATACAACAACTCTAATACACATGGCAACACAACAACTCTAATATCCAAGGCAACACAACAACTCTAATATCCAAGGCAACACAACAACTCTAATACACATGGCAACACAACAACTCTAATACACATGACAACACAACAACTCTAATATCCAGGGCAATACAACAACTCTAATATCCAGGGCAACACAACAACTCTAATATCCAGGGCAATACAACAACTCTAATATCCAGGGCAATACAACAACTCTAATACACATGACAACACAACAACCCTAATATCCAGGGCAATACAACAACTCTAATATCCAGGGCAATACAACAACTCTAATACACATGGCAACACAACAACTCTAATACACATGACAACACAACAACCCTAATATCCAGGGCAATACAACAACTCTAATACACATGACAATACAACAACTCTAATATCCAGGGCAATACAACAACTCTAATACACATGACAATACAACAACCCTAATATCCAGGGCAACACAACAACCCTAATATCCAGGGCAATACAACAACCCTAATATCCAGGGCAACACAACAACCCTAATATCCAGGGCAATACAACAACTCTAATACACATGACAACACAACAACCCTAATATCCAGGGCAACACAACAACCCTAATATCCAGGGCAATACAACAACTCTAATACACATGACAATACAACAACTTTAATACACATGACAATACAACAACTCTAATACACATGACAAAACAACAACTCTAATACACATGACAACACAACAACTCTAATACACATGACAACACAACAACTCTAATACACATGACAACACAACAACTCTAATACACATGACAACACAACAACCCTAATATCCAGGGCAATACAACAACTCTAATACACATGACAACACAACAACCCTAATATCCAGGGCAATACAACAACTCTAATACACATGACAACACAACAACCCTAATATCCAGGGCAACACAACAACCCTAACATCCAGGGCAATACAACAACTCTAATACACATGACAATACAACAACTTTAATACACATGACAATACAACAACTCTAATACACATGACAACACAACAACTCTAATACACATGACAACACAACAACTCTAATACACATGACAACACAACAACTCTAATACACATGGCAACACAACAACTCTAATATCCAGGACAATACAACAACTCTAATACACATGACAACACAACAACTCTAATACACATGACAACACAACAACTCTAATACACATGACAACACAACAACTCTAATACACATGACAACACAACAACTCTAATACACATGACAACACAACAACTCTAATACACATGACAACACAACAACTCTAATACACATGGCAACACAACAACCCTAATATCCAGGACAATACAACAACTCTAATACACATGACAACACAACAACTCTAATACACATGACAACACAACAACTCTAATACACATGACAACACAACAACTCTAATACACATGACAACACAACAACTCTAATACACATGACAACACAACAACTCTAATACACATGACAACACAACAACCCTAATATCCAGGGCAATACAACAACTCTAATTCACATGACAACACAACAACCCTAATATCCAGGGCAATACAACAACTCTAATACACATGGCAATACAACAACAATAATACACATGACAACACTAATATCCAGGACAATACAACAACTCTAATACACATGGCAATACAACAACTCTAATATCCAGGACAATACAACAACTCTAATACACATGACAATACAACAACTCTAATACACATGGCAATACAACAACTCTAATATCCAGGACAATACAACAACTCTAATACACATGGCAATACAACAACTCTAATATCCAGGGCAATACAACAACTCTAATACACATGGCAATACAAGAACCCTAATACACATGACAACACTAATATCCAGGACAATACAACAACTCTAATACACATGGCAACACAACAACTCTAATACACATGACAACACAACAACTCTAATACACATGACAACACAACAACCCTAATATCCAGGACAATACAACAACTCTAATACACATGACAATAAAACAACTCTAATACACATGGCAACACAACAACTCTAATACACATGACAACACAACAACTCTAATACACATGGCAACACAACAACCCTAATACACATGACAATACAACAACTCTAATACACATGGCAACACAACAACCCTAATACACATGACAACACAACAACCCTAATACACATGACAATACAACAACTCTAATACACATGGCAACACAACAACCCTAATATCCAGGGCAATACAACAACTCTAATACACATGGCAACACAACAACTCTAATACACATGGCCAATACAACAACTTTAATACACATGGCAATACAACAACTCTAATACACATGACAACACAACAACTCTAATACACATGACAACACAACAACTCTAATACACATGACAATACAACAACTCTAATACACATGACAATACAACAACTCTAATACACATGACAACACAACAACTCTAATACACATGGCAACACAACAACTCTAATACATATGACAATACAACAACTCTAATACACATGACAACACAACAACCCTAATACACATGACAATACAACAACTCTAATACCCATGACAACACAACAACCCTAATATCCAGGGCAATACAACAACTCTAATACACATGGCAACACAACAACTCTAATACACATGGCCAATACAACAACTTTAATACACATGACAATACAACAACCCTAATATCCAGGGCAATACAACAACTCTAATAGACATGGCAACACAACAACTCTAATATCCAGGGCAATACAACAACTCTAATACACATGACAACACAACAACCCTAATATCCAGGGCAATACAACAACTCTAATATCCAGGGCAATACAACAACTCTAATACACATGGCAACACAACAACTCTAATATCCAAGGCAACACAACAACTCTAATATCCAAGGCAACACAACAACTCTAATACACATGGCAACACAACAACTCTAATACACATGACAACACAACAACTCTAATATCCAGGGCAATACAACAACTCTAATTCACATGACAACACAACAACCCTAATATCCAGGGCAATACAACAACTCTAATACACATGGCAATACAACAACAATAATACACATGACAACACTAATATCCAGGACAATACAACAACTCTAATACACATGGCAATACAACAACTCTAATATCCAGGACAATACAACAACTCTAATACACATGACAATACAACAACTCTAATACACATGGCAATACAACAACTCTAATATCCAGGACAATACAACAACTCTAATACACATGGCAATACAACAACTCTAATATCCAGGGCAATACAACAACTCTAATACACATGGCAATACAAGAACCCTAATACACATGACAACACTAATATCCAGGACAATACAACAACTCTAATACACATGGCAACACAACAACTCTAATACACATGACAACACAACAACTCTAATACACATGACAACACAACAACCCTAATATCCAGGACAATACAACAACTCTAATACACATGACAATACAACAACTCTAATACACATGGCAACACAACAACTCTAATACACATGACAACACAACAACTCTAATACACATGGCAACACAACAACCCTAATACACATGACAATACAACAACTCTAATACACATGGCAACACAACAACCCTAATACACATGACAACACAACAACCCTAATACACATGACAATACAACAACTCTAGTACACATGGCAACACAACAACCCTAATATCCAGGGCAATACAACAACTCTAATACACATGGCCAATACAACAACTTTAATACACATGACAATACAACAACCCTAATATCCAGGGCAATACAACAACTCTAATAGACATGGCAACACAACAACTCTAATACACATGACAACACAACAACTCTAATACACATGACAATACAACAACTCTAATACACATGACAATACAACAACTCTAATACACATGACAACACAACAACTCTAATACACATGGCAACACAACAACTCTAATACATATGACAATACAACAACTCTAATACACATGACAACACAACAACCCTAATACACATGACAATACAACAACTCTAATACCCATGACAACACAACAACCCTAATATCCAGGGCAATACAACAACTCTAATACACATGGCAACACAACTCTAATACACATGGCCAATACAACAACTTTAATACACATGACAATACAACAACCCTAATATCCAGGGCAATACAACAACTCTAATAGACATGGCAACACAACAACTCTAATATCCAGGGCAATACAACAACTCTAATACACATGACAACACAACAACCCTAATATCCAGGGCAATACAACAACTCTAATATCCAGGGCAATACAACAACTCTAATACACATGGCAACACAACAACTCTAATATCCAAGGCAACACAACAACTCTAATATCCAAGGCAACACAACAACTCTAATACACATGGCAACACAACAACTCTAATACACATGACAACACAACAACTCTAATATCCAGGGCAATACAACAACTCTAATATCCAGGGCAACACAACAACTCTAATATCCAGGGCAATACAACAACTCTAATATCCAGGGCAATACAACAACTCTAATACACATGACAACACAACAACCCTAATATCCAGGGCAATACAACAACTCTAATATCCAGGGCAATACAACAACTCTAATACACATGGCAACACAACAACTCTAATACACATGACAACACAACAACCCTAATATCCAGGGCAATACAACAACTCTAATACACATGACAATACAACAACTCTAATATCCAGGGCAATACAACAACTCTAATACACATGACGATACAACAACCCTAATATCCAGGGCAACACAACAACCCTAATATCCAGGGCAATACAACAACCCTAATATCCAGGGCAACACAACAACCCTAATATCCAGGGCAATACAACAACTCTAATACACATGACAACACAACAACCCTAATATCCAGGGCAACACAACAACCCTAATATCCAGGGCAATACAACAACTCTAATACACATGACAATACAACAACTTTAATACACATGACAATACAACAACTCTAATACACATGACAAAACAACAACTCTAATACACATGACAACACAACAACTCTAATACACATGACAACACAACAACTCTAATACACATGACAACACAACAACTCTAATACACATGACAACACAACAACCCTAATATCCAGGGCAATACAACAACTCTAATACACATGACAACACAACAACCCTAATATCCAGGGCAATACAACAACTCTAATACACATGACAACACAACAACCCTAATATCCAGGGCAACACAACAACCCTAACATCCAGGGCAATACAACAACTCTAATACACATGACAATACAACAACTTTAATACACATGACAATACAACAACTCTAATACACATGACAACACAACAACTCTAATACACATGACAACACAACAACTCTAATACACATGACAACACAACAACTCTAATACACATGGCAACACAACAACTCTAATATCCAGGACAATACAACAACTCTAATACACATGACAACACAACAACTCTAATACACATGACAACACAACAACTCTAATACACATGACAACACAACAACTCTAATACACATGACAACACAACAACTCTAATACACATGACAACACAACAACTCTAATACACATGACAACACAACAACTCTAATACACATGGCAACACAACAACCCTAATATCCAGGACAATACAACAACTCTAATACACATGACAATACAACAACCCTAATATCCAGGGCAACACAACAACCCTAACATCCAGGGCAATACAACAACTCTAATACACATGACAATACAACAACTCTAATACACATGGCAATACAACAACTCTAATATCCAGGACAATACAACAACTCTAATACACATGGCAATACAACAACTCTAATATCCAGGACAATGCAACAACCCTAATACACATGGCAATACAACAACTCTAATATCCAGGACAATACAACAACCCTAATACACATGGCAATACAACAACTCTAATATCCAGGGCAATACAACAACTCTAATACACATGGCAACACAACAACTCTAATACACATGACAACACAACAACTCTAATACACATGACAACACAACAACTCTAATACACATGACAACACAACAACTCTAATACACATGGCAACACAACAACCCTAATATCCAGGACAATACAACAACTCTAATACACATGACAACACAACAACTCTAATACACATGACAACACAACAACTCTAATACACATGACAACACAACAACTCTAATACACATGACAACACAACAACTCTAATACACATGACAACACAACAACCCTAATATCCAGGGCAATACAACAACTCTAATTCACATGACAACACAACAACCCTAATATCCAGGGCAATACAACAACTCTAATACACATGGCAATACAACAACAATAATACACATGACAACACTAATATCCAGGACAATACAACAACTCTAATACACATGGCAATACAACAACTCTAATATCCAGGACAATACAACAACTCTAATACACATGACAATACAACAACTCTAATACACATGGCAATACAACAACTCTAATATCCAGGACAATACAACAACTCTAATACACATGGCAATACAACAACTCTAATATCCAGGGCAATACAACAACTCTAATACACATGGCAATACAAGAACCCTAATACACATGACAACACTAATATCCAGGACAATACAACAACTCTAATACACATGGCAATACAACAACTCTAATATCCAGGACAATACAACAACTCTAATACACATGACAATACAACAACTCTAATACACATGGCAATACAACAACTCTAATATCCAGGACAATACAACAACTCTAATACACATGGCAATACAACAACTCTAATATCCAGGACAATGCAACAACCCTAATACACATGGCAATACAACAACTCTAATATCCAGGACAATACAACAACCCTAATACACATGGCAATACAACAACTCTAATATCCAGGGCAATACAACAACTCTAATACACATGGCAACACAACAACTCTAATACACATGACAACACAACAACCCTAATATCCAGGACAATACAACAACTCTAATACACATGACAATACAACAACTCTAATACACATGACAACACAACAACTCTAATATCCAGGACAATACAACAACTCTAATACACATGACAATACAACAACTCTAATACACATGACAACACAACAACCCTAATATCCAGGACAATACAACAACTCTAATACACATGACAACACAACAACCCTAATATCCAGGACAATACAACAACTCTAATACACATGACAACACAACAACTCTAATATCCAGGACAATACAACAACTCTAATACACATGGCAATACAACAACCCTAATACACATGGCAATACAACAACCCTAATACACATGGCAACACAACAACCCTAATACACATGGCAACACAACAACTCTAATACACATGGCAACACAACAACACTAATACACATGGCAACACAACAACTCTAATACACATGACAACACTAATATCCAGGGCAATACAACAACTCTAATACACATGACAATACAAGAAATCTAATAGACATGGCAACACAACAACTCTAATACACATGACAACACTAATATCCAGGGCAACACAACAACGCTAATACACATGGCAACACAAGAAATCTAATAGACATGGCAACACAACAACTCTAATACACATGACAACACAACAACTCTAATATCCAGGACAATACAACAACTCTAATACACATGACAATACAACAACTCTAATACACATGACAACACAACAACCCTAATATCCAGGGCAATACAACAACTCTAATACACATGGCAACACAACAACTCTAATACACATGACAACACAACAACCCTAATATCCAGGACAATACAACAACTTTAATACACATGACAATACAACAACTCTAATACACATGACAACACAACAACTCTAATACACATGACAACACAACAACTCTAATACACATGACAACACAACAACTCTAATACACATGACAACACAACAACTCTAATACACATGACAACACAACAACTCTAATACACATGACAACACAACAACTCTAATACACATGACAACACAACAACTCTAATACACATGACAACACAACAACCCTAATATCCAGGGCAATACAACAACTCTAATACACATGGCAATACAACAACTCTAATACACATGACAACACAACAACCCTAATATCCAGGGCAATACAACAACTCTAATACACATGACAACACAACAACCCTAATATCCAGGGCAATACAACAAATCTAATACACATGACAACACAACAACCCTAATATCCAGGACAACACAACAACTCTAATACACATGACAACACAACAACTCTAATACACATGGCAACACAACAACTCTAATACACATGGCAACACAACAACCCTAATATCCAGGACAACACAACAACTCTAATACACATGACAACACAACAACCCTAATATCCAGGACAACACAACAACTCTAATACACATGACAACACAACAACTCTAATACACATGACAACACAACAACTCTAATACACATGACAACACAACAACTCTAATACACATGACAACACAACAACCCTAATATCCAGGGCAATACAACAACTCTAATACACATGGCAATACAACAACAATAATACACATGACAACACTAATATCCAGGACAATACAACAACTCTAATACACATGGCAATACAACAACTCTAATATCGAGGACAATACAACAACTCTAATACACATGACAATACAACAACTCTAATACACATGGCAATACAACAACTCTAATATCCAGGACAATACAACAACTCTAATACACATGGCAATACAACAACTCTAATATCCAGGGCAATACAACAACTCTAATACACATGGCAATACAAGAACCCTAATACACATGACAACACTAATATCCAGGACAATACAACAACTCTAATACACATGGCAATACAACAACTCTAATATCCAGGACAATACAACAACTCTAATACACATGACAATACAACAACTCTAATACACATGGCAATACAACAACTCTAATATCCAGGACAATACAACAACTCTAATACACATGGCAATACAACAACTCTAATATCCAGGACAATGCAACAACCCTAATACACATGGCAATACAACAACTCTAATATCCAGGACAATACAACAACCCTAATACACATGGCAATACAACAACTCTAATATCCAGGGCAATACAACAACTCTAATACACATGGCAACACAACAACTCTAATACACATGACAACACAACAACCCTAATATCCAGGACAATACAACAACTCTAATACACATGACAATACAACAACCCTAATACACATGGCAATACAACAACTCTAATATCCAGGACAATACAACAACTCTAATACACATGACAACACAACAACTCTAATATCCAGGACAATACAACAACTCTAATACACATGACAATACAACAACTCTAATACACATGACAACACAACAACCCTAATATCCAGGACAATACAACAACTCTAATACACATGACAATACAACAACTCTAATACACATGACAACACAACAACCCTAATATCCAGGACAATACAACAACTCTAATACACATGACAACACAACAACTCTAATATCCAGGACAATACAACAACTCTAATACACATGGCAACACAACAACCCTAATACACATGGCAACACAACAACCCTAATACACATGGCAACACAACAACTCTAATACACATGGCAACACAACAACTCTAATACACATGGCAACACAACAACACTAATACACATGGCAACACAACAACGCTAATACACATGGCAACACAAGAAATCTAATAGACATGGCAACACAACAACTCTAATACACATGACAACACTAATATCCAGGGCAATACAACAACTCTAATACACATGACAATACAACAACTCTAATACACATGGCAATACAACAACTCTAATATCCAGGACAATACAACAACTCTAATACACATGACAATACAACAACTCTAATACACATGACAACACAACAACTCTAATACACATGACAATACAACAACTCTAATACACATGACAATACAACAACTCTAATACACATGACAATACAACAACTCTAATACACATGGCAACACAACAACTCTAATACACATGACAACACAACAACCCTAATATCCAGGACAATACAACAACTCTAATACACATGACAATACAACAACTCTAATACACATGACAACACAACAACCCTAATATCCAGGACAATACAACTCTAATACACATGACAACACAACAACTCTAATATCCAGGACAATACAACAACTCTAATACACATGGCAACACAACAACTCTAATACACATGGCAACACAACAACCCTAATACACATGGCAACACAACAACTCTAATACACATGGCAACACAACAACTCTAATACACATGGCAACACAACAACACTAATACACATGGCAACACAACAACTCTAATACACATGGCAACACAACAACACTAATACACATGGCAACACAACAACTCTAATACACATGGCAACACAAGAAATCTAATAGACATGGCAACACAACAACTCTAATACACAGTTAGTTAGTTAGTCGAAAGATCATCCTCCTTGCACAAGGGGCATACCCATAAGTGCTCCAATTTCCTTTCGAGTAAATTCACAAGTGTGTGACGGCTGATCGTGCCGGTTCACAGTTGGTTAACCATACACCTCTGGCGTCCTGAAAAATGTTCGCTCTTAGCTGTGCCAAGCCTTCTAATACACATGACAACACTAATATCCAGGGCAATACAACAACTCTAATACACATGACAATACAACAACTCTAATACACATGGCAACACAACAACTCTAATACCCATGGCAACACAACAACCCTAATATCCAGGGCAACACAACAACCCTAATATCCAGGGCAACACAACAACTATAATACCCATGACAATACAACAACTATAATACACATGGCAACACTACAACCCTAAAATCCAGGGCAACACAACAACTATAATACCCATGACAATACAACAACTATAATACACATGGCAACACTACAACCCTAATATCCAGGGCAATACAACAACTATAATACCCATGACAATACAACAACTATAATACACATGGCAACACTACAACCCTAATATCCAGGGCAGCACAACAACTATAATACCCATGACAATACAACAACTATAATACACATGGCAACACTACAACCCTAATATCCAGGGCAACACAACAACTATAATACCCATGACAATACAACAACTATAATACACATGACAACACAACAACCCTAAAATCCAGGGCAACACAACAACTATAATACCCATGACAATACAACAACTATAATACACATGACAACACAACAACCCTAATATCCAGGGCAACACAACAACTATAATACCCATGACAATACAACAACTATAATACACATGGCAACACAACAACCCTAAAATCCAGGGCAACACAACAACTATAATACCCATGACAATACAACAACTATAATACACATGACAACACAACAACCCTAAAATCCAGGGCAATGCAACAACTCTAATACACATGACAACACAACAACTCTAATACCCATGGCAACACAACAACTCTAATACACATGACAACACAACAACTATAATACACATGACAACACAACAACCCTAAAATCCAGGGCAATACAACAACTCTAATACACATGACAACACAACAACCCTAATACCCATGGCAACACAACAACACTAATACACATGACAACACAACAACTCTAATACACATGACAACACAACAACTCTAATACACATGACAACACAACAACTCTAATACACATGACAACACAACAACTCTAATACCCATGGCAACACAACAACTCTAATACACATGACAACACAACAACCCTAATATCCAGGACAATACAACAACCAAACACCCAAAAAAGTATCAACAGCCTTAGCCAACCTGACAGGCAGGAGCCTGGCATTGTGAGCATGCAGACTGAGCAGGTCACTGAGAGCAGCTTGAACACTGTCATCAGCAGCGTGGAACATACCCCTTAGGTAGATGTAGGAAGACCTGTAATAGAGGCTCCTGCACTCCTGCCAACAACATAACATTCACAGTGTCAACAAAGTGTCAACTGAAACAAATAAGCAAAACTATCATTACAGCATTTGTCATATTTATGGGTCTATCTGGCAGTTTTCTATGAAGCTGGAGAATATTGGTCTATCTGGCAGTTTTCTATAAAGCAGGAGAATATTGGTCTATCTGGCAGTTTTATATAAAGCTGGAGAATATTGGTCTATCTGACAGTTTTCTATGGAGCTGGAGAATATGGGTCTATCTGGTAGTTTTCTATAGAGCTGGAGAATATTGGTCTGTCTGGCAGTTTTCTATGGAGCTGGAGAATATTGGTCTGTCTGGCAGTTTTCTATAGAGCTGGAGAATATTGGTCTGTCTGGCAGTTTTATATGGAGCTGGAGAATATTGGTCTGTCTGGCAGTTTTCTATGGAGCTGGAGAATATTGGTCTGTCTGGTAGTTTTCTATGGAGCTGGAGAATATTGGTTTATCTGGCAGTTTTCTATGGAGCTGGAGATTATGGGTCTATCTGGCAGTTTTCTATGGAGCTGGAGATTATGGGTCTATCTGGCAGTTTTCTATGGAGCTGGAGATTATGGGTCTATCTGGCAGTTTTCTATGGAGCTGGAGAATATTGGTCTATCTGGTAGTTTTCTATAGAGATGGAGAATATTGGTCTGTCTGGTAGTTTTCTATAGAGCTGAAGAATATTGGTCTATCTGGCAGTTTTCTATGGAGCTGGAGAATATTGGTCTGTCTGGTAGTTTTCTATGGAGCTGGAGAATATTGGTCTGTCTGGCAGTTTTCTATGGAGCTGGAGAATATTGGTCTGTCTGGCAGTTTTCTATGGAGCTGGAGAATATTGGTCTGTCTGGTAGTTTTCTATGGAGCTGGAGAATATTGGTTTATCTGGCAGTTTTCTATGGAGCTGGAGATTATGGGTCTATCTGGCAGTTTTCTATGGAGCTGGAGATTATGGGTCTATCTGGCAGTTTTCTATGGAGCTGGAGAATATTGGTTTATCTGGCAGTTTTCTATGGAGCTGGAGATTATGGGTCTATCTGGCAGTTTTCTATGGAGCTGGAGAATATTGGTCTGTCTGGTAGTTTTCTATGGAGCTGGAGAATATTGGTCTGTCTGGTAGTTTTCTATGGAGCTGGAGATTATGGGTCTATCTGGCAGTTTTCTATGGAGCTGGAGAATATTGGTCTGTCTGGTAGTTTTCTATGGAGCTGGAGATTATGGGTCTATCTGGCAGTTTTCTATGGAGCTGGAGAATATTGGTCTGTCTGGTAGTTTTCTATAGAGCTGGAGATTATGGGTCTATCTGGCAGTTTTCTATGGAGCTGGAGAATATTGGTCTGTCTGGTAGTTTTCTATGGAGCTGGAGATTATGGGTCTATCTGGCAGTTTTCTATGGAGCTGGAGAATATTTGTCTATCTGGTAGTTTTCTATAGAGATGGAGAATATTGGTCTGTCTGGCAGTTTTCTATGGAGCTGGAGAATATTGGTCTGTCTGGTAGTTTTCTATGGAGCTGGAGAATATTGGTCTATCAGAGAGTTTTCTATGGAGCTGGAGATTATGGGTCTATCTGGCAATTTTCTATGGAGCTGGAGAATATTGGTCTGTCTGGTAGTTTTCTATAGAGCTGGAGAATATTGGTCTGTCTGGTAGTTTTCTATAGAGCTGGAGAATATTGGTCTGTCTGGTAGTTTTCTATAGAGCTGGAGAATATTGGTCTGTCTGGTAGTTTTCTATAGAGCTGGAGAATATTGGTCTATCTGACAGCTTTTTGTGGGGCAGGAGAATATTGGTCTGTCTGGCAGCTTTTTGTGGGGCAGGAGAATAATAACAGCATGCCCAGTGCAATTATCACTTAGGTTCAAGTCATAACATTTCTTTCATTCCAATAGAAAAATAAAAACACTTTTCATTTAATTTAAATCTAACCCCAGGTCCTCTATTGGTTGGAGAACATATTCTATTTCATTTGCGACCTGTTCCCCTTGACATGAATAAAAGTTTAAAAAATAAAAAGCTGACACCCTCATGATACTATGGAGCATGCACACTGTAATGAGATGCATGCTAGCAAAATATCAGAGCACTGATAGACATTGTCAGGGATGTTCTTATGCACCATAACAATATAAAATTTGATCTATCTATCTATTGACCTTTCCAGCCATAGCTGGACCATCAAAGGGCATAGACCTAGATGCTCTTTCTCTTATCATTTTACTTTCTCCTGACCACAAATAGACAGAACATTTTACTTTCCCCTGACCACAAACAGACAAAACATTTTACTTTCTCCTGACCACAAACAGACAAAACATTTTACTTTCTCCTGACCACAAACAGACAGAACATTTTACTTTCTCCTGACCACAAACAGACAAAACATTTTACTTTCTCCTGACCACAAACAGACAGAACATTTTACTTTCTCCTGACCACAAATAGACAGAACATTTTACTTTCTCCTGACCACAAACAGACAGAACATTTTACTTTCTCCTGACCACAAACAGACAGAACATTTTACTTTCCCCTGACCACAAACAGACAGAACATTTTACTTTCTCCTGACCACAAACAGACAGAACATTTTACTTTCTCCTGACCACAAACAGACAGAACATTTTACTTTCCCCTGACCACAAACAGACAGAACATTTTACTTTCCCTTGACTCAATCACTTTGTAAAAGTCAGGTCAAACTCCTAAATTCAGACTAAGATCTGGATACAACATCTGAGTCAACATAAAGAAAGGATCTTAGGAGAAACTATGGCCTATCATGAATTCAGTATACTCTTGTAGTCATCATCATCATCATGTGCCATGCTGGTTGGCGTAGGCGATCATGTCCTTCCACAATCTTCTATCCACAGTGCATCGTATCAGTTCTGTTGTTGACTGTTTTCCATGCCATGACACCAAGCTATCCAGTATTTTCTCTATTTGTCATCCGCGATCTCTCTTTCCTTTTATTTTGCCAGTTGTAACCAAGTATTCCAACTTTCCTCTTCTCTTGATGTGCCCAAAAAATGTTGATTGTTTCTTTCTGATGTTTTTTAGGAGCTCCCTTTTTGTGTTGGCCTCTTTGAGAACTTCCTCATTGGTCTTTTTTAGCTGTCCAGGGAACTTTCAACATTCTTCTGAGACATCACATCTCTGTGGCTTCTAATCGTCTTTTCATTTGTTTGTCTACTGTCCATGATTCACTTTCATAGGTCAGAATTGTTTCTATATAACACCGATGAACTCTCTTTCTCATTCCTATTGACATAGATTTGTTGCATAAAATATTTTTTCATTTTCTGAAATGCTATTTGGGCCTGAGCTATTCTGCTTTTTATTTCTGTAGTATTGATGTTTAAACCCCCAAAAGGAGAGATGAAGAAGAAAAAGGAGGAGAAATTTCATGTTTCTTTCATTTTCACCTCAATTGTTTTGTTCAGCATAAGAATTGTGTTCTTCACATAAGTGACTGAATCATTCAGTGCTGGTAGACGGAAGACCTCAAACACCCTCGGTGCTAAGCTTGAGAATGTAGTGATTGACACCTGCTTGCGGACAAGATTGGGCTGCAGCCTAGAGATAAGGAAAAAGGTGAATTTGCAAAACAAAAATAATAATATTCACTCACAACAACATGCTGCTAGATGAACCACAGCAAACTGGACAGACTTATATGTGCTTAGTTACTTTCAACATGTAGCAAATTTTTATGGCTGATATAGTTCTGGAAACTAGTTGCACTCTAGGGAGACTCATAGGTGTTCATTCAAAATGAGCATAGGGTAAAGGGTAAAGTGTAAAGTAAAGGTTCCTTCCATGCCTTGATAGATATATGGGTCTAAGGTGTTAGTGATCATATTTTTCAATGACCATGACATATTGTTGGGTGATGTGGTCGGTATCTAGCCAGGTCACTTTTACTTCCCAGAAAAATCTCTGGTACCTATTTTTTAGAGGCTGGGTGAACCTCAAAGTCTTGTTGGTCCAAAAAAAAAAAAATCACTAACTTCTGGGAATCGAACCCACACCCTACTGATCAGGAAGCAAGAAAACTAACCCCTTTGCTACTGAAGGGGATAAAGTATAAATATGCTTAATGTACCTGTAGTTCACTACATACTTGGAATTTCAGAGGTCCATGGGTCAAAAGTTGTTTCACTTAACTGCTTTAAAATGAAGAGAACATAAGTACAGCTTTACACTTCAAAATCCAAACTTAGTTTTATTATATTAGTTTCTATGATTAGTCCAGCTTTTTACTTTGTGTGTCAATCTCTCCAGCATGAGTTAACAGGAACAATGTATCAAATACATCAAACTGTGGCATGAACAAATGGTTTACTAACTGATACACTCAGGTTAACATCAGGAGTGATACCAAACTGTGGCGTGAGCAAATGGTTTACTAACTGATCAGGTTAACACCAGGAGTGATACCAAACTGTGGCATGAACAAATGGTTTACTAACTGAAACTCTCAGGTTAACAACAGGAGTGATACCAAACTGTGGCATGAACAAATGGTTTACTAACTGATACACTCAGGTTAACAACAGGAGTGATACCAAACTGTGGCATGAACAAATGGTTTACTGATACACTCAGGTTAACATCAGGAGTGATACCAAACTGTGGCGTGAGCAAATGGTTTACTAACTGATCAGGTTAACACCAGGAGTGATACCAAACTGTGGCATGAACAAATGGTTTACTAACTGAAACTCTCAGGTTAACAACAGGAGTGATACCAAACTGTGGCATGAACAAATGGTTTACTAACTGAAACACTCAGGTTAACATCAGGAGTGATACCAAACTGTGGCGTGAGCAAATGGTTTACTAACTGATACACTCAGGTTAACATCAGGAGTGATACCAAACTGTGGCATGAACAAATGGTTTACTAACTGATACACTCAGGTTAACATCAGGAGTGATACCAAACTGTGGCGTGAGCAAATGGTTTACTAACTGATACACTCAGGTTAACATCAGGAGTTATACCAAACTGTGGCATGAACAAATGGTTTACTAACTGATACACTCAGGTTAACATCAGGAGTGATACCAAACTGTGGCGTGAGCAAATGGTTTACTAACTGAAACTCTCAGGTTAACATCAGGAGTCATACCAAACTGTGGCATGAACAAATGGTTTACTAACTGAAACACTCAGGTTAACATCAGGAGTGATACCAAACTGTGGCATGAACAAATGGTTTACTAACTGATCAGGTTAACACCAGGAGTGATACCAAACTGTGGCATGAACAAATGGTTTACTAACTGATACACTCAGGTTAACATTAGGAGTCATACCAAACTGTGGCATAAACAAATGGTTTACTAACTGATACACTCAGGTTAACATCAGGAGTCATACCAAACTGTGGTATGAACAAATGGTTTACTAACAGATCAGGTTAACACCAGGAGTCATACCAAACTGTGATATGAACAAATGGTATACTAACTAATTATCTTTCTTTTATGAGGGCACTCTGTGGAGAACATGTATGGATCAAGCAAATTAGAGATGTTTTAGTTGCCCTACAGTATTTCACAAGATATGGCAGATTTTTAACTGCTTAATCAATATATAGCCACACAAAAAAATAAAATATATTTATTAATGTTTATAATTTTCCTAACTACAACTACCTTGGACATACTATAACCAGTGATGGAAAATGTACAACTGAAATAAACAAAAGAATAGGAATGGCAAAAAGTAATTTTAATGTTATGAAGAACATACTGACATCAAAACAAATAACACTAGGGCTAAAACTAAGAATAGCAAAATGTTATGTCTTCTCAATATTCCTATATGGTGCAGAAATAATGACATTAGACAAGAAAACAGAACAGAAAATTGAAGCCTTTGAGATGTGGATATATAGAATATATAAAATAGGTAGAATTGGATGGAAAGAAAAGAAAACAAACAATGGAGTCTTAAATCAACTAAAAATGAAGAAAGAACTACTAAACACAATTCAAAAAAGGAAGATGTGATTTTTGGCCATGTTAAAAGACACAACAGCCTACTAGAAGTAATCTTGAAGGGGAAAATACAATGTAAAAGAGGCAGAGGCAGACCAAGACTAACATGGACGAGTAACATCAAAAGATGGACAAATCAGCTTATGACACGACAACCTGCACCATCAAAGCAAAAGACAGAGCAGAATGGCGCTCCATGGTAGCCAACCTTCGTTGCGGAGATGGCACTCGATGATGATGATAATTTTCCTGCTTCTCTACCATTTCTGTTTTATTCATGTAACAATCTCTATATATTTGTCAGTTATCTTTATACAATTAAAAGAATGCTCAGTTTTATTGACAGTTAAATAAACTAATGAGGAAATACTGAAAGAGGCCAACACAATCAGAAAAAACATCAGAAAGAAACAATCAATATATTTTAGCACATCATAAGACAAGGAAAGTTAGAATACTTTGTTTAAACTGACAAAATACAGGGAACAAGAGATCTTGGATGACAAAGAGAGAAGCTTGGTGTTGTGGCACGATATACAATCATCAAGAGATCTGACACGATGCACTGAAAACAGAGAATTGTGGAAGAATATGATCGCCTATGCCAACTGGTATTTGCTTTTTTTTCTTGCTTTGTTTGTGTACGGTGCCTTGTGTTTTGGTCAAGTTTCAGCTTATATAGACAGAGATAGATGTAAGGTGTAACAAAGCATGCCAAGTTATAGGCCAAGTATCAACACTATTGAAAAACAAAGCAATAACTACGGAAGTAAAAAGGGCAATATACAAATTTTTCTACCAACTCTGTGCTATCAGTGCCAGAATTGGACGCTGGACTCTAGAACAATAAGAAAGATAACGACCACCGAAATGAAATGTGTCAGAAGAATGCCAGGAAACAGCTTAAGGGACAGAGTAAGAAACACTGACCTGAGGAAGAAACTCGAAATTGAACCAGCCATCTATTACATAAAGAAACAACAGATAAATTGGTTCGGCTGCATAACAAGACAAAAAGAACTAACAATGACTCAAAGAGCCATAAACA
Source organism: Megaustenia siamemsis (assembly GCA_032433765.1). Taxonomy (NCBI): domain Eukaryota; kingdom Metazoa; phylum Mollusca; class Gastropoda; order Stylommatophora; family Ariophantidae; genus Megaustenia; species Megaustenia siamemsis. The sequence continues at coordinate 18,519,460 of JAVIAB010000101.1, forward strand.
AACGCTACGAAAACGCCAGATTAAGAGGAAGACAGAGAAAGAGATGGATAAAGGGAATACTAGAGTCACTAGGAGGGATAACACCAGAAGAGGCCAACAGAAGAGCAAAGAATCGCAGATTGTATCTCCCCTCGACGCCAACGGCAGCAAAGGAAGGATAGAAGAAGAAGAAGAAGTAGAAGTTGTTTCTAAAGCACAGCTAACTCACCTTTGACCTGGGATCATCAGCTCAAAGGTCCCATTGACATTCTTGGTATGTGGGCGAGTCTTGCTTTCATAATCAGACCAGTAATCAGTTTTGTCATTGAGTCGGTCCTCCAAGAACTGCTTAAACATGTCTGTGTTCAAAACCTAGAACAAGAAATTATGTCAGGGCATCTGCACTTATCTTTCAGCTGGTAACAACAGGTATATCATGGCATACACCTATACTTTGTTTCAGCTGGTAACAACAGGTATATCATGGCATACACCTATACTTTGTTTCAGCTGGTAACAACAGGTATATCATGGCATACACCTATACTTTGTTTCAGCTGGTAACAACAGGTATATCATGGCATACACCTATACTTTGTTTCAGCTGGTAACAACAGGTATATCATGGCATACACCTATACTGTGTTTCAGCTGGTAACAACAGGTATATCATGGCATACACCTATACTTTGTTTCAGCTGCAGATCATGGCATACACCTATACTTTGTTTCAGCTGGTACCAACAGGTATATCATGGCATACACCTATATTTTGTTTCAGCTGGTAACAACAGGTATATCATGGCATACACCTATACTTTGTTTCAGCTGGTAACAACAGGTATATCATGGCATACACCTGTACTTTGTTTCAGCTGGTAACAACAGGTATGTCAGGTCATACACCTGGACTTTGTTTCAGCTGGTAACAACAGTTATGTCAAGGGCATACACCTGTATTTTGTTTCAGCTGGTAACAACAGGTATGTCAGGATAGATACTTGCACTGTTCAACTCAATTGCAGCAACATACATTTTCTTACACAAATACAAAGCAATATGAATAGAAAGAAAAGGTAATTTGCTCAATGACTACAGCTGAAAGTTAAATAGAAAAAGTTGTTCTGTAGTTAGGTAAAATAGTCTGTGGAGGTAATTTAGTTTCTAGTTCACACATTCCAATACATTAGGATGTGGGTTAATGGGTTAATCTAGATCAATACATTGGGATGTGGTTGATGAGTTAATCTAGATCACTAAATTAGGATGTGGTTGATGAGTTAATCTAGATCAATACATTGGGATGTGGTTGATGGGTTAATCTAGATCACTAAATTGGGATGTGGTTGATGGGTTAATCTAGATCAGTAAATTGGGATGTGGTTGATGAGTTAATCTAGATCAGTAAATTGGGATGTGGTTGATGGGTTAATCTAGATCAGCAAATTGGGATGTGGTTGATGGGTTAATCTAGATCAGTAAATTGGGATGTGGTTGATGGGTTAATATAGATCAGTAAATTAGGATGTGGTTAATGGGTTAATCTAGATCAGTAAATTGGGATGTGGTTAATGGGTTAATCTAGATCAGTAAATTGGGATGTTGTTGACAAGTTAATCTAGATTAGTAAATTGGGATGTGGTTGATGGATTAATCTAGATCAGTAAATTAGGATGTGGTTAATGGGTTAATCTAGATCAGTAAATTGGGATGTGGTTAATGGGTTAATCTAGATCAGTAAATTGGGATGTGGTTGATGAGTTAATCAAGATCAGTAAATTGGGATGTTGTTGATGGGTTAATCTAGATCAGTAAATTGGGATGTGGTTGATGAGTTAATCTAGATCAGTAAATTGGGATGTTGTTGACAGGTTAATCTAGATCAGTAAATTGGGATGTTGTTGACAGGTTAATCTAGATCAGTAAATTGGGATGGTTGATGAGTTAATCTAGATCAGTAAATTGGGATGTTGTTGACAGGTTAATCTAGATCAGTAAATTGGGATGTGGTTGATGGGTTAATCTAGATCAGTAAATTGGGATGTTGTTGACAAGTTAATCTAGATTAGTAAATTGGGATGTGGTTGATGGGTTAATCTAGATCAGTAAATTGGGATGTTGTTGACAAGTTAATCTAGATTAGTAAATTGGGATGTGGTTGATGGGTTAATCTAGATCAGTAAATTGGGATGTGGTTGATGGGTTAATCTAGATCAGTAAATTGGGATGTGGTTGATGGGTTAATCTAGATCAGTAAATTGGGATGTTGTTGACAAGTTAATCTAGATTAGTAAATTGGGATGTGGTTGATGGGTTAATCTAGACCAGTAAATTGGGATGTGGTTGATGGGTTAATCTAGATCAGTAAATTGGGATGTTGTTGACAAGTTAATCTAGATCAGTAAATTGGGATGTGGTTGATGGGTTAATCTAGATCAGTAAATTGGGATGTTGTTGACATGTTAATCTAGATCAGTAAATTTGGATGTGGTTGATGAGTTAATCTAGATCAGTAAATTGGGATGTGGTTGATGAGTTAATCTAGATCAGTAAATTGGGATGTGGTTGATGGGTTAATCTAGATCAGTAAATTGGGATGTGGTTGATGGGTTAATCTAGATCAGTAAATTGGGATGTGGTTGATGGGTTAATCTAGATTAGTAAATTGGGATGTGGTTGATGGGTTAATCTAGATCAGTAAATTGGGATGTGGTTGATGGGTTAATCTAGATCAGTAAATTGGGATGTGGTTGATGGGTTAATTTAGATCAGTAAATTGGAATGTTGTTGACAAGTTAATCTAGATCAGTAAATTGGGATGTGGTTGATGGGTTAATCTAGATCAGTAAATTGGGATGTTGTTGACATGTTAATCTAGATCAGTAAATTTGGATGTGGTTGATGAGTTAATCTAGATCAGTAAATTGGGATGTGGTTGATGAGTTAATCTAGATCAGTAAATTGGGATGTGGTTGATGGGTTAATCTAGATCAGTAAATTGGGATGTGGTAGATGGGTTAATCTAGATCAGTAAATTGGGATGTGGTTGATGGGTTAATCTAGATCAGTAAATTGGGATGTGGTTGATGAGTTAAAATAGATCAGTAAATTTGGATGTGGTTGATGGGTTAATATAGATCAGTAAATTGGGATGTTGTTGACATGTTAATCTAGATCAGTAAATTGGGATGTGGTTGATGAGTTAATCTAGATCAGTAAATTGGGATGTGGTTGATGAGTTAATCTAGATCAGTAAATTGGGATGTGGTTGATGGGTTAATCTAGATCAGTAAATTAGGATGTGGTTGATGGGTTAATCTAGATCAGTAAATTGGGATGTGGTTGATGGGTTAATCTAGATCAGTAAATTGGGATGTGGTTGATGAGTTAAAATAGATCAGTAAATTGGGATGTGGTTGATGGGTTAATATAGATCAGTAAATTAGGATGTGGTTGATGGGTTAAACTATAGTTCGATAAATTTGCCAGCACAAGTAAATTAGTCTGTAGTTAGTTAAATTTGCAGTTATGCAGGTCAATCTATAGTTAGGTATGCTTGTAGTTAGATAAGTTAATCTGTAACTTTGTGTGTTTGTAGTTAGATAAGATAGTCTATAGTTAAGAAAAGTAATCATTAGTGGTAAATTAGTTTCCCAATTAAATACATTTTAACTCCGGACAATTCTAATTCTCTAACTCTAATAAAATTTCCTGCCTTTAGACAAGCTTAGGTTGATCCAATGTGTGCTATTTTGTTACAAAAATTGTGAAAATTTGTGTTGTTTTCTAAAGTCTTCAATCAGTTGATTAAATGTTATGTAGAGTAAGTCTTAATATATGGATGTGAATCATGGACAATAGGACAACAGACAAGAAAATCACTGGAGTCTGTAGAAATGTGGTTTTACAGAAGAATATTGAGAATACCATGGACAGCTAAGAAGAGTAATGAAGATGTTCTGAGAGAGGTCAAAGCAAAAAAGAGAGCTAATTTCCAATATTAGGAAGAAACAATCATCATTTTTTGGCCATGTAATGAGAAGAGAAAAACTGGAATATATTGCAACAACTGGAAAAATTGAGAGACAAAGAGATAGAGGGAAGCAAAGAGAGAAAATACCAGACAGCTTAAGAGAATGGCTTGGCAGAAGGTCAACAACAGAAATGATATAGAACTGTTGAGATCTAAAGTTGTGGAGAGACATGATCACTTACGCCAGTAGGCCCGGTACTTGATGAACTCCCGACATCCTTGGAAATGCTATCATGGTTACTTTTTTACTTACATTTTGTCAAGCAAAAGCTACCATCATTACTTTTATTTTGTTTCGTTACAGTAAAAAAAAAAAAAGTAAAGTACCCTCGTCACGCCAAGTGGCGTATAGGGAAATATGGTGTTAGTGACCCTATATTTTACAGACCTTCAGCACATGATTTTTGGGTAATGTGGTCAGTATTACGCCCGTGCTGCTTTACTTTCCCAGAAAAAAATCCGGCACCCATTTAAGGCTGGGTGAACCTGGAAGCCGTCGGTTGGGATCGAACCCTACCCCTTGTCCATGGTAGTCCAGTTCACTAACCACTGAGCTAATGCGGCTCCCGTTTCGTTACAGTAAATAATGATAAGCTACCAAATCCGAAAGGGATTTAACTCTAATAGAATTTCCTGTCTTTAGACATGCTTAGATTTACCCAACGTGTGCTATTTTGTTACAAAAATTGTGAAAATTTGTGTTGTTTTCTAGAGTCTTCAATCAGCTGATTCGTGTTTATAAATTAAAAATGGCTAACAGCAGTGAAGTACCTACTACCCCCAAACATGAATTATTATTAACAGTAGAAAAGGCTAGAGAATTATGTTCTGAGAACTTTCAATGTAATAGTGATCTTAGTGGCTTTAGTTTTAGTAGCACTGTTGGATTAAAATGGACCCCCATTTTAGGTAGGTGAGTACCATTTATTATATAAATTTTTATTTTTTTTTTATTTTGATTCCTCATTTCTTAAATTCTTATCCTTCAATTTGTTTTTTTTCAAAATATTGCTGCTGATTATGAACCTGTTCCCTTTTCCATATAAAGTGATGATGCCTAATACATATGTCTATGACTTGTTATAGTGAAAATGTGAAAGATTTAGCGCAAGAAGTATTTTTCAAGAAGAACAAATTACGGCCAAACAACTTTGGCAGGGGTGAAAAACAAGGACAGGAAGAGTTAAGTATGTAAGTTAGTAGATAGGTAAGTTAGTCTGTAGTTAGGCAACTTTGTGTTCAGGTAAGTGTGTAGGCAGGAAAATTATTTGATAAATTCTGCAAATTAGTGTGTAGTTAAGTAAGTTTGTCTGTAGAAAGGTTGATGAGTCTATAAGTTATAAGACAGGTAGATATGCATGGATAATTGTGTATGTCTATAGAGAGATAAACCTGCATGCAGGTAAGACTAAGTAGGTATGGGATTACCTTTTCATAGAAAGGTGCGTCACAATCTGGAATACTCTCCATGAACATCTGCTTATTAAACCTCCGCACCTCTATTCTCAAACATGATAATGTCCCTCTGATGAGGAGAACAGATTACATTAAGCTATATAAGGGAATCAGGTCTACGTTTCATTAATAAAACTTAAACTATTCAAATCAAACGTAATATCAACCCTTACGTATGCGTGTGAAAGCTGGAAAACAACAAATTTGCCTGACTTTTATGTTTTTCCTTGAACTTTTTCTTCCAAGATGACTGTTAGTATGTTGTAATGAACAAATAATAAGAAATAAGAGAAACGACAGAGGGTAAAAGAAAAAGAGATTGATATAGAGAAAGACTAAAAATAACACTTAGGTGAGAAGCAACATCTACATGCATTATCTCCCTTGCTGAGATTGAATGGCTCGCCCTGAACAGGGACACGCGAGACACAATACATATCCTGTGAAAACTCTGACACTGAATGCTGATCTCTGATGTAGTAACTGCTGATCTCTGCTGTAGTAATTGCTGATAAACGCATTCAAAAATAAATGTCTAAGGAAAATACTCGGTATATTCAAAAGAAACGATAGAGAAATTGCCAATCAACCACTAATATCTTCAGTAATCAAGAAAAGACGATGGTCATATGTTGGACATGTGATGAGAAGAGATAATAACCGAATACCAAAGCAAGCCTTCATGTGGGAAACAACAGGTAAGAGGAAAAGAGGGAAGACCCAGAGAGATACTGAGAAGATCATTGATGAGAGAGGCAAGAGCAGCTGGAATCAGTTCCCTCAAACAGATAAAGCTGCTTGCACAGAACAGAGACAAATGGTGAGATTGGATGAAATATCTTTAAAAGAATTGAAAACTGCTACAATAAAAAATTTAGATAAGAGAAGGAGTATCTTGGTCTAAGCCCTATGGGCCGGTTACGGCTCAAAAGGTCAATAGATAGATAGATAGATATAAGAGAATATATAAGAATATGTAGACTCCGTCATCAACAATGACTGTTCTACTATCATAATCATTATTACTAAGTACTGACAACAGTAGCATCAAAAAGATAGAAAACAAATGTGGCAAGATCTAAAATACAAGATTAGACAACTGCACACATTAGTAACACCTATATTCCTTTATAATGGGAGCCGTGATAGCTCAGTGGTTAGTGAAATGGACTACAAAGGACAAAGAGGTAGGTTTTGATCCCAACCGACGGCTTCCTGGTTCACCCAGCCTGTAATGGGTACCGGATTTTTTTCTGGGAAAGTAAAGTGGCACAGGCATAATACCGACCACATTACCCCAAAAATCATGTGCCAAAGGTCTATAAAATTTATGGTCACTAACACCATATTCCCTATATGCCACTTGGCGTGACGGGGCACTTTACTTACTTATATTCCTTTACACCTGTAAAGTATGGACCTTGAATGCAAAATTAAAAAAAAATAATATACAAGCTAGGAAATGAGATGTTGCTATAAGATCATGGGCATCTTATACAGAGACACATCTTATACAGAGACACATCTTATACAGAGACACATCTTATACAGAGACACATCTTATACAGAGACACATCTTATACAGAGACACTTCTTATACAGAGACACATCTTATACAGAGACACATCTTATACAGAGACACTTCTTATACAGAGACACTTCTTATACAGAGACACATCTTATACAGAGACACATCTTATACAGAGACACTTCTTATACAGAGACACTTCTTATACAGAGACACTTCTTATACAGAGACACATCTTATACAGAGACACAGATTATACAGAGACACATCTTATACAGAGACACAGATTATACAGAGACACTTCTTATACAGAGACACATCTTATACAGAGACACATCTTATACAGAGACACATCTTATACAGAGACACATCTTATACAGAGACACATCTTATACAGAGACACTTCTTATACAGAGACACATCTTATACAGAGACACTTCTTATACAGAGACACTTCTTATACAGAGACACTTCTTATACAGAGACACTTCTTATACAGAGACACTTCTTATACAGAGACACTTCTTATACAGAGACACAGATTATACAGAGACACTTCTTATACAGAGACACATCTTATACAGAGACACAGATTATACAGAGACACTTCTTATACAGAGACACATCTTATACAGAGACACAGATTATACAGAGACACTTCTTATACAGAGACACATCTTATACAGAGACACATCTTATACAGAGACACATCTTATACAGAGACACTTCTTATACAGAGACACTTCTTATACAGAGACACTTCTTATACAGAGACACTTCTTATACAGAGACACTTCTTATACAGAGACACATCTTATACAGAGACACATCTTATACAGAGACACTTCTTATACAGAGACACTTCTTATACAGAGACACTTCTTATACAGAGACACTTCTTATACAGAGACACTTCTTATACAGAGACACTTCTTATACAGAGACACAGATTATACAGAGACACATCTTATACAGAGACACTTCTTATACAGAGACACTTCTTATACAGAGACACAGATTATACAGAGACACTTCTTATACAGAGACACTTCTTATACAGAGACACTTCTTATACAGAGACACAGATTATACAGAGACACAGATTATACAGAGACACTTCTTATACAGAGACACATCTTATACAGAGACACAGATTATACAGAGACACATCTTATACAGAGACACTTCTTATACAGAGACACAGATTATACAGAGACACTTCTTATACAGAGACACATCTTATACAGAGACACATCTTATACAGAGACACATCTTATACAGAGACACTTCTTATACAGAGACACATCTTATACAGAGACACAGATTATACAGAGACACATCTTATACAGAGACACTTCTTATACAGAGACACTTCTTATACAGAGACACATCTTATACAGAGACACAGATTATGCAGAGACACTTCTTATACAGAGACACATCTTATACAGAGACACATCTTATACAGAGACACATCTTATACAGAGACACATCTTATACAGAGACACTTCTTATACAGAGACACTTCTTATACAGAGACACTTCTTATACAGAGACACAGATTATACAGAGACACTTCTTATACAGAGACACATCTTATACAGAGACACATCTTATACAGAGACACTTCTTATACAGAGACACTTCTTATACAGAGACACTTCTTATACAGAGACACATCTTATACAGAGACACATCTTATACAGAGACACTTCTTATACAGAGACACTTCTTATACAGAGACACTTCTTATACAGAGACACATCTTATACAGAGACACATCTTATACAGAGACACTTCTTATACAGAGACACTTCTTATACAGAGACACATCTTATACAGAGACACATCTTATATAGAGACACTTCTTATACAGAGACACTTCTTATACAGAGACACTTCTTATACAGAGACACTTCTTATACAGAGACACTTCTTATACAGAGACACTTCTTATACAGAGACACATCTTATACAGAGACACTTCTTATACAGAGACACATCTTATACAGAGACACATCTTATACAGAGACACATCTTATACAGAGACACTTCTTATACAGAGACACTTCTTATACAGAGACACATCTTATACAGAGACACAGATTATACAGAGACACAGATTATACAGAGACACATCTTATACAGAGACACATCTTATACAGAGACACATCTTATACAGAGACACTTCTTATACAGAGACACTTCTTATACAGAGACACATCTTATACAGAGACACAGATTATACAGAGACACAGATTATACAGAGACACATCTTATACAGAGACACATCTTATACAGAGACACATCTTATACAGAGACACATCTTATACAGAGACACAGATTATACAGAGACACTTCTTATACAGAGACACATCTTATACAGAGACACTTCTTATACAGAGACACATCTTATACAGAGACACAGATTATACAGAGACACATCTTATACAGAGACACTTCTTATACAGAGACACATCTTATACAGAGACACATCTTATACAGAGACACATCTTATACAGAGACACAGATTATACAGAGACACATCTTATACAGAGACACATCTTATACAGAGACACATCTTATACAGAGACACATCTTATACAGAGACACATCTTATACAGAGACACATCTTATACAGAGACACATCTTATACAGAGACACAGATTATACAGAGACACATCTTATACAGAGACACATCTTATACAGAGACACATCTTATACAGAGACACAGATTATACAGAGACACATCTTATACAGAGACACTTCTTATACAGAGACACATCTTATACAGAGACACATCTTATACAGAGACACATCTTATACAGAGACACATCTTATACAGAGACACATCTTATACAGAGACACATCTTATACAGAGACACATCTTATACAGAGACACATCTTATACAGAGACACAGATTATACAGAGACACATCTTATACAGAGACACATCTTATACAGAGACACTTCTTATACAGAGACACATCTTATACAGAGACACATCTTATACAGAGACACATCTTATACAGAGACACAGATTATACAGAGACACATCTTATACAGAGACACATCTTATACAGAGACACATCTTATACTGAGACACATCTTATACAGAGACACTTCTTATACAGAGACACTTCTTATACAGAGACACTTCTTATACAGAGACACATCTTATACAGAGACACATCTTATACAGCGACACTTCTTATACAGAGACACTTCTTATACTGAGACACATCTTATACAGAGACACATCTTATACAGAGACACATCTTATACAGAGACACAGATTATACAGAGACACAGATTATACAGAGACACTTCTTATACAGAGACACAGATTATACAGAGACACAGATTATACAGAGACACTTCTTATACAGAGACACATCTTATACAGAGACACATCTTATACAGAGACACAGATTATACAGAGACACTTCTTATACAGAGACACATCTTATACAGAGACACATCTTATACAGAGACACAGATTATACAGAGACACTTCTTATACTGAGACACATCTTATACAGAGACACATCTTATACAGAGACACTTCTTATACAGAGACACAGATTATACAGAGACACTTCTTATACAGAGACACATCTTATACAGAGACACAGATTATACAGAGACACTTCTTATACAGAGACACATCTTATACAGAGACACTTCTTATACAGAGACACTTCTTATACAGAGACACAGATTATACAGAGACACAGATTATACAGAGACACTTCTTATACAGAGACCATAACACAAATGAGTTCATAGAATTATCAAACACATCATATATTCACATGATACAATTCACATGATATTACCAATTCTGACCTATGGAAGAGAATTATAGACAGTAGACAAACAAATGAAAAGACAATTAGAGGCCACAGAGGTGGGATTTCTCAGAAGAATGTTGAAAGTTCCCTGGACAGCTAAAAAAGACCAATGAGGAAGTTCTCAAAGAGGCCAACACAAAAAGGGAGCTCTTAAAAAACATCAGAAAGAAGCAATCAACATTTTTCGAGCACATCATGAAAAGAGGAACGTTGGAATACTTGGTTACAACTGGCAAAATAGAAGGAAAGAGAGATCGTGGACGACAAAGAGAGAAAATACAAAATAGCTTGGTGTCATGGCATGGAAAACAGTCAACAATAGAACTCATACGATGCACTGTGGATAGAAGATTGTGGAAGGACATGATCGCCTACGCTAACTGGTATAGCACATGATAATGATGATGACAATTATTACATCAATAAGAAAAAATAAACTATATCGGTATGGGCATATTACAAGATTTAATGGTCTGGCCATAAACATCTTAGAGGAGACAGTGAAACATCTATCTATCTTTTGTCCTTTCCAGCCGAAGATGGCACATAGGGCAGAACCACAATCTCAAAAACAGAAACCTTGCGTGCCAAAGTGGCACATATTGCAGAGATCACTGCTCTAAAATATATGGCGCTGTTTCCATAACAATATTTTTTACAATGACAGCTTGTCAAGCCATCGGTCAACCTCCTTAGTCACCTCTTACGACATGCCTGGAAGGACACAGTGTCACTATTCTTTACTTCCCTCATAATGAGGCCCCGGTAACACACAGGAAACATAGAAGACATAAACTCATAAAGGATGACAAAAGAGAAAATAAATTGATTATGGTTATATAAGGCCCCCGGTATCACTGCAAACGAATTAAAATCCATAATTGCTCAACTGCAAAGTCATGAACAAAACTCTGTCATTATAAGAGTATGGCCGGTTTAGGGATAAATGATCAGCCATCATGGTGACGTGTCACACACAACAATGGATGTGCCCACAAACAGCCGATTAATATAATGAATGTTAAACTCATAAACTCTGATGCTAACTCAATCAGAGTAGGAATCCAGACTCTCACAAAAAACTGTCAAGATCAATCATTGTAGAGACATGATCACTTACGCCAGCAGGCATGGTACTTGATGATGATGATGTTAATGTAAACACAATAAACTAAAGGCAGAAAAGAAAACAAACATCAAGTACTGCCAGAGACCAACCTAAACAGATTCACCATCATCTCCAGAAATGCAAAGCTAATCTCTGTGTTGAATTGCAAGCATTTCTTCATCCTGAAAGCACGTTCCTGTTCTACATCATAGTAAAATGGTCTGTGGAGAAAATTACAATTGTGCTGACATTACTTTTGGTTTTGTTGCTTAGGTATAGTTGCTCATGGTACCAATATTTTAGATGGTGTTCTTATCATAATTAATGATGGTATCAGCATAAATGGAGCCACGATATCTCAGTGGTTAGTGAACTGGACTACCACGGACAAGGGGTAGGGTTCGATCCCAACTGACGGCTTCCGGGTTCACCCAGCCTTAAATGGGTACCGGATTTTTTTCTGGGAAAGTAAAGCAGCACGGGCGTAATACTGACCACATTACCCCAAAAATCATGTGCTGAACGTCTGTAAAATATAGGGTCACTAACACCATATTTCCCTATACGCCACTTGGCGTGACGGGGGTACTTTACTTTACTATCAGCATAAATGTTTGAGACATATTCATATTATTTGTGCTTTGACTACTTAGGTACAACTGCTTATGGTACCAACACATATTTTCATGAACATATACATTTTATCAATTCTGACCTATGGAAGCAAATCATGGGCAGCAGACAAACAAATGAAAAGACAATTAGTGGCCACAGAGATGGGATTTCTCAGAAGAATGTTGAAAGTTCCCTGAACAGATAAAAAGACCAATGAAGAAATTTCTCAAAGAGGCCAACACAAAAAGAGAACTCCTAAAAAACATCAGAAAGAAACAATCAACATTTTTTGGGCACATACTGAGAAGAGGAAAGTTGGAATACTTGGTTACAACTGGCAAAATACAGGGAAAGAGAGATCGCAGACAACAAAGAGAGAAAATACTGGATAGCTTGGTGTCATGGCATGGAAAACAGTCAACAACAGAACTGATATGATGCACTGTAGATAGAAGATTGTGGAGGGACATGATCGCCTACGCCAACCGGTACGGTACATGATGATGATACATATTATTTTCGGTTTTTCTACTTAGATATAATAGCTTATAGCAGCAACAAAAATGCTCAAAAACATACTCATATTATTTTTGGTTTGATTACTTAGATATAATAGCTTATAGCAGCAACAAAAATGCTCAAAAACATACTCATATTATTTTTGGTTTTTCTACTTAGATATAATAGCTTATAGCAGCAACAAAAATGCTCAAAAACATACTCATATTATTTTTGGTTTGATTACTTAGATATAATAGCTTATAGCAGCAATAAAAATGCTCAAAAACATACTCATATTATTTTTGGTTTGATTACTTAGATATAATAGCTTATAGCAGCAATAAAAATGCTCAAAAATATACTCATATTATTTTTGGTTTGATTACTTAGATATAATAGCTTATAGCAGCAACAAAAATGCTCAAAAACATACTCATATTATTTTTGGTTTTTCTACTTAGATATAATAGCTTATAGCAGCAACAAAAATGCTCAAAAACATACTCATATTATTTTTGGTTTGATTACTTAGTAGATATAATAGCTTATAGCAGCAACAAAAATGCTCAAAAACATACTCATATTATTTTTGGTTTGATTACTTAGATATAATAGCTTATAGCAGCAATAAAAATGCTCAAAAATATACTCATATTATTTTTGGTTTGATTACTTAGGTAAGACTGCAGATCAGGATGAACGCTGTTGGTTGCTGGAACAGGGGCCAAGCAGATGTGGTCCCACCTGCAGTGATGCCAGTTTGTTCTAAAGTCCAAAGTCTGCTTATGGTCCCAACAAAATGTAAGTATGTATCCACATTATTTCTTTAAAAATTAGGTATAATTGGTTGAGATTCCAACTACTTACTAATATCAATCTTCCAGTGTCATCAGGCACCAGACAAGAGCTTGCAGCTATATCTTACCATAAGTCCATATTCTGGACAATATTTTCAATGTCTGTAAGAAGCAATGCCTTTGTGTAAGAGCCAATACCTTTGTGTAAGAACCAATACCTTTGTGTAAGAACCAATACCTTTGTGTAAGAGCCAATACCTTTGTGTAAGAGCCAATACCTTTGTGTAAGAACCAATACCTTTGTGTAAGAACCAATACCTTTGTGTAAGAACCAATACCTTTGTGTAAGAACCAATACCTTTGTGTAAGAACCAATACCTTTGTGTAAGAACCAATACCTTTGTGTAAGAACCAATACCTTTGTGTAAGAGCCAATACCTTTGTGTAAGAACCAATACCATTGTATAAGAGCCAATTCCTTTGTAGATGTATTTATCCCTTAATGAAATGCCAACATTTATTTCCCATAACAACGCTGTGTTTACATCAGTCAGACGCAGTTTCCACTACAACCGCTAGATGGCGTGACTAGTTTTACTAATACAATACCTGGCAAGTATCAAATATGCATTAACCTGCATTAAAAAAAAAGTAAAGTACCCCCGTCACGCCAAGTGGCGTATAGGGAAATATGGTGTTAGTGACCCTATATTTTACAGACCTTCAGCACATGATTTTTGGGGTAATGTGGTCGGTATTACGCCCGTGCTGCTTTACTTTCCCAGAAAAAATCCGGTACCCATTTAAGGCTGGGTGAACCCGGAGCCGTCGGTTGGGATCGAACCCTACCCCTTGTCCGTAGTAGTCCAGTTCACTAACCACTGAGATATCGCGGCTCCCACTAATTTTTAGGGAATTAGTAAAACCCAGGTGTCCTCGCCAGGGAACGAACCCCGGCTGTTGCCGTGGTAAGCCAACCGCCTATCGATTGCGCTAACCGGACACCCATTAACCTGCATTGGCAGGGTATAATTGATACTTTGCCTGCATTTAGCCTGAAAACGGCTTGAAGTGGTTTCACAACACACATTCATAAGGGGTTATTGCTTCTTATTGTTCTTCTCAGGATGACTAAAGTCGTCTTCTTCTTCTCCTACCTTTCAGCTCCCTGTGGAGCATAGGTTTTCAACAAACACTTTCAGCTCCCTGTGGAGCATAGGTTTTCAACAAACACTTTCAGCTCCCTGTGGAGCATAGGTTTTCAACAAACACTTTCAGCTCCCTGTGGAGCATAGGTTTTCAACAAACACTTTCAGCTCCCTGTGGAGCATAGGTTTTCAACAAACACTTTCAGCTCCCTGTGGAGCATAGGTTTTCAACAAACACTTTCAGCTCCCTGTGGAGCATAGGTTTTCAACAAACACTTTCAGCTCTCTGTGGAGCATAGGTTTTCAACAAACACTTTCAGCTCCCTGTGGAGCATAGGTTTTCAACAAACACTTTCAGCTCCCTGTGGAGCATAGGTTTTCAACAAACACTTTCAGCTCTCTGTGGAGCATAGGTTTTCAACAAACACTTTCAGCTCTCTGTGGAGCATAGGTTTTCAACAAACACTTTCAGCTCTCTGTGGAGCATAGGTTTTCAACAAACACTTTCAGCTCCCTGTGGAGCATAGGTTTTCAACAAACACTTTCAGCTCCCTGTGGAGCATAGGTTTTCAACAAACACTTTCAGCTCCCTGTGGAGCATAGGTTTTCAACAAACACTTTCAGCTCCCTGTGGAGCATAGGTTTTCAACAAACACTTTCAGCTCCCTGTGGAGCATAGGTTTTCAACAAACACTTTCAGCTCCCTGTGGAGCATAGGTTTTCAACAAACACTTTCAGCTCCCTGTGGAGCATAGGTTTTCAACAAACACTTTCAGCTCTCTGTGGAGCATAGGTTTTCAACAAACACTTTCAGCTCCCTGTGGAGCATAGGTTTTCAACAAACACTTTCAGCTCCCTGTGGAGTATAGGTTTTCAACAAACACTTTCAGCTCTCTGTGGAGCATAGGTTTTCAACAAACACTTTCAGCTCTCTGTGGAGCATAGGTTTTCAACAAACACTTTCAGCTCTCTGTGGAGCATAGGTTTTCAACAAACACTTTCAGCTCCCTGTGGAGCATAGGTTTTCAACAAACACTTTCAGCTCCCTGTGGAGCATAGTATGCTAAAACAAACACTTTCAGCTCCCTGTGGAGCATATGTTTTCAACAAACACTTTCAGCTCTCGTGGAGCATAGGTTTTCAACAAACACTTTCAGCTCCCTGTGGAGCATAGGTTTTCAACAAACACTTTCAGCTCTCTGTGGAGCATAGGTTTTCAACAAACACTTTCAGATCCCTGTGGAGCATAGGTTTTCAACAAACACTTTCAGCTCCCTGTGGAGCATAGGTTTTCAACAAACACTTTCAGCTCTCTGTGGAGCATAGGTTTTCAACAAACACTTTCAGCTCCCTGTGGAGCATAGGTTTTCAACAAACACTTTCAGCTCCCTGTGGAGCATAGGTTTTCAACAAACACTTTCAGCTCCCTGTGGAGCATAGGTTTTCAACAAACACTTTCAGCTCCCTGTGGAGCATAGGTTTTCAACAAACACTTTCAGCTCCCTGTGGAGCATAGGTTTTCAACAAACACTTTCAGCTCCCTGTGGAGCATAGGTTTTCAACAAACACTTTCAGCTCCCTGTGGAGCATAGGTTTTCAACAAACACTTTCAGCTCCCTGTGGAGCATAGGTTTTCAACAAACACTTTCAGCTCCTTGTGGAACATAGGTTTTCAACACTCTCCAAGCCATTCTGTTTCTTGCCATTTTTTTAAGATCATTCCATGTCTTCCCCACCATCTTCATCTCTGCTTCCATCTGTCTTTCCAAGAATATTTAGTCTACCTCTTTGTCTTTTTTCTTGGGAATTCCAAAATAGGGCCTGTTGTGTGATACTCTCAGCTGGCTTCTGCAGTGTGTGTCTAATCCAACACCATCGTCTTCGCTGTACCTCTTTATCCACTGGTATTTGACTGGTACTCTTCTATAATTCTATGTTAGTGGTTTTCTCCTGATTTTGTCTCTAAAGTCAGGTCTCTTCATTGTTCCTGTGGTTTCCCATTTGAGTGCTTGCTTTAATTTCTCTAGTTATTTCTTCTCCTAACATGGCTGACATATCGCACACTATCTCCTTCTAAATAACACTTTTGACTGCATGACCATTTCTCTTATTTTTTTGTTTATAGTCTTACATTTATTTTATTGTAAACAAATTATTTCCCTTGAACATTTGTTTTTGAAAACACCTAGTTCCTTCCTGGTTTCTTCCACTGATTTTTAGCTATCATTTGCATTGCATAAGGGTGGATACTATATTTAAGTGAAATATCTATAGCTTTGATCTTATACTAAAGATTTGGTTCTTCTTTTTCTGTCCTTCCTCATTTGCTTTTAGCGTTGAGGGGAGATATCATTTGCATTCTTTTGCTCTTCTGTTCGCCTCTGCTGCTGTTATGTTTCCTAGTGTTTCCAGTATTCTGTCGATCCATCTTTTTCATGGTCTGCCTTTGGGTTTGGTATTCTCGCAATGTTTACTGAAGGCTTGTTGTGTTGTGCTTTGATCTTTCTGCCTTGTCATGTGACCAAATAATTTTATCTGTTGTTTCTTTATATATTCTATGGCGGGGATTTCTTCTGAGTACTTTATTTCCAAAGATTTGGTTACCATAAGTAAACAGCTCAAAGCAGATGGCTATATACAGAGGAAAGAAGTGGAAAAAAGTTTAGGAAAGAAGTCGAAAAAAGTTTAGGAAAGAAGTGGAAAAAAGTTTAGGAAAGAAGTGGAAAAAAGTTTAGGAAAGAAGTGGAAAAAAGTTTACCTCTGAACATCAGACAATTCCATTTGAAACTTGGCCTTCTTGCAGATGTTCTTAAATATACTGGCAGGCTCTGCTGGCAGGTTTGGGATGACTACAGCAGATTTCTCCAGAACAGCAAAGTCCTGCTGGGAATTGGATGAGGACAGGGAGCTGGTAGGGGTCCAGCTCTTCACTGGGTTGATTGTTACTGTGCCTTCATCAATGTTCACCACAACTAGTCCATCTACCTGTGTAGGTGAGAGTTAAAGAAAACGACAGCATTAAAGGCATGCACCAGGATGCTTTGAGATATGAAGCTGCTGTAAAGCTGATGATGACGACAATTTAAAAAAAAAAAAAAAAAAAAAAAGTGGTATGGTGACAGCTTTATGTAGGTAAGTAACAAAACAAAAGTCGATGTTTCGGTCAAGTAGGCCTTCAGCTGGAACAACAAACAACAACACAAAAAATATATATAAGGATACATACACAAATCTAACTACATGGCGATAATATGCAAGATACTCAAGAAAGGAAATGCAAAAAGGTCACTTCCCTATGGTCTAGAGCTTGGTCAGCTTCTGACTAGAACTAAAATAAGTGGGCGGGCTGACCAACTATATATATAACACTGACCAGGCAGTAAGGTGTGAAATAAAAAGGAAGGATTCTAAAAATAATGGGAGGTGAGTACAAGGATATGTGTAAACTGTGTATATCTAACTGTGTGTGTGCACAATCTGTTTGTTGCAAAAAGTTATGTTCAAGCAAGAAAAGAATCCATTATACCTGTATGTATTCTAAATTAGTTCTATGCTAATTCTCCATTATACCTGTATGTATTCAAAATTAATTATATGCTAATTCTCCATTATACCTGTATGTATTCTAAATTAGTTCTATGCTAATTCTCCATTATACCTGTATGTATTCTAAATTAGTTCTATGTTAATTCTCCATTATACCTGTATGTATTCTAAATTAGTTCTATGCTAATTCTCCATTATACCTGTATGTATTCTAAATTAGTTCTATGTTAATTCTCCATTATACCTGTATGCATTCTAAATTAGTTGTATGCTAATTCTCCATTATAGCTGTGTGTATTCTAAATTAGTTCTATATTAGTTCTTCCTCTTATGGTCTCATTTTTCTCTTTTCATTATCCCAGCTAATTTCCTGAAACATGTAGGAAGTATGTAGTTTTGGTTTTTACTCTTTTTCAATTCTTTGATGTGTGGAATATGGGAGATATATCTGTAATCCAACAACATAGGCCAGTGTCACGAAAAATGGAAACAAAAACACCCAAAGTATAACTAGAAGGATGGATACCTCCAACTATTAAGAAGGGATCAAGTGATCATACTTCACCTACACACTGGCCACAACAGAATGAGAAACCACGTGTTCACCAAACTCACAATAGGACCTACCAGCCAATGCCACTGTACACTGGATAACATGACAACAAAACATGTTCTACAGGATTGCCTCCAGAATACTGGCCTGAGGAGGACAATGTGGCCCATACCCACCTCCCTGGAAGAGAAACTCTATGAGGCAACCGAATCACTGAAACAGACAGCTGCCTTCATAAGAGAATCCAGAGTCCCAGTCTGAATGAGTTATGGTCGCAGCAGAAGAAGAAGAAGATTATCTCTTGGGAAAGTCAACACAGTAATTTTGTTGGTGACACCAGCAAATGCTCTTTCACATCTTAGTGTCTCTTCAGACAATTTGCAGAATACTGAATGTTGTGCGACAAGACTTTCCACCGAGTCTTTCATACCAAATTCTGGACACAACAACATACACATCTTACGCCAAATGCAATCTGAAGTGCCCTTTGACATGCTCTAAATGAAACCATTTGTCAGTATTTACATTTTGTTCTTGACTGTGTACAAGGTAATTACTAGATTTGAGCTAACACTGTCAAGTTGCAGCACTGCAAATTATATTAGGGTCAATGGAAGAGTCCAAACCTAACATAAGGGGCTAGATCTTGTTTTGCTCTGTTGAAGGTGCACGTTTGTAGATTTACAAGAAAAATTATTGGTTGATGGCAATTTTATAAACAAAAGCTTGAAGCCTACAGTCAACAAAACACCCTGTAAATGGCAATTTTATAAACAAAAGCTTGAATCCTACAGTCAACAAAACACCCTGTAAATGGCAATTTTATAAACAAAAGCTTGAATCCTACAGTCAACAAAACACCCTGTAAGTGGCAATTTTATAAACAAAAGCTTGAATCCTACAGTCAACAAAACACCCTGTAAGTGGCAATTTTATAAACAAAAGCTTGAATCCTACAGTCAACAAACACCCTGCAAGTGGCAATTTTATAAACAAAAGCTTGAATCCTACAGTCAACAAAACACCCTGTAAGTGGCAATTTTATAAACAAAAGCTTGAATCCTACAGTCAACAAAACACCCTGTAAGTGGCAATTTTATAAACAAAAGCTTGAATCCTACAGTCAACAAAACACCCTGTAAGTGGCAATTTTATAAACAAAAGCTTGAATCCTACAGTCAACAAAACACGCTGTAAGTGGCAATTTTATAAACAAAAGCTTGAATCCTACAGTCAACAAAAAACCCTGTAAATGGCAATTTTATAAACAAAAGCTTGAATCCTACAGTCAACAAAACACGCTGTAAGTGGCAATTTTATAAACAAAAGCTTGAATCCTACAGTCAACAAAACACCCTGTAAATGGCAATTTTATAAACAAAAGCTTGAATCCTACAGTCAACAAAACACCCTGTAAGTGGCAATTTTATAAACAAAAGCTTGAATCCTACAGTCAACAAAACACCCTGTAAGTGGCAATTTTATAAACAAAAGCTTGAATCCTACAGTCAACAAAACACCCTGTAAGTGGCAATTTTATAAACAAAAGCTTGAATCCTACAGTCAACAAAACACCCTGTAAGTGGCAATTTTATAAACAAAAGCTTGAATCCTACAGTCAACAAAACACCCTGTAAGTGGCAATTTTATAAACAAAAGCTTGAATCCTACAGTCAACAAACACCCTGCAAGTGGCAATTTTATAAACAAAAGCTTGAATCCTACAGCCAACAAAACACCCTGTAAGTGGCAATTTTATAAACAAAAGCTTGAATCCTACAGTCAACAAAACACCCTGTAAATGGCAATTGTATAAACAAAAGCTTGAATCCTACAGTCAACAAAACACCCTGTCAGTGGCAATTTTATAAACAAAAGCTTGAATCCTACAGTCAACAAAACACCCTGTAAGTGGCAATTTTATAAACAAAAGCTTGAATCCTACAGTCAACAAAACACCCTGTAAGTGGCAATTTTATAAACAAAAGCTTGAATCCTACAGTCAACAAAACACCCTGTAAGTGGCAATTTTATAAACAAAAGCTTGAATCCTACAGTCAGCAAAACACCCTGTCAGTGGCAATTTTATAAACAAAAGCTTGAATCCTACAGTCAACAAAACACCCTGTAAATGGCAATTTTATAAACAAAAGCTTGAATCCTACAGTCAA
This sequence comes from Megaustenia siamemsis, assembly GCA_032433765.1. NCBI lineage: Eukaryota > Metazoa > Mollusca > Gastropoda > Stylommatophora > Ariophantidae > Megaustenia > Megaustenia siamemsis. Next base: position 18,540,748 of record JAVIAB010000101.1, read on the forward strand.
CAAAAAACCCTGTAAATGGCAATTTTATAAACAAAATCTTGAATCCTACAGTCAGCAAAACACCCTGTAAGTGGCAATTTTATAAACAAAAGCTTGAATCCTACAGTCAACAAAACACCCTGTAAGTGGCAATTTTATAAACAAAATCTTGAATCCTACAGTCAACAAAACACGCTGTAAGTGGCAATTTTATAAACAAAATCTTGAATCCTACAGTCAACAAAACACCCTGTAAGTGGCAATTTTATAAACAAAAGCTTGAATCCTACAGTCAACAAAACACCCTGTAAAACACCAAACTTCTCTGCCAACCTGAACAACATCTGAAAATCCACAATGTCTGACATACAAACCAACCTAATGATACATGAGAGCTGCAACACAGTCAAAGGTGCTGTATAGATGTAGAGAACAACACTCAGCTGTTTGTTATAACCTTAACTCTTTTTTTTCGTACATTTTGCCGTACTGTGCGCCATGTCGATTTCGGCCATGTACATTTCGCTGCATAGTGCATCACTCTCAATTTGATTAGTGTGGACCATCATCAAACCATATTTTTTTATATGTCTTGTATCAACTTGGTAAACAAAGTTGAACGCATTCGAAAATAAATGTCTAAGGAAAATACTTGGTATAGAATGGAACGAATTCAAAACAAACGAGGAAATTAGAGAAATCGCCAATCAACCACTAATATCTTCAGTAATAAAGAAAAGACGATGGTCATACGTTGGACATGTGATGAGAAGAGATAATAATCGAATAGCAAAGCAAGCCCTCATATGGGAAACAACAGGTAAAAGAAAAAGAGGAAGACCCAGGGAGACACTGAGAAGAACATTGATGAGAGAGGCAAGAGCAGCAGGAATCGGCTCCCTCAATGAGATAGAACTGCTTGCACAGAACAGAGACAGATGGCGAGATTTGATAAAATATCTTTAAAAGAAAACTGCTAGAACAAAAATTCATATAGGAGAAGGTGTATCTTGGTCTACGTCCTATGGGCCGGTTACGGCTCGAAAGGTCAATAGATAGATAGATCAACTTGGTATTGGTGAAATCTAATTCCTTGTTCAATTATCTAAAAATTCATATATAACATGTTATATGTTAAATAAATATAAATATGTAGATTGAATCTTAAAACCATGAAAAATTTTGTTTCTGAAATCTCTTCCATTGCGTTGATAAAATGCTTCAGTATGGAAAGAGTTAATATTAATATTCCAGAAATATTTTTATTGGACTAAAACTTACTCACCCTCTTCACATCACTGAGGTGCCGAGAGTTACAGCCCATCATGAAAGTGCCAGGAGCGTCCAACAACTCCAAAGATAATGCACTTAGTATGGGCACATAGGTGAACCTCCAGCTAAAAGGTAATATGTAGTACAAGAAGCTCTAAAAGAGAGAAGCAAAAACAAACAAAAAATACATAACTGGTTTAAGTGCATCACCTAAAAGAGACAAAATCAAAGATTAGTAGTGAGGGCAGGGAAGCTCTGAATTATCACATCAGTGCATGTCGAACAACTGGCCATGAATGCTGAGATCTCCTCAGCAAATGTTGCAGCATGAAACAGGCTTTATGTGCATGTTTATGTTAGTCATGTGTCATATATCTTGATGTGTGTCGGTGTTAGTCATGCCTCGTATCGCTGTGTGCATATCTGTGTTAGTCACATCTCATATCTTTGTGTGTGCATGTCTATGTCAGTCATATCTCATATCTTTATGTGCATGTTTATGTTAGTCATGTGTCAAATATCTTGATGTGTGTCAGTGTTAGTCATGCCTCGTATCGCTGTGTGCATGTCAGTGTTAGTCACATCTCATATCTTTGTGTGTGCATGTCTATGTCAGTCATATCTCATATCTTTATGTGCATGTTTATGTTAGTCATGTGTCAAATATCTTGATGTGTGTCAGTGTTAGTCATGCCTCGTATCGCTGTGTGCATGTCTGTGTTAGTCACATCTCATATCTTTGTGTGTGCATGTCTGTGTTAGTTACCTCTAGTGACTCAGGCAGATAGTGCTCGTAAACCTGGGAGGGCCGACCATCTAAGGGCAGAATCCCCCTACAGAAAAGACAATCTGCTGCCTTGCAGGAAGATTGGGGATAATCAAAGGCTAAGGAAAGCAAACCTGAATAAAATGCTGGCTGAAATCGGATGCACTGGGCCACTGGCGCAGAACACAGTGCAACATATTAATGGGTGTTCAATCAGAGTGGATCTGGCAGACTTTAATTGTGATGTTCTGTCTGTGGAGGCGATCAACACACTTAACCTGACCTCATATGAGAGTCTGGAATCCTACACTGATTGAGTCCTGATCGCAGAGAGAGAGAGAGAGAGAGAGAGAGAAACAGGCTGAGAAGCAAAACTAAATTGTTTCAAAGTGTTCTCTTATTCTTCTTGTAGATCTCATGAGTTTACGCAACATCCTTCTGAACTTGAAGACCCTGCAGTCATACCATCAACATCAAGTACCATGCCTGCTGGCGTAGGTGATCATGTCTCTCCACAACTTTTGATCTCAACAGTTCTTTATCATTTCTGTTGTTGACCTTCTGCCAAGCCATTCTCTTAAGCTGTCAGGTATCTTTTCTCTTTGCTGCTCTCAATGTTTTCTTCCATCAATTTTTCCCATTGTTACAATATATTCCAGATGTTCCCTTCCTCATTACATGGCCAAAAAATTATGAATGTTTCTTTCTGATATTGGATATTAGCTCTATTTTTGCTTTGGCCTCTTTCAGAACGTTCTCATTGCTCTTCTAAGCTGTCCATGTCCAATATTCTTTTGTAAAACCATATTTCTACAGCCTCCAGTGATTTTCTTGTCTGTTGTCCTATTGTTCATGATTCACATCCATATATTAAGACTGGTTCTACATAACATTTAAGATCTCTTTTTTTTTGTTTCTATTGCCAAAAATAGATTGCACCCTTCCTCATTTTTTGGAAAGCTGCTTTTGCCTGAGCCATTCTGCATCTCACCTCTGTAAAAAGGTTTACATTCTGCAAGTCTATGCAGGGCTTTAACAAGTCCAGGGCACATGGTCCTTATGTTCCATGTGCCAAGTTTCTACACTAGTGCTTTCTTCCTCATCTCACTTTGCTGCTCTGCCTGGGCATGGAATATGGAGTTATTGAGTTATTTGCGGGTCATCATCATTGCACTCTGATCATGCCCATAGGTGCTCAGATCACCTCCTCAGCAAGTCCTGCAGTGTCCAGCAAATGACGACTCCAGTTCTGTGTTGGTTGATAATTCTTCTTACACGCCCACTAAGTTTCTCACTTATGGCTGTGCCCATCTTAACTCCCATTTCCATCATCCGAAGAAGTGACATGGATCTGTGTTTGTCGAAGTCCTGTGCTCTTCCCACATCTCGGAGGGCATTGATGATGTACGCCCAATCCATTGGTTGCCCGTCCTCAACAACAGCACAGCTAGCCAACCTGTATGCTCTTTCATTTCCCCATACTCCCCGCATGTCCAGGGACATAGACAAAGGTGACCTTACATATTTTGGATTTCTGCAATGACTCTATCCATTGCATGCGTACAGAGCCCGCCTCCACTTTTTTAATCATGCTCATCGAATCACTCAGTAGACATGCGTGGGTGTAGTCTTGTGACTCTAACCATTTGAATGCCTTGGTCACTGCCATCGCCTCCATTGTCATGCTACTCGTGGTCATGACGTATGCACCACTGTCTTCTTTGACTATTCTGCCTGCCGAGCGTGCTGTAAATGCCCATGCACTTCTTTGGTGTCGTATTACAGATCCGTCTGTATAGATGACTGCATCTTTCTCATCGGTGTCATCACAGATGAGACCGTTGACCTCAGCATTAACCATGACCAAGTTCTGTTCCCTACATTTCCTGTGAAGTGTGACAATACATGAGAAAGTCCCATTGAATGACGTAGGCACCGGTATCCACTCCTCGCCAACGTTGATATTGGTAAGCCCACAGAGGAAAAATTAAAAAATATTAAAAAATAAAAAAATGGTATGTTAGAAGCTTTACGTGATAAGTGGACGACACAGACTAAACGACGTTTCGGCCCAATAGGCCTTCAGCAGGAACAAACAAGAAAAACACACACACAAAACTAATAACGAAACATTAAAACAAAAATATTCGAAATATGTTAAAGAAAATAAAAATGTCTATCCTGTGTGTATGAAAAGGAAATGGTAACAAAAGTGTGGCTGTCGCGAATGTGCAGAAATGTGCACAAATGCACACCAAACCAGAGGAGTTCACACAGGGGTCAGTGTGCAAACACAAAGGAGAAAGAATCGAATAGTAGACTAACAGGTGTTCGAAAGGCGGTAAGAGTGAGATGTCTGAGAGTGGGGTACAATAAAAACAAATGAGGGGTAAGGAGCACAGGAAAAAAAGGTATAGAGGAGAACACCGAAGTGTCTCATAAAGGACTAAAGGAGAAGAACTATAAATAGCATGGCATAGTAAGTACACCAAAGAACCCAACTATGTGCAGTAGAGAAGGCTATGCAAAAGGGAAGGAGCAACCAAAAGGAAACTATGTGTATGAGTGTGATATATTCATGCCTCGTGGGGTCAGCGAACCATACTGGACTATCAGGCGATTTTCCAAAATATAGCGGCTGCGGTCGCCAGAGTAACAAAGGACAATTCCAGTGACACGGATGTCGTCTTTACCCTTGTGATCAGGGGAGTTGAAGTGGGAAGACACTGGAGTACCAGTATTCTGTTGGACATCCCGTAGATGTTCACAAAATCTTTCCGCTAATCTTCTCCCAGACTCACCAATATAGGTCATGCGGCGGTTGGAAGGAGTGAGTGCCTCGGGATGGGAGATAAGGAGGACTCGCTTGAGGGCAGACTGGAGGATTGAGTCTGGATAAAGACGGCGGCTAAAGAAACCTAACATGAGGTGAGACTGTAGGAGGAAATCTTGGTCATCCTGGCAGATGCGACGGAGATGCAATAACTGAGAGAACGGAATAGAATCACGACAAGAAGGTGAATGGGATGAAGTGTAGAGAAGATAACAATGGGCGTCCGTGGGTTTATAGAAAACCAAGGTGTGGAGGCCAGAAGTAACCAAAGAAACGATAAGATCTAGGAAGGTGACAGAGGAAGTGGATATACAAGATGTGAACTTGATAGCTATATGATAGCCACCAATATAGTCGATAAACCTGGAGAGGTAAATCGGTGATCATCCTCAGGTAGATCGGTAAGTCCGAAGCAGTCATCAATGTACCGAAGGTATACGATGGGAAGGGGACCTTGATATGAATTGAGAATTTGGTACTCAAGGTAACCCATAAACAGGCAAGCATAGCTAGGGCCCATCATGATGCCCATTGCTACTCCACTAACCTGGTCATAGAAGTTACCATCGAACTTAAAGGTATTGAGGTTGAGTACAAGCTCAGTAAGGCGGAGAAGGATGGCAGTATCCACAGAGGGGTGTTGTCTCTGGTCAAGAAAGAAACGTAGTGTCAAGAGGCCGTCAGAGTGAGGAATAGAGGTGTAGAGGGAGCAAACATCAAGGGTAAAAAGTCGATATGAGCGACCATGGGAGAGAGAGATGGAAGAGAAGATACTTAGTACATGGTTTATGTCCTTGACATATGAGGGAAGACTAGCAACCATGGGCTGGAAGACACTGTCTAGATAGTCTGATATGTGTTCAGTCGGGCAAGCACATGCTGACACGATGGGGCGTCCTGGATTGTCGATTTTGTTAATTTTGGGGAGCATATAGAAAGATGGTTTTCCAAGACCACTATTTGGGATAATGAGGCGGGACGCGCTAGGAGGAAGGATGTTGTCATGGATCAGTTTCTTGATGGTAGATTGGACCTGCTTATTGTGGGGGACAATAGAGTCCCCCACAGACCTGTTTGATGACATCTTCTGCTCGGGCCACCCATGATTTGCCTCTTTTTAGCCTGGCACCTTTCCCTGTGTTGAGCACATGGTGCAATGGGTGCTCTTTATCTGCACTTAAATGAAGATAGTGCTTTACCCAGTCGTAGTAGTTTACCCAGTAATCCATATGTTCGGAATTGAAAAAAGGTAAAATATATATATATATATCTGAGCCGCGATAGCTCAGTGGTTAGTGAACTGGACTACAAAGGACAAGAGGTAGGGTTCGATCCCAACCGACGGCTTTCGGGTTCACCCAGCCTTAAATGGGTAACTGATTTTTTTCTGGGAAAGTAAAGCAGCACGGGCGTAATACCAACCACATTACCCCAAAAATCATGCGCTGAAAGTCTGTAAAATATAAGGTCACTAACATCATATTTCCCTACACGCCACTTGACATGACGGGGTACTTTACTTACTGTATATATATATCTATTCTCATTGTGCCACCATTATCTGCAGGCTTTTCTCAGTTTTTATTGCTAATTGAGAATTCATTCAAGGATACCTTGTAGATATTTGTGTACATCAATTGTGGATACTTCCCAACTATAAACTCCCCATACAATATTTGCTTGGGGATGCTGTTGTTGTTGTCCACTCTTATAACATGTCTCAACCCACCTTAATCTTGGACACTTGAGTATTGTCATAATTGATGGAAGCTAGGAAACACAGCAAGACATTTCCCATGCCTTCTTTGTCCTGCCATTTGATGTACATTATTTTTATATGGCAAAAGCATGTGGAAACTAGTTTTTTTCTGTTGCCTTGAACAGGTTGTCCAAGCTTCAGATCAATGCAGATGTGTTTGATTGCACAACAAATTTGATTGATTGATTCATTCATTTTCTTCTCTGGATGAAGATGGCACACGGTGGAAGTCATTGTTCTCGATGATTTATGAATTGCTGCTAGTTCTTATAGTCCTTGATTGTCTTTTAGTCCAATGGTTGAGCCTTCCCTAGTAATTATTCTGCATAGCGATTTTCATGGTCTACATAGTTTTTTTTATTAACAGATAGTTTTCATATGAAACACTGAAGTTTGATAGACTGTCAGTCATCATCCTCATGTGCCATACCAGTTGGCGTAGGTAATCATGTCCTTCCACAATCTTTTATCCACCGTACATCGTATAAATTCTGTTTTTGACTGTTTTCCATGCCATGACACCAAGCTATCCAGTATTTTCTCTCTTTGTCGTCCACAATCTCTCATTCTCTGTATTTTGTCATTTGTAACCAAGTATTCCAACTTTCCTCTTCTCAGGATGTGCCAGAAAAATGTTGATTGCTTCTTTCTGATGTATTTTAGGAGCTCCCTTTTTATATTGGCCTCTGAGAATTTTCTCAAAGGTTTTTTTTAGCTGTTCAGGGAACTTTCAACATTCTTCTGAAAAATCCCATCTCTGTGGCCTCTAATCATCTTTTCATTTGTTTGTTTACTGTCCATGATTCATTTCCATGGGTCAGAATTGGTTCTATATAGCACCAATGAACTCTCTTTCTCACTTCTATTGACATAGATTTGCTGCATAAGATGTTTTTCATTTTCTGAACTGCTATTTTTGCTTGAACCATTCTATTTTTAATTTGTGTGGTGCATCTTCCATCTAGTGTTATTATTGCCCAAGTTTTTGACACTTGTTTCAGATTTGTCCTGTTTATTTTTATGCTGCATGATGGTGATTGTTTCTTTGATATGACCGTTACCGTGATCAAATACAATTTGAGGCTGTGAGTATCTTTTAAAAAATTAATATCAATGAGAGAGAGAGAGAGAGAGAGAGAGAAAGAAAGAGAGAAGAGCACCACCACCTACCTCCATAACAACAGTTAGAAGAGCATAGTTGCTGCTGACAAACACCAGCCTCTCTTCACACAGGATGGCAGTGAAGATCTTCAGCAGCTCATCCACAGGGAAGCAGAGAAACACCAGGTGGAGGGGTAGGTCTAGGACTGGCTTCTCTGGAGTCTCAGGAGGGAACAGAGACACGGACAAGTTGTAGACACTCATTTCCTGAGGAGGTGAATAGTGCTTGCTGATTGTACTTGTCTATATACATCGATAAAACATGGTCTATACCAGAGAATGAATTCAAGACTAGCGCAGAAATAAGAGAAATGACATTTCTATAGCCATATGTTTTTAATTATATCTGAGACAATAAATATACCTTCATCTTCTTCTTCCCTTCCTCATTTGCCTTTCAGCGTCGAGGGGAGATATAATTTGCACTCTTTTGCTCTTCTGTTCACCTCTGCTGCTGTTATGTTTCCTAGTGTTTCCAGTATTCTGTCGATCCATCTTTTTCATGGTCTGCCTTTGGGTTTTTGGCATTCTCGCAATGTTTAATGAAGGCTTGTTGTGTTGTGTTTTGATCTTTCTGCCTTGTCATGTGGCCAAATCAATTTATCTGATGTTTCTTTATATATTCTGTGATGGGGATTATTCCTAGCTTTTTTCTCTGATCTACATTTCTTATTTATCTCTCAACCTATTTCTTGTCATTCATCTAAACATTTCATCTCAGTAGAGGTTATTTATCTTATTGTTCTTGCATTTAGGGTCTAGGACTGACATTGGTAGCACAACGTTGAGATGAAGATTGTATTGTAGAGTGCCAGTTTTGCCTCTAGAGTTATTTCCCTGTTGGATAATAGTGGTGATAGCTATCCAATGATTTAACAGGTTTTATTGCATCTTGAGTTGCTATTTCTGCTGTTTGTGAATTGTCATTTGTCACTAGACTTCCTAGGTATCTAAATTCCTCAAATTACTTATTTTAGTTGTCTGCTGTCTATAGTTGTGTTGATGTTCTGTTTCTCTTTTGAGATATTCATGACTTCTGTTTTGTTGATGTTCATGTTGTATTTTGTGCCCGTGCTGTTGAGTCTATTTAAGTTTTATTGTAGGTCTTCTATTTTTCCACGCATAAGTGCCTGAACATCTGCAAATAGAAGCTCGTTGATCTCCTCTGTCTCTGAAGGGTTGGCTAACTTGCATATATAGTCCATTTATGTAATAAACAGTAGGGGGAATAGTACACAACCCTGTCTACAATATATATATATATATATATATATATATATATATATATATATATATATATATATATATATATATATATATATATATAATATAAAATATAATCATCATGTGCCATACCGGTTGGCGTAGGCGATCATGTCCCTCCACAATCTTCTATCTACAGTGCATCGTATCAGTTCTGTTGTTGACTGTTTTCCATGCCATGACACCAAGCTATCCAGTATTTTCTCTCTTTGTCGTCCGCGATCTCAATTTCCTTTTATTTTGCCAGTTGTAACCAAGTATTCCAACTTTCCTCTTCTCATGATGTGCCCGAAAAATGTTGATTGCTTCTTTCTGATGTTTTTTAAGAGCTCCCTTTTTGTGTTGGCCTCTTTGAGAACTTCCTCATTGGTCTTTTTAGTTGTCCAGGGAACTTTCAACATTCTTCTGAGAAATCCCATCTCTGTGGCCTCTAATCGTCTTTTCATTTGTTTGTCTACTGTCCATGATTCGCTTCCATAGGTCAGAATTGGTTCTATATAGCACCAATGAACTCTCTTTCTCATTTTTATTGACATAGATTTGTTGCATAAGATATTTTTCATTTTCTGAAATGCTATTTTGGCCTGAGCTATTCTGCTGTTTATTTCTGTGGTGCATCTCCCATCTGATGTTATTATTGTGCCCAAGTATTTGAAACGTTGCACTTGTTTCAGATTTGTCTCGTTTATTTTTATGCTGCATGATGGTGGTGATTGTTCCTTCAATATAACCATTACTTCTGTTTTCTTACTATTCAGACTGAGACCTTTCTTGTTGCTTTCTTTTACTATTATGTCTATCATTTCTTGTAGTTCATTCTCTGTCTCTGCTATTAAGACTGTGTCATCCGCATATAGCAAATTATTTATGTTGTGACCGTTGACTTCAATTCCTTTTTTGTCTACTACTGATCTCATAATATATTCACTGTAAAGTGAAAACAAATCCGGTGACAGAACACAGCCGTGTCTGACTCCTTGCTTTATATATTGGAATTGTCCTGTTTGGTTGTTAATTCGTATAGCTGCTGTTTGTTGCCAGTACATGTATAATATAATAAGTATAGTAAATAGTAGTAGCCTCCGTCGGTCATAGTTGACTATGGATTTTTCAGCATCCCTAGAAATGTTATTTTTTCTTTTCTTTTCTTTTGTCGTGTATTCTCTTTCTTTATAAATCTGTCTGCTTCTTGTTTTAGGTGAACCTTTAGAGTGTGTTTCCAGAGATTGCAGTCTCTATTTATATAATAGGGAACTAAATGTGGTTTTGAAAGAAGTCTGAAATAGACCACTAACTCTATGAGAGAAATAGATGCAGTTGTATGGGACTTATATGAGACAGACAAATAACTATGAGAGAAATAGACATTGTTATAACAGACATGTAAAACACACACAAGAAACTTTATGGTAGAAATAAATGCAGTTTGAGAGAAATTAAATGAGTGCAACAACTCATCATCATCAAGCTGCCTACTGCCTTAGGTTATTATGTCTATCCAAAATTCATATCTCTACAGCTGTTTCTCAATTCTGTTGTTGATTTTCTACTAAACAATTCCTTTAAACTGTCTTGAATCTTTTCTCTCTGTTTTCCTTTATTTCTTCTCCCAGTTGCCACTCTATATTCTGGTTGAATCCTTCTTATATAAACCACAAAATGATGATTCTTTCCTCCTGATATTCACAGTAAGCTTAATTTTTCCTTTGTCCTCTTTTAGAACACCTTGGCTACTCTTCTTAGCAGTCCAGAATTAATGAAATGTGTGGAGGCTGGGTGGTCTAGAAGTGAGACGTCGGCCTCTAGACAAGAAGGTTCCAGGTTTCCACAAGTGGTGGAAATTTTTTTTTTATTAGTTAATTTTAAAAATTAATAAATAAAATAGAATCCATGGCTTTACCCTCCCCTGGTTTCTGGGTAGTGAGATCTGGTGTCTAGTCCAATCAGAAAACAGCGAAAAACAGGAGGTCCCATGTAAATTCTGTGCACATTAAAGAACCTTTGGCAGTTGGAAATTGAAAAGAGTAGGTAAAAAGATTGCCAGCTATCTGGGCAAAATTAATAAGAAAAATCTACCCAAAAACATTAAAACTATTGATGATAAAAATATGAGAGTACCTCTGAAGTAGGAGAATATCTGCTTGTATGGCTGGGGACACCTGAGCACAAGACAGCAGGTGTGAAAAAAAGGATAAAAGATATTCAGGCAAAATTCAGCGCCTCGGGGCTTCACTAGAGATATAAAGCTGGCAAACACAAAGAAAGAAATAATGAAATATATCTGTATAAAAACAGTCAGCCTTCTGAAACTATGACATAAGAAGAGGAAACTTTGAAAGTATTGTAACAATGGACAACATGAATATAAGAAAGAAAGACATATACAAATAATAACAAAATTACTAGACAGCTTAACTTCCTAGCACGGATAGAGATCAATTAAAGAACTGATTAAGAATTTCATATAAAGAATACATTGAGATATAAAGAACAAAGATCTTGAAATTGTAACAAACTATGAATATCTGGCAACTGTAACAACTAACAATGGAGACTGTTAGAAAGAGATTAAAAGAAGACTAGCAATAATAAAACAATGATTAAATGCCATGAAGAACATATGGCACAATAACAGCATGGCAGCAAAATTAAAGCTACTGAGGGCATGTATCTTCTGATAGCAACTTATGGTTGTGGATCATGGACAATCTCGCAAACAACAATGAAGAAAACTAGTTCATAAAATGCTCTAGAAAAATCCTTAGGATGCATAATGAAAAAGAGCAGTGAAAACATATTAAAAGACTGAACTCTTCCGTGCAGAAGCTTTTTATCAATGCAATGAAAGAGATTTCAGAGACAAAACTTCTCATGGTTTTAAGAATCAATCTACATATTTATTTTTATATAACATATAACATATTATATATATAAATTTATAGATAATTGAACAAGGTATCAGATCTCACCAATACCAAGATGATAAAAGACATGTAAAAAAGAATATGGTTTGATGATGGTTCACACTAATCAAATTGAGAGTGATGCACTATGCAGCAAAACTGGCTTATAAACATCTTACAAAGGAAAAAAAATTAATACTATAGCTACCTTAACTCTTTCCGTATGGAAGCTTTTTATCGACGCAACGGAAGAGATTTCAGAGACAATATTGTTCTTGGTTTTGAGAATCAATTTATATATTTATTTTTATTTAACATATAACATATTATATATGAGTTTTTAGATAATTAAAAAAAGAATTAGATTTCACCAATACTAAGATGATATAAGACATGTAAACCGAATATGGTCTGATGGCGTTCACACTAATAAAATTGAGCATGGCGCACTATGCAGCTGAACGTACGCAATCAAAATGGAAATGGCGCACCATGCGGCGGAACGTACGGAAAGAGTTAAAAGACACAGTGGGGTTGTAAAGAACAATAATGAAAAGCATGGTTCAAAGAAGTCAAAATAGTGGGAGACCAACAGGAAGGTGGTTTCAAGACATCAGAGACCCTGAACATGACGATAGAAGAAATGGGAGATCTGGCTAGAGACAGAGATTACCTCACATGAGTGCAACATTCTGCAAGAAACATGCAACCTTATGTTGCAGAGACATGATTACCCATATCTATGTGAATGGCATCTGATGATGTTAATGAGAAATGTTCACACATGACATTTAACTGGTAAACTTACCACAATGACATTGCCTGCTGGAGGCACAGGAGCCATGGTCATTGTGTACGTGAAGTCTTTCAGAAACTGGAACATCTCCTCCAAGTCTCTCTCTACGTGACTGATCATACTGACCAATCACAAGAAAGACATAAACATTCTTTAGCTCATACAATAATACATAGTTAGGCAAGTGAGAGTTTTAGTCTTTGCATGTTGTAACAAAAGATACAAGAATACATGTATTATGAGCTACAATACCTCTTATTATCATTGAGTGCCGCGTCCGCATTGAAGGTCGACTACCATGGAGCGCTATTCCACTCTGTCTTTGATAATGCAGGTTTTCATAGGCTGACTTGTCCATCTTTTGGTGTTACTCGTCCATGTTAGCCTTGGTTGGCCTATACCTCTTTTATCTTGTATCGTCCATTCTAATATTACATTTAGTAGGCTGCTGTGTCTTTTAACATGTCCCAAAAATTTATGTGTCTTGTTTGAATTGTGTTTAGTAGTTCTCTTTTCATTTTTAGTTGTTTTAAGACTTCATCATTTGTTTTCTTTTCTTTCCACCCAATTCTTCATATTCATATATAAATCAATATTTCAAAGTCTTAAATTTTCTGTTCTGTTTTATTGTCTAATGTTTCTGCACAATACAGAAATGTTGAGGAGATATAACATTTTGCAATTCTTAGTTACCTATCTTGACACACACAGTCAGATGTGAGTCACTGATTAGTTTCAGGACATGCAGTCAGATGTGAGTCACTGACTGTTCTTAGCCCATGCAGTCAGCTATGAGTCACTAACTATTCTCAGCCCATGCAGTCTGCTGTGAGTCACTGACTGTTCTCAGCCCATTCATTCAACTGTGAGTCACTGACTGTTCTCATCCCATTCATTCAGCTGTGAATCACTAATTGTTCTCAACCCATTCATTCAGCTGTGTGGCACTGACTATTCTCAACCCATTCATTCAGCTGTGTGGCACTGACTATTCTCAACCCATTCATTCAGCTGTGTGGCACTGACTATTCTCAACCCATTCATTCAGCTGTGTGGCACTGACTATTCTCAACCCATTCATTCAGCTGTGTGGCACTGACTATTCTCAGCCCATTCATTCAACTGTGAGTCACTGATTGTTCTCAGCCCATTCATTCAACTGTGAGTCACTGACTATTCTCAGCCCATTCATTCAACTGTGATTCACTGACTATTCTCAGCCCATTCATTCAACTGTGAGTCACTAACTGTTCTCAGCCCATGCAGTCTGCTGTGAGTCACTGACTATTCTCAGCCCATTCATTCAACTGTGAGTCACTGATTGTTCTCAGCCCATTCATTCAGCTGTGAGTCACTGACTGCTCTCGTCCCATTCATTCAGCTGTGAATCACTAATCATTCTCGGCCCATTCATTCAGCTATCAGGCACTAATTTTTCTCAGCCCATGCAGTCAGCTGTGAGTCACTGATTGTTCTCAGCCAATTCATTCAGCAATTAGTCACTGGTTGTTCTCAGCCCATTCATTCAGCTGTGAGTCACTGATTGTTCTCAGCCCATTCATTCAGCTGTGAGTCACTGATTGTTCTCAGCCCATTCATTCAGCTGTGAGTCAGTGATTGTTCTCAGTCCATTCATTCAGCTGTGAGGCACTGATTGTTCTCAGCCCATTCATTCAGCTGTGAGGCACTAATCGTTCTCAGCCCATTCATTCAGCTGTGAGTCACTGATCATTTTCAGCCCATTCATTCAGTTGTGAGTCACTGATTGTTCTAATCCCATGCAGTCAGCTGTGAATCACTAATTGTTCTCGACCCATTCATTCAGCTGTGAGGCCCTGATTCTTTCCAGCTCATGCAGTAAGCTGTGAGTCACTGATTGTTCTCAGCACATTAATTCAACTGTGAGTCACTGATTGTTCTCAGCCCATTCATTCAGCTGTGAGTCACTGATTGTTCTCAGCCCATTCATTCAGCTGTGAGTCACTGACTGTTCTCAGCCCATTCATTCAGCTGTGAGTCACTGACTGTTCTCAGCCCATTCATTCAGCTGAGAGTCACTGACTGTTCTCAGCCCATTCATTCAGCTGAGAGTCACTGACTGTTCTCAGCCCATTCATTCAGCTGAGAGTCACTGACTGTTCTCAGCCCATTCATTCAGCTGTGAGTCACTGATTGTTCTCAGCCCATTCATTCAGCTGTGAGTCACTGATTGTTCTCAGCCCATTCATTCAGCTGAGAGTCACTGACTGTTCTCAGCCCATTCATTCAGCTGTGAGTCACTGATTGTTCTCAGCCCATTCATTCAGCTGTGTGGCACTGATTGTTCTCAGCCCATTCATTCAACTGTGAGTCACTGATTGTTCTCAGCCCATTCATTCAGCTGTGTGGCACTGATTGTTCTCAGCCCATTCATTCAACTGTGAGTCACTGACTGTTCTCAGCCCATTCATTCAGCTGTGTGGCACTGATTGTTCTCAGCCCATTCATTCAACTGTGAGTCACTGACTGTTCTCAGCCCATTCATTCAGCTGTGTGGCACTGATTGTTCTCAGCCCATTCATTCAGCTGTGAGTCACTGACTGTTCTCAGCCCATTCATTCAGCTGTGAGTCACTGACTGTTCTCAGCCCATTCATTCAGCTGTGAGTCACTGACTGTTCTCAGCCCATTCTTTCAGCTGTGAGGCACTGATTGTTCTCAGCCCATTCATTCATCTGTGAGTCACTGATTATTCTCAGCTCATTCATTCAGCTGTGAGTCACTGATTATTCTCAGCCCATTCATTCAGCTGTGAGGCACTGATTGCTCTCAGCCAATGCAGTCAGCTGTGAGTCATTCATTGCTTTCAGCAAATTTAGTCAGCTGTGAGTCACTAATTGTTCTCAGCCAATGCAGTCAGCTGTGAGTCACTCATTGTTCTCAGCCAATGTAGTCAGCTGTGAGGCACTGATTATTCTCAGCCAATGCAGTCAGCTGTGAGTCAACCATTGCCCTCAGCAAATGTAGTCAGCTGTGAGTCAATCATTGCCCTCAGCAAATGTAGTCAGCTGTGAGTCAATCATTGCCCTCAGCAAATGGAGTCAACTGCACTCAGCCCATTTGCTGATGGGCATCTTGGCCCCATCTAATTATTTAACCTTTTAAATGCTTCTTCTTATAAAAACTAGTTGTCATAAATACAATAGTTAATTATGTTCTAAAGTTCTTTAATTTTGTGTGTAGTGCCATAAATGGGTATCACTTTTGTAGAATATAATTTTTAAGAATGAGGAGTTACGTGGGTAGATTAACAGCATCTTCATCTATAAATGTTGCGGAAAATCTAGAATTTTAACAAAAATGACATTTTATGAGTAAAACAAACAGATGTCTAAGACATGGTCATCTCACATTGTTTGAAAGTTATCAATAGTCAACTGCTTGCTCTAGGATCAATATATCTGAACTAATCAGAATCCTACAAATATTTATTTGTTTGTTACATGGAAACCATAAAAAAAGACAAGCACAAATAATAGCATATGTCAGACTGAAAATTGCAGATACAACGGCTTGTTATGGGTTGGTTAGTTGAAGGCCCCGGTATCACTGCAAAGAAATTAAAATCCATAACTGCTCAAATGTCGGTGCCAGTGAAATTATCCAAATTAAAACTCATCTCAATGAAGGATCCAAACAAAGAAAGGCAGTCCCCACCATAGCAACTACAGCAAACGCCAAAAGACATAAGGCCAAGCTGCATCAAAAGTGAATGCAACACCAACTGTCTTTCGTCATACGATGCCATCATTCATCATATGCAATCGGAATAACGAAATACAATCCAGATGAAAAACATAGCTTGTGGTGTACGCAGAGCACTAAACTCAGTAGCTCGGGCAGAAAGGCGGACTTGGAATATGAGGAAACTGCAACAAGGAACACTTTTCAGACTATCCACCATATTGACCAGAATTCCAGATATGATGGCTTGCCATTAAATAGTGACACAATACATCTATGCCTGCTTAACATTCTTTAGGATGGATAATAAAGGGGAGTAGCCATTGAGTGAATGCAGAAGTAGTAAACTAGAGTCCAATAACACATGTGGCTGACTCACAAAGCAAGTTTTGTCTAACTGACAAGAACACACTCTGCAAGGAGTGTATGCACCCACACAAGCCTCTTGTTAACAGCCTAATTTGGATATATTGCCCTGGGCATGCGGGAGTTATGGCAATGAGATAGCAAACAAGATGATGGAGTTTGCCATTGTGCAAGAGACCTTATAAATGGACATGAGTGACATTGCGATAGTTTTAAAAGAATACCTTTACAGGATGGCCACAAGGAAGCTTAGGATAATCCACATGTAAAAGGAATGGTGGAACATGGTGCCATAAAGGAAAAAAAGCAGGAAAAGCACCATCAATGGTAAAGAATGCAAAATACTCAATCAGTATAAAACAAGAACAATCAGTAGATGAACACTGATAGCTGCTGGAATGGACAGCAGAGCGGATACGGGAATGTCCCAACTCCAGTGATAGCATCAAAACTAAAGACAAAAAGAAGCAAACTAAATGAGACACTCTCTGTTATGAAATATTAAAAAATCAAGCACAAATGTCATTAAAAGTTCAGCTACAATTTCTTCTAATCACCTGAATGTACCACAGAAGGTTTACATACAGATTTTATTTCTAAGATGAACAAAGAGCAAGGAAACTAAAATATAAGTGACAAACAGTTGTTCACAGTCAGTTCCTTAACCCTACCAGACCTGTGGCCCTGCACCTAATTCCTCCATATACCTGGGTTCCTAAGCATTAAAGAGAACAAAACCAACATGATGTAGAAAAATGTTTGTTACATGCAAACGAGTGGTTAGAATAAGATGGAACTTGTGTAGAAAATAGGTATACCTTTCATATAATACCAATATACCACCTTTGTGCATCAATCCACCCAGCAGGATGAGCCTTGTTTCACACTGAGGTACCCCCATCAGCTATTTGAGAAACACGCCCCCTTCTATCTCTATCAATCTAGCTCTAGATCTATAAGGTTGAAGATTCTCATCATCACTTGAGCTTTCACTATCTGTGTCACTTGAACTGGAAACATATTTTTTATGAAAATCTGACTCCTCAAAGTCTGAATCAACCAAAGTATCGATCTCCTGTTAGAATGTGAAAAGCCTGGACCTATTTCGCTTTCCTGTTGAAGTGCTTGGTCCATCAGCTGCTCGTTTCATTGGGAATTTTCATAATTTTTTCATGTCAAACCACACAAAGTCAACTCAAACACACGGGGGCAGACATTTGCAATGGCTAACCATGAGGTTTGACCACGATTGGTTGATTATTTTTAGTTTGTGATGCATTTTTTCACATACTAGGCAAAGTACCGAAAATTAGGGACAGAGGCAACGTGGCAGATTTGGAAATTACCGGAAACTAGGTACAGCGATATGGTAGGGTTACTTCCTGAACAAGCGTAGCAGTAGTTGGTCAGTCCCCATTTAAGAGATAGTCAAGTTTACAATTCTTTTCCATTTTCTACCTATCTATCTATTCACCTATCGAGCTGTGGCCTGCCCATAGGGCACAGACCCAGATAGTCTTTCTCTTTTTCTAAATTTTCTTTGTAGCAGTCTCAAGCCTTGCAAAAACATTTATCAAATCCCGACATTTGTCTCTGTTCTGTGCAAGCATCTCAATCTCATTGAGGGAGCCAATTCCTGCTGCCTTTGCCTCTCTGATCAATGTTCTTCTCCTTTTTATAACATAAAAATTAAATTAAAAGAAAGGATCAACAAGAAAAAAAGTAAAAGTGAACAATTAGTTAACATAAAGATAAACTCACCAGGACAAGCATTCCTTCATGGCATAAAAGTATGGGTACTTGGAGACAAGCACACAGCACTGGGGCATGTAGCAATGCAGGATTAATGAGGGATCATTCTCAGTGTTATTAGCAAGATCACGTAAGGCATATGTGATAGTCCCATCACTTTCCTGGTTTAACATTTGAAATCAATATATTATATGTTACATAAACTTTGAATGATTTCTTTCTTTCTTTTTCTTTTTCTCACCGATACCGAAAAGGTGTCGTGGTTTTATCATTTGTCATTCTTGAGCTGCTCCAACTGTCTGAATTAGTGATTTTCATTTGTTGTTACATGTCTCTATCACTGCATCTACCCATATTCTTCTTTTCTCTTTTCACTGATACCTAAAAAGTGTCGTGGTTTATATCATTTGTCGTTGTTGAGCTGCTCGAACTGTCTGAATTAGTGATTTTCCTTTGTTGTTACATGTCTCTATCACTGCATCTACCCATCTTCTTCTTTTCTCTTTTCACTGATACCTAAAAAGTGTTGTGGTTTATATCATTTGTCATTCTTGAGCTGCTCGAACTGTCTGAATTAGTGATTTTCCTTTGTTGTTACATGTCTCTATCACTGCATCTACCCATCTTCTTGGTCTTTTTCCATACATTCTCAAGAAGAACGCCCTTGGTGGTGATTGGTGAGGATTCATTCTGACCAGGTGGCCCAACCATTTAAGTTGTTGTTGCTCTATATATTCATGACAGGGTTTAGTTCCTACCATTTTTCTCATGGTTTCATTTGGTATTCTATCTCTTCTTGTGTTGTTTGTTACTTTTTTCAATGATTAACTTCAATAAAATAGTATTGGCATTAGATAATGCTACAGGACCTCTCTTTTTCCTCTTTTCTCTCTCTATATGATTTGACCTTACCTCATCAACAAAAGAGCTAGTCAACAACCAACCAACCAGACTACAAACAACTCAATAAGTAAATCAAACAATCCACAAATAAATCAGTCAATCAACCAACAAAACAAATATCCAACAAATAAACAACCAACCATCCAGACAATCAACAAAACAGGTATCCAACAAATAATCAACCAATTAATCCAGACAACCAAAAAACTACAAAACAGCAAAGAGACAAACAACCTACTGATCAAACTACAACTAATCAATCAACCAGAAAAGACAGTCAACAAACAACCAACAAATCTACAACCAACATATCTCTATCTGCAACCAACATATCTCTATCATCTAAAGCTTCTACCTTTGTCAATGTGAATGGCTTGTAGAATGTCAAACAACATGTGTATGTTTTGCTGCCTGATACATCTGTCAGTACCAAAAAGTGTACACTGCTGTCCTGCTTGTCTGCGTACACCCGAGCATTGTCTGGCCAATCAAATAAATGAAACGTTAACCAAGAATGCCATTTTTCTCTGATGACAATATGTTCTAAACTATCTACTTCAATAACTTGTAGAAAAACATCAACAAATATCTACACTATCTTTCATCAAATAGTGTGTCTGCTGGCAAAGGTGATCATGTCCCTTTACAACTATTTCTGCACTTGCTTATCAATAATGTTATTGACTTCCCACTAGAATCACTATCTTAAACTGTCTTGGATATCTTTCTTCCCTCAATCTTTCCCCAACGTCATGATATCTTCTTTCCTCAATCTTTCTCCATTGTCATATCTTCTTTCCTCAATCTTTCTCCATTGTCATATCTTCTTCCCTCAATCTTTCCCCATTGTCATGATATCTTCTTCCCTCACTTTATGTAACTATCATTTTATTATGCTTTAAACTCATATCATAAATAAGTTATATTCCGGCTTGTTGCAGGAGCTACTGAGTTAAGTGCTCTGTGCACACTGTGAGCTGTGTGTTTCTTCCGTTTTGATCATGTTTCGATATTCCAATTGTTTACGATGAATGATGATGTCATACCTCAGGGAACAGTTGGCTGTGTTCACTTTCTGTGCGGTTTCGCCTTATGTCTTTTGGCGTGTGCTGAGACTGCTACGATGGGGACTACAGTTACCTTTCTTTGTTTGGGAGATGAGTTAGTAATTCGGATGATTCCACTGGCATGGGCAGTTGAGCAATTATGGATTTTAATTCGTTTGCAGTGATACCGGGGCCTTCCATAACCAAATAACCAATTCTTCTTACCTCAATCTTTCCCCAATGTCATGATATCTTCTTCCCTCAATCTTTCCCCAATGTCATGATATCTTCTTCCCTCAATCTTTCCCCAATGTCATGATATCTTCTTCCCTCAATCTTTCCCCAATGTCATGATATCTTCTTCCCTCAATCTTTCCCCAATGTCATGATATCTTCTTCCCTCAATCTTTCCCCAATGTCATGATATCTTCTTCCCTCAATCTTTCCCCAATGTCATGATATCTTCTTCCCTCAATCTTTCCCCAATGTCATATCTTCTTCCCTCTATCTTTCCCCAATGTCATGATATCGTCTTCCCTCAATCTTTCCCCAATGTCATGATATCGTCTTCCCTCAATCTTTCCCCAATGTCATGATATTTTCTTCCCTCAATCTTTCCCCAATGTCATGATATTTTCTTCCCTCAATCTTTCTCCATTGTCATATCTTCTGCCCTCAATCTTTCCCCATTGTCATGATATCTTCTTCCCTCAATCTTTCCCAAATGTCATGATACCTTCTTCCCTCAATCTTTCCCCAATGTCATGATATCTTCTTCCCTCACTCTTTCCCCAATGTCATGATATCTTCTTCCCTCAATCTTTCCCCAATGTCATGATATCTTATTCCCTCAATCTTTCCCCATTGTCATAATATATTCTTCCCTCAATCTTTCCCCAATGTCATGATATCTTCTTCCATCAATCTTTCCCCAATGTCATGATATCTTCTTCCCTCAATCTTTCCCCATTGTCATGATATCTTCTTCCCTCAATCTTTCCCCATTGTCATGATATCTTCTTCCCTCAATCTTTCCCCAATGTCATGATATCTTCTTTCCTCAATCTTTCCCCAATGTCATGATATCTACTTCCCTCAATCTTTCTCCATTATCATATCTTCTTCCCTCAATCTTTCCCCATTGTCATATCTTCTTCCCTCAATCTTTCTCCAATATCATGATATCTTCTTCCCTCAATCTTTCTCCATTGTCATGATATCTTCTTCCCTCAATCTTTCCCCAATGTCATGATATCTTCTTCCCTCAATCTTTCCCCAATGTCATGATATCTTCTTCCCTCAATCTTTCCCCAATGTCATGATATCTTCTTCCCTCAATCTTTCTCCATTGTCATATCTTCTTCCCTCAATCTTTCCCCATTGTCATATCTTCTTCCCTCAATCTTTCCCCAATGTCATGATATCTTCTTCCTCAATCTTTCCCCATTGTCATGATATCTTCTTCCCTCAATCTTTCTCCATTGTCATGATATCTTCTTCCCTCAATCCTCAATCTTTCCCCATTGTCATGATATCCACCATCTGTTTCTTCTCATAACTTGAACAAAAAATGACTGTTTCCTCCTGATATTGGAAATAAGCTTTCTATTTTGCATTGGGCTCTTTTAGAACATCCTCATTACTCTTTTAATTATTGAGATATTTGTGGGTCATCATCACTGCACTCCAAGCATGTCCATAGGTGCTCAGATCCCCTCCTCTGCAAGTCCTGCAGTGTCCAGATTTCCTGAACATCTACATGCTGCTCAAACAACGTAGGTTACGCTGGTCTGACCACGTATACCGTATGAAAGATGGCCACATACCAAAAGATATACTCTCTAGACAACTATCTATCTATCTATTGTCCTTTCGAGCTGAAGACGGCACATAGGGCAGAACTACAATCTCAAAAACAGAAACCTTGCGTGCCAAAATGGCACATACTGCAGAGATCACTGCTTTAGACAACTAGCAGATGGCACACAAAACTTTGATTTGTAGACTTGTGTAAACGCGATGTGAAGATTTTGAACATAAACCCTGCAGCCTGGGAAGAAATAGATGCAGACCGCAATCTTTGGAAACATACTCTAAAGCTCCACTCGAACAAGAAGCAGACAGATTCATAGAAAAAGAGAATACACAGCGAAAGAAAAGAAAAAATAACATTTCTAGGGGCGTTGAAAAATCCATAGTTAACTATGACTGACGGAGGCTGCTAGTAATGAATACCACCTGAGTACAGTGATCATAGGTCTATATACAAGAACACCTGTGGAATTAAGACAGTACTAACACAGGTACACTATGCATTTGAAAATAAATGTCTAAGGAAAATACTTGATATAGCATGGAATGAATTCAAAACAAATGAGGAAATTAGAGAAATCTCCAATCAACCACTAATATCTTCAGTAATAAAGAAAAGACGATGGACATATGTTGGACATGTGATGAGAAGAGACAATAATTGTACATTAATCAGAACATTGATCAGAGAAGCAAAAGCAGCAGGAATTGGCTTCATCAATGAGATCCAGATGCTTGCATAGAACTGAGATAAATGGCGAGATTTGATAAATGTTTTTTGCAAGGAGTGAGATTGCCAGAAAGACAATTTAGAAAAAGAAAACAGTATCTATATCTATGCCCTATGGGCCGGCCACGGCTTGAAAGGTCAATAGATAGATAGATAGAAAGGACACTGTCTGGGGGCACTGATAATGGTTCTGTATAAAAGAAAATGGCGAGATTTGATAAAATATCTTTAAAAGAATTGAAAACTGCTAGAACAAAAATTCAGATAAGAGAAGGAGTATCTTGGTCTATGCACTATGGGCCGGCTACAGCTCGAAAGGTCAATAGATAGATAAAAGAAAATGGAAGATGTACAAAAGAGGTGAGATGCAGAATTGCTCAGGCAAAAGCAGCTTTCCAAAAAATGAGGAAGTAATTATGCAATCCTTTTTTTACAATCGAAATAAGAAAAAAGAATTCTTAAATGGTATGTAGAGCCAATTTTAACATATGGATGTGAATTATGGACAATAATAGGACAACAGACAAGAAAATCACTGGAGTCTGTAGAAAATCTACAGTGGTTTTACAGAAGAATGTTGAGAATACCATGGAAAGCTAAGAAGAGTAATGAAAACGTTCTGAGAGAGGCCAAAGCAAATAGAGAGATAATTTCCAATATTAGGAAGAAACAATCATCATTTTTTGGCCATGTAATGAGAAGAGAACAGCTGGAATATATTGTAACAACTGGAAAATTGAGGGAAGAAGAGATAGAGGAAAGCAAAGAGAAAAAATACCAGACAGCTTAAGAGAATGGCTTGGCAGAACGTCAACAACAGAAACGATAAATAACTGTCAAGATCCAAAAATTGTGGAGAGACATGATCACCTATGTCAGCAGGCCCGGTACTTGATTGATTGATAAAAGAATACCTGTGTGTGTAATTATGAAAGAGATTGAAGTACTAATGAACACTATCATAGACAATGGAGTACAAAGATGAGTTTTTGTTTTGTTTAATGTATACAAAATTATGGACACAACACAAGTAAGAATGGATTGAGGAAGGAGATGGATTAAAAGGGTACAAACCAGGAAAGCAAAAGGTTGTGATGGCTTCAATAGCATCCTTAGACAAAGGGAGCTCAGCCATACTCTTGGCTGAAGATGTTGCAGACTCGCTCATCAGCCTCTGTTTCAGAACTGTTGGGTTGATAGATACTGGGCGGTTTGTGTTCGTTCGAAGAAAACGAGGCCTTACATTTTCCTCTTTTTTTGACCTTATAGAAAAGCATAAAAAACGAAACATAAGAGAAACAAACAAGGAGATG
The DNA here is from genome assembly GCA_032433765.1 of Megaustenia siamemsis. NCBI lineage: Eukaryota > Metazoa > Mollusca > Gastropoda > Stylommatophora > Ariophantidae > Megaustenia > Megaustenia siamemsis. The sequence continues at coordinate 18,565,124 of JAVIAB010000101.1, forward strand.
GTATATTAAGCCAGAATATCCAGCATGCTCACTTTACGCCACTGTCATGAAAGTTCACCCTTCTCTATTGTCATCAAAGTTCACCCTTCTCCATTGTCATCAAAGTTCACCCTCCTCCACTGTCATCAAAGTTCACCCTCCTCCACTGTCATCAAAGTTCACCCTCCTCCACTGTCATCAAAGTTCACCCTTCTCTATTGTCATCAAAGTTCACCCTTCTCCACTGTCATCAAAGTTCACCCTTCTCTATTGTCATCAAAGTTCACCCTTCTCCACTGTCATCAAAGTTCACCCTTCTCTATTGTCATCAAAGTTCACCCTTCTCTATTGTCATCAAAGTTCACCCTTCTCTATTGTCATCAAAGTTCACCCTCCTCCACTGTCATCAAAGTTCACCCTTCTCTATTGTCATCAAAGTTCACCCTTCTCCACTGTCATCAAAGTTCACCCTCCTCCACTGTCATCAAAGTTCACCCTCCTCCACTGTCATCAAAGTTCACCCTCCTCCACTGTCATCAAAGTTCACCCTTCTCTATTGTCATCAAAGTTCACCCTTCTCCACTGTCATCAAAGTTCACCCTTCTCTATTGTCATCAAAGTTCACCCTTCTCTATTGTCATCAAAGTTCACCCTTCTCCACTGTCATCAAAGTTCACCCTTCTCTATTGTCATCAAAGTTCACCCTTCTCTATTGTCATCAAAGTTCACCCTTCTCCACTGTCATCAAAGTTCACCCTTCTCTATTGTCATCAAAGTTCACCCTTCTCCACTGTCATCAAAGTTCACCCTTCTCCACTGTCATCAAAGTTCACCCTCCTCCACTGTCATCAAAGTTCACCCTTCTCTATTGTCATCAAAGTTCACCCTTCTCCACTGTCATCAAAGTTCACCCTTCTCTATTGTCATCAAAGTTCACCCTTCTCCACTGTCATCAAAGTTCACCCTCCTCCACTGTCATCAAAGTTCACCCTCCTCCACTGTCATCAAAGTTCACCCTTCTCCACTGTCATCAAAGTTCACCCTTCTCCACTGTCATCAAAGTTCACCCTCCTCCACTGTCATCAAAGTTCACCCTCCTCCACTGTCATCAAAGTTCACCCTCCTCCACTGTCTTCAAAGTTCACCCTCCTCCGCTGTCATCAAAGTTCACCCTCCTCCACTGTCTTCAAAGTTCACCCTCCTCCACTGTCTTCAAAGTTCACCCTCCTCCACTGTCATCAAAGTTCACCCTCCTCCACTGTCATCAAAGTTCACCCTTCTCCACTGTCATCAAAGTTCACCCTCCTCCACTGTCTTCAAAGTTCACCCTCCTCCGCTGTTATCAAAGTTCACCCTCCTCCGCTGTCATCAAAGTTCACCCTCCTCCACTGTCTTCAAAGTTCACCCTCCTCCGCTGTCATCAAAGTTCACCCTCCTCCACTGTCATCAAAGTTCACCCTCCTCCACTGTCATCAAAGTTCACCCTCCTCCACTGTCATCAAAGTTCACCCTCCTCCATTGTCATCAAAGTTCACCCTCCTCCACTGTCATCAAAGTTCACCCTCCCCCACAGTCATCAAAGTTCACCCTCCTCCACTGTCTTCAAAGTTCACCCTTCTCTATTATCATCAAAGTTCACCCTCCTCCACTGTCTTCAAAGTTCACCCTTCTCTATTATCATCAAAGTTCACCCTCCTCCACTGTCATCAAAGTTCACCCTCCTCCGCTGTCATCAAAGTTCACCCTCCTCCACTGTCATCAAAGTTCACCATCCTCCACTGTCATCAAAGTTCACCCTCCTCCACTGTCATCAAAGTTCACCCTCCTCCACTGTCATCAAAGTTCACCATCCTCCACTATCATCAAAGTTCACCCTCCTCCACTGTCATCAAAGTTCACCCTCCTCCACTGTCATCAAAGTTCACCCTCCTCCACTGTCATCAAAGTTCACCATCCTCCACTGTCATCAAAGTTCACCCTCCTCCACTGTCTTCAAAGTTCACCCTCCTCCGCTGTCATCAAAGTTCACCCTCCTCCACTATCATCAAAGTTCACCCTCCTTCACTGTCATCAAAGTTCACCCTCCTCCGCTGTCATCAAAGTTCACCCTCCTCCACTGTCATCAAAGTTCACCCTCCTCCGCTGCCATCAAAGTTCACCCTTCTCCACTGTTATCAAAGTTCACCCTCCTCCACTGTCATCAAAGTTCACCCTTCTCCGCTGTCATCAAAGTTCACACTCCTCCACTGTCATCAACATTCACCTGTGTTTTTCATCCAGATCATGTCTCAATATTCTAATTACTTACAGTGAATAATATCGTATGATGAAGGACAGTTCGACTGTGTTCACTTTTATTGCAGCCTGGCATAATGTCATTTGGTGTGTGCTTTAGCTGCTATGATGGGGACTACAGCTGCCTTTCTTTGTTTGGATCCTTCAATGAGATGAGATGTTAATTCAGATGATCCCGTTGGCACTGGCAGTTGAGCAATTATAGATTTTAATTTGTTTGCAGTGATACTGGGGTCTCTGACTAACTACAACTATCTCCACCCAAATGACTCTAAGTAGATTATTATGTATTTTTATCTGTCAAAAAACTTTAATTTATCTTATTTGCATTGTGTTAAATAGTTTTTTTAATTCATTTTCAGCTGTTATAAATTTTCATTATTTGTTTTATTCACTGTCTGCCCAATTATTTCTATAAATCCAGCTTTTGGGGACTTCAGTTCTCTTGTCTATTTTTTTATTTAATATCATTGTTTCTGTACCATACAGGGATATTGAGCAGATTTAACACTTTATTATTCTCAGTTGTAGAGACTAACCTTAAGGTATGGAAACCATTCATGGTGGCCAGTGTTTCTGATGTCGGTGGGTAAGTTGGATCCTCCATGATGAATGGCTGAAAGATGAGAGCTTTCGAGGCTGAGATTGCTGCCAGAACTTGGGCCTCATATTCATTGTCAAAAATTGTGTTAAATACATCGTCATCTTCGTCACTCTGTAGATGTGAATGCACAAAAATAATTTTTATTGTTTACAAAATAAACATAGCTATACATACTGAGTGATTCGATGAGTATGATAATAAAAAGTGGAAGCCGGCTCTGTACGCATGCAGTGGGTAGAGTCAAAAATAAGTAAGGTCACCTTTGTCTACATCCCTGGACATGCAGGAGTACGGCGAAATGAATGAGTGGACAGGTTTTTCTATCTGCGCTGTCGTTGAAGACGGTCAATCAATGGATCGGGCAGACATCATCAATGCCTTCCAAGATGTGGGAAGGGCACAGGACTTCGACAACATTGAGTCCATGTCACTACTTCGGATGAAAGAGATGGGAGTTAAGATGGGCACAGCCAGAAAAGAGAAACTTAGTGGCCGTAAAAGAAGACTTATCAACCAACACAGAACTGGAGTCGTCAGTCGCTGGACACTGTAGGACATGCTGAGGAGGGAATCCGGGCACCTATGGACATGTTCGCAGTGCAATGATGATGACCCACAAATAACTCAATAACATAATTATAAATATCACTTGATATACCATAAGAAATGATATTAAAAATATGCAACATTATTACAATTTTGTTTTATAACATCAATAATTTAATAAAGGAATTGAATAGATAGTTTGTAGGGTGCTTGGTTCATAATTAAGTTTGTTCTTCACTCCTTATGAGAAGAGAAGGAGAATGGGTGGGACAATGATGCATGTATTGAGAGACTGGGGAGTCTGAAGGTGGAAAAGGGATCTAGTTGATCCGGAGAGCTTAGTGGGGGGAAAAACATATGTATTTATAATCAACACCTTATAGGAACAATCAGTCTGTATACACTTTGAGAAATGCTGGGACAGCTGTGGAGCGGATATGGGTATGCCCTGACTGCAGTGAAACTGATTCCATGAATAGAATAGAATAGAATAGAATAGAACAGAATAGAATAGAATAGAATAGAATAGAATAGAATAGAATAGAATAGAACAGAACAGAACAGAACAGAACAGAATAGAATAGAATAGAATAGAATAGAATAGAACAGAATAGAATAGATAGAATAGAATAGAATAGAACAGAACAGAACAGAATAGAATAGAATAGAATAGATTCATGATTAAAGAATGTTTTGTTTCTGAAAAGTGACTATTTAGTTAATACATGAGTAAATGTTGATGTGACTTAAGTTTCATACTTTATATTTTCAGAATCCGTCCTTTTCCAAGAAAAGTAGTAGTTGATTTCCTTACTTGTATTTTTGTAACCTGCTGAACCTTTGTTTACAGATGACAGGTCATTAGTCACCTCTTACGACATGCCAGGTAAGTGACAGTGGCTCTATTCTTTTCACCTCTGACCTATGTCAGGGGCCTGGTAGTTAGCTACATGGGTGAAAGGCACTGTCATGGAACCCACAGAAAAAGAGAAAGCCAGGAAGGCCCAGCAATAAATGGAGAAGATAAGTTATAGAAACCCTAAAGAACATTAACCTGGACTGGAGAGAATTAGAGAAAAAGTCCAGGAATAGGGATGGATGGAGAGAACATGTCCAAGTATGGTAAAAAAAAAAAAGTAAAGAGCCCCCGTTACGCCAAGTGGCGTATAGGGAATATGGTGTTAGTGACCAGGCACGCCAAGTGGCATATAGGGAATATGGTGTTAGTAACCATAAATTTTACAGACCTTCAGCACATGATTTTTGGGGTAATGTGGTCGGTATTACGTCTGTGCCACTTTATTTTCCCAGAAAAAATCTGGTACCCATTTAAGGCTGGGTGAACCCAGAAGCCGTTGGTTGGGATCAAACCCTACCTCTTGTCCTTTGTAGTCAAGTTCACTAAACCACTGAGCTATCACGGCTCCCTGTCCAAGCATGGGCTATGCTCTAATAAGGAGTCTAAAGAGTACTGATTGGTTGATTGACTTGAGTTACAATTTTGTCTTCATATATTTTTCTGTGTGAAAGCGCATCCATTGAGTCAAGAAGGAAGCTAAGTAAAGTAGTGCTGGGCTATGTGAGTCATGATTCAGGAACAGTGGCATATTCCCTACTAGGCATTATTTCAATGATACAGGCATTTTTTTAAAATGTGTTCCTGACTTCTCAAACAAAGGGTGTCAGAAAATACACAATAGACTACTATTATTATTATTCTTCTTCTTCTTTCTTTCTTCATCTGCCTTTCAGCGTCGAAGGGAGATATAATTTGCAGTCTTTTGCTCTTCTGTTCGCCTTTGCTGCTGTTATGTTTCCTAGTGCTTCTAATATTCCGTCGATCCATCTTTTTCGTGGTCAAGCCTCGGGTTTGATGTTCTCGCAACGTTTATTATAATTATTATTAAATTAAAATTCATACTATGAAGTTAAAGTACTTCATATTATAATAATAATAGGTGACATTATATATCTATTAACAACCAATTTATGATTTTTCTATGAAAATAAAGTGGAGAGAAAAATAAACATAAAAAAAGGTAATGCAACTTTAAGTCATAAAATGTAACACTATAGACAAACTTCCTGCCAAACAGCTAGAGGATTCAAGTTAAGATAAACAACATAAACCAAAACATATAAAATACAAAAAGCATTTAAATGATTAACATTTTTAAATTGGTGATTAACATCATGAGATGGCGTATTAATATCATCAGAGGGTTGATTAAAATTATGAAAGGGTCAATTAAAAACATGAGATGGCGGATTAATATCATAAGATAGCTGATTAACATCATGAGATTGTTTATTAACATGAGAAGGCTGATTAATATCATGATATCGCTCATTAATACCATGAGATGGCTGATTAGCATCATGAAATGGCTGATTAGCATCATGAGATAGCTGATTATCATAATGAGATTGTTTATTAACATCATGAGATGGCTGATTAATATCATGAGATGGTTGATTAACATCATGAGATGGTTGGTTAATAACATGAGATGGCTGATTAAATTCATGGGATGGCTGATTAACATCATGAGATGGCTGATTAACATCATGAGTTTGCTGATTAATATCATGATATCGCTCATTAATACCATGAGATGGCTGATTAACATCATGAAATGGCTGATTAAATTCATGGGATGGCTGATTAATATCATGAGATTGTTTATCAACACGAGAGGGTCAATTAACAACATGGTGATGGCCAATTAATGCCATGAGGTGGCTGCTTAACATCATGAGATGGCTGCTTAACATCATGAGATGGCTGCTTAACATCATGAGATGGCTGATTAACATCATGAGATGGCTGCTTAACATCATGAGATTGTTTATTAACATGAGAGAGCCAATTAACAACATGGTGATGGCCAATTAATGTCATGAGATGGCTGATTAGCATTATGAGATGGCTGATTAACATTATGAGATGGCTGATTAACATCATGAGATGGCTGATTAACATCATGAGATGGCTGATTAACATAATGAGATGCTGATTAACATCATGAGATGGCTGATTAATATCATGAGATGGTTTATTAACATGAGAGGGCCAATTAACAACATGGTGATGGCCAATTAATGTCATGAGATGGCTGATTAACATTATGAGATGGCTGATTAACATTATGAGATGGCTGATTAACATCATGAGATGGCTGATTAACATCATGAGATGGCTGATTAACATCATGAGATGGCTGATTAACATCATGAGATGGCTGATTAACATCATGAGATGCTGATTAACATCATGAGATGGCTGATTAATATCATGAGATGGTTTATTAACATGAGAGGGCCAATTAACAACATGGTGATGGCCAATTAATGTCATGAGATGGCTGACAAAAAAAAAAACAGACCAACAGCAACCTGCCATAAAGTTACAACACAGCAAGAGGACAACAGCGTTACAAGAGGGAGATCAATTTGAAGCTATAGATCAACAAATGCTTGTCAGAGTGTTGCACTATGACAAGATGACAACAATCTACAAGAAGAGATTATTGTTGATAAATAGGTGATTAAAAAAATAACTATCTTTAATGGCATTTGTTTATTTCCTGGTGTCTATCAAGGAGTATTTGTAAGAGCCACACATCCCAGTACAATCACCATGTACATCATGATCAAGTACCGTGCCTACTGGCGTAGGTAATCATGTCTGTCCACAACTTTCGATCTCAACAGTTATTTATCATTTCTGTTGTTGATCATCTGCCAAGCCATTCTCTTAAGCTGTCTGGTATCTTTTCTCTTTGCTTCCCTCTATCTCTTCGTCCCTCAATTTTTCCAGTTGTCACAATATATTCCAGCTTCACCATGTACAGGTCAGTGTATTTATTTTGTCCCACACAGAACAATATTTTGTTATTCTACCATGAATCAAACCCACCTCTATAGTATTGTAAACAACACATCTAATTCACTTGACTACTCATTCTACAATGGCTAATTAATAACAATAAATAGACCAACAAGTCAGAATGTATTAACAAGGCATTTTTACCAATGCATTTTGGAAAATGTTGTGATGAAAGGTTGAGTAGATAGATATGGGGAATTCCTGATGGAAATGAAACTGGTTCCATGGATAGAATAGAACAGAACAGAACAGAATAGAATAGAATAGAATTAACAAGGCAGGAATACAACAGTGCTACAGACTAGAAATTAATATCAACAAATAGATCAACATCAGAAAGGCAGAATGAACTAACTAGGCAAGAAGACAAAAATGCTTACGACTGGAGATTAACAAACAAACATCAACAAGTAAGAATGTATAAAAAAAAACTAAAGATCACAAGAAGATAACAGATGATAGCAGTTGCCAAGAACTACAAAATATTAAAGAATAAATTAGAGACCTAAATTATCGTGTTTCAATACAATGAGATTTCATCATCATCAAGTAAAGTACCAGCTGCTGTAGGTGATCATGTCTCTCCACAACTTTCAATGTCAACAGTTATTTATCATTTCTGTTGTTCATCTGCCAAGCCATGCTCTTAAGCTGTCTGGTATCTTTTCTTTTTGCTTCCCTCTGTCTCTTCATCCCTCAATTCTCCAGTTGTTACAATATATTCAAGCTGTTGCCTTCTTATTGCATGGCCAAAAAATGATAATTGTTTCTTCCTAATATTGCAAATTAGCTCTCCTTTTACTTTGGCCTCTTTCAGAATGTTTACATTACTCTTCTTAGCTGTCCATGGTATTCTCAACATTCTTCTGTATAACCACATTTCTACAGACTCCAGTGATTTTCTTGTCTCTTGTCCTATTGTCCATGATTCACATCCATATATTAAGACTGACTCTACATAACACTTAAGAACTATTTTTCTTGTTTCTATTGTCAAAAATGGATTGCACGGTATCTTCCTCATTTTTTGGAAGAAATGAGACTTTGGTGAAACCAAAAAAAAAAACAAAAAAAAAAATTTAATAAATAAATCTAAGAGTAACATTATCATCATGTTACAAAGACATGGGACTTTGGTGAAACCCAAATAAAAAGTTAATAAATGAATCTAAGACTCACATCATTATCATGTTACAGAGCCATGAGACTTTGGTGAAACCCAAATAACAAGTTAATAAATGAATCTAAGACTCACATCATCATCATGTTACAGAGCCATGAGACTTTGGTGAAACCCCAAAAAAAACACAAAGTTAATGAATGATTAAAAGACTCACATCATCGTCATGTTTTAATGCTGTCAAACCAGTTTTCTCATCCAGGCCGACAACCAACATGAGCTCAGCAAACCGGTTGTGCAAAGTCATGGCCATACCTCTGGTTGGCTCATAGGGTTTTTCTGACATTTCAAATGTCAAATATCAGAATAAATGAGTAAGTATTTACTTCAATTGCCCATGGTTGTTAACATACTCCACTATCCTTGTGTGTTTGCAGACAGAGTTACTGTATGTCAAGTAAATGCAGACAGGCTGGATCATTGTCATACTTCAGTGCCATGGAAACTGCTGCCTAAAGAGACAGAAAAAGGTTATAATATGTTAAAGTATAGGTAAATAACAGTTCTATATGGATAATAACAAAAAATACAATAGTCATAATTACTTTGTGTATCTTCATATCTAAGAAATGTTGGACATTATAGTGAAGGAAAGCAAAAAGAAAGGACTCAGCCTTAATAGCAAAAAGACAGAGGTAATGGTAACAACAAAGAAAAAGACATGACCTCAGTGCAAAATAAAGACAAGTGGAACAATATTAAAACAGGTAAATGAATTTAAATATTTGGGAACTTTGTTAACCTCAGATGGAAGATGTACAAAAGAGGTGAGATGTAGAATGGCTCAGGCAAAAGTAGCTTTCCAAAAAATGAGGAAGATACTAGGCAATCCATTTTTGACAATAGAAACAAGAAAAAGAGTTCTTAAATGTTATGTAGAGCCAGTCTTGACATATTGATGTGAATCATGGACAATAGGACAACAGACAAGAAAATCACTGGAGTCTGTAGAAATGTGGTTTTACAGAAGAATATTGAGAGTACCATGGACAGCTAAGAAGAGTAATGAAAATCTTATGAGAGAGGTCAAAGCAAAATGAGAGCTAATTTCCAATATTAGGAAGAGACAATCATCATTTTTTGGCCATGTAATGAGAAGAGAACAACTGGAATATATTGTAATAACTGGAAAAATTGAGGGACGAAGAGATAGAGGGAAGCAGTGAAAAAATAACAGACAGCTTAAGAGAATGGCTTGGCAGAAGGTCAACAACAGAAATGATAAATAGCTGCCGAGATCAAAAGTTGTGGAGAGACATGATCACCTACGCCAGTAGGCCCAGTACTTGTTGATGCTGATCTTCATACACCAGCTTTTTATTTCTAGAAAGTCACGAGGAAGTGAATTTTCAGTGAATATCACTTTTTACTATTTTTCACACTTTTTCACACGAGCTGTTGTGTTCTCAGGTGCCCCTCATCAAAGAGGCATTCTCTGACTTCACAAGTATAAAGTTCATTTTCTTTTGTTGAGGATTCTGCTACTTTGAAGCAGATTTTTTTTATCAATTTTGCCCTGGTAAAAGTAAAGTATGAGACTTGAATCACCATCTTAACATGCGAGCTTTCGCCCATATGTGTTCAGCTGCCTACCCAGAAGTGTTCAGAGACTTCTGGATAGCATCGCTTCAAGCATCGAAACTCACGATGCGAAGCAGCACTCCTCACCATCCCAGAGTACTACCCTAGTACCCATTTCTGCCACTGGCTGGGTCGACTGTGGGGGTATTTTCTTTTTCAGTCACAAGTACAATTCACATTGCTTCCAGCAGGAATCGAACACAGGTTGTCCTAACGTCGGTAGCCCAGTCGGGTGGTTTTCCCAACTAGACAACCAAGGCCACATGTATTTGTGGTCTACTCTTTCCAAGTTTCAACTAATAGAGCTCCTTTAACTCCTTCCATATGTGTCGCCGTACCGTGCGTCATGCCAATTTTGGCAGCGTACGTTTCACCGCATAGTGCGGCATGCTCAATTTGATTAGTGTAAACGCCATCGAACCATATTCATTTTACATGTCTTGTACCATCTTGATATTGGTGAAATCTTGTTCAATTATCTAAACATTCATATATAATATGTTATATGTTAGATAAATATAAATATGTAGGTTGATTCTTAAAACCATGAACAATTTTGTCTGTGAAATCTCTTCCATTGCATTGATAAAAAGCCATATGGAAAGAGTTAATGTGTACAGGAATGCAACTATCATCCTATTTTTTTTGCCGTTATCCAAGATTGCTAGACATCAGATCTCACTACCCAGAGATCAGGAGAGCCACAAAAGAAACCAAGGATTCTAAATGAAAATGTCCACTACCTGTGTTGGTATTTAAGACCAGGATCTTCTTGTCCAGAAGTCAAATCTTTTGTCCAGACACACCTCCCCCCCCCCCCAACCCACCCAATATTTACTTTAAAACAAGGTCTTCTTCATAGACAATATAAAAGAAAAAGCATAAATTATAAATAAATATAGCTCATCATTACCAAGTACTGAGCCTGGTGATAAAGGCTATCATGTCTCTCAACAACTTTCTATCTCTACAGTTGTGTATCACTTCCTACCAAACCATTCTTTTAAACTGTTTTGTATCTTTTCCCAATTTCCCTCATTTCTTCTTCTGTCAATTTTTTCTGTTATCATTATATGTTCCCTTTTTATTACATGGCCAAAAAATAATGAATGAATTTTTCCTGGAATGAATCCTGGAATTTTTAAAAAGCTTTATTTTTACACTGGCCCTTTGAGAAGATACTTTTTCTAACCTGAAAATGGTAATCTTGATGTTTCTGAACACATAATCTGTGGGCCTCCAACAATTTTCTTGTTTGTTGACTAATTAATTATCCAGGATTTGATCCTATAAATATATACATCAAGAATAGCTCCAAAAATGCTGAAAATTACTTTTCTTATCTTCATTGTCAAAAATAGGTTGCATAATATATTTTTCATTCTTTGCTATGCAGCCTTTATCTAAGCTTATCTGCACCATACTTTGGCTGTATATCTACTAATCATCACAATAGATATGTTTTACAGAGAAACATTATCTTTGTTTTTATTAATATTGTGGTTTATTGTATGACTAATTCTTTTGAATTATTTTATTTGAATATTATATATTTTCTTTTATTAGAACACCCACCCCACCCATCCTATCTCATGCCATCCCACCTATGAAAATAGTGCATAGGGCAGAAATAAAGAACTCTTCATCTCTGACAGTCTCTGCTGCTACTTATCAAACTATGCACACGACCCATAGTGATCACACCACACATCCCTATTCTGGGTGAACCTCTCAATATCGGCAAGAAATAAGATGCCTGCTGTTGTTGCTTCTCAAATCAGTGAACTTCTCTGTGTATCTCTAGATCAACCTCTTTTTCTGTTTCCTGTTGTTACTTATTCCAATTTCCAATTTGGAATTTCCAATTCCAGAGAATGATATAATGTGATCTAAAATATCATCAAGCAGGATAGACATATAACATTTGTTTTTTAAGGGTGTTTAATAACAGTTTGTGTGTGAAAACAACAAAGATGTAGAGAGACAACACGAGGAGAAAATGGGTCACGGCCAACAGTGACCTCAGTGCGTGGGCAAGCACTGGTAACATAAACCAGGCCCTTACTCTGCGACAGAACTAGCACAGCGGCAGAGGACAATGTTACATACACACAACAGTGCTCAAAGCCAAAATAATGGAGAAATAATCGCGTTCATACAGACATAATGTAAATAAAATTGCAACCATCAATATTTGCGGTATCAGAGACAAAGAAGAACAATTAATCGACGCAATGATAAAAAGAAGAATCAAAATACTTGGAGTAGCAGACACAAGACTGAAGGAGAAACAAACAAGGAAAGCGTACATGAATTATACCATAATAAACTCAGGAGTTAACACCAACGAAGTAGCAAAACACGGAGTAGGATTCATTGTAGACCCAGAAACGTCCAAAAACATTATAGAAATACATCAACATTCAGAAAGGATAATTACCCTAAGAGTAATAGAAAATAACGTCAATATAACATACATCCAAATATATGCACCTTGCAACAACAACGACGAAGAGAGCGAAGAATTCTACGAAACACTTAACGAAATCATAAACAAAGTAAATAAGAACGAAGATCTACTGGTGATGGGGGATTTTAACGGGAGACCAGGAAAACGCAATTATGAGAACTCCAAATATCTGGGCCCATTTGGAGATAACACAAATAGAAAGAACGAAAATGGCAACCGAATGCTTGAATTATGCAATCAACATGAATTATGCATAACTAACACTTTCTTTAAGCACAAAGACTCACAAATATACACATGGTATAAATGGAACGATAACAATTGTAAAAGTCAAATAGATTTCATCCTAGCGAGAACACAAAGGAAGAGGAAAATCAGAGATAGCAGAGCGGTACCTAACATCACAAATGATACAGACCATAAAATGGTGCTAATAACCATCCAGAAAGCAAAACAAGACAACAAGAACCAATTGAAAACAAGAAAACAATCCGAAAGGACAATAAAATTAAGCCAACTTAAAACAGAAGATAAAAAGAAAGAAATAGAAAAACAACTAGAAAACCAATTTAAACAACTACCAGAACAAATAACTACAGTAGATAACGAGTGGCTCATATTCAAAAAATCATTGACGAAAATAGCAACCACAATATGCGGAACGAAGCAAAGGAAGAAAGAGGGAAAGATGAGCACTCCATGGTGGAATGATATAGTCAAGAACGCCATAAAAAGAAAGAAAAAACTATACAAAATCTGGATAAAAACTAAAAAGCCAAGCGATTATGATATATACACAATAGAAAGAAGAGAAGTGAAGAAATTAATCAAAGAAGAAAAACATAAAGCATGGATAAAATTTGGCGAAATGATTAGTAACAACCACAAATCAGCAACCAGAGATTTCTATAGAACAATTAAAGCCATAAGGCAAAAGAAAGACAATTATGACCCAACTGAAATCATCAATGATAAACGAGGCCAAGCAATAACAAACAAAGCGCAAATCTTAACGAGATGGAAAGAATATTTCGAAGAGCTTTTGAATGTAGAAACAGCGAGTCCAAAAACTCACAAAAAACAACTAACAGTTGGCGATAAAGAACCAAATATACTAATGGAAGAAATAGAAGAAACATTACGACTAGCACCAAGAAACAAAGCCCCAGGAATTGATAACATCCCAGTAGAAATGCTAACAGCAGCGGGAGAGGCAGAATGTAAATGGCTACACAGAATATTCAACGCTGCATGGATACAACAGCAAGTCCCAGACGATTGGAAACAGTCCATTATATTACCAATATGGAAAAAGAAGGGCAGCAGAAGAGACTGCAACCAATATAGAGGAATATCACTATTAAGCCACACAGGGAAGTTATATGCCAAGATAGTTGAAAAAAGATTGAGACCAATTATAGACCCACAACTAAGCGATGCTCAGATGGGCTTCAGGAGGAACAGAGGTTGCACAGATGCCCTCTTTATCATAAAACAACTAGCGGAGAAAACAATAGAGCATAATAAAACACTGTATACAGCTTTTATTGACCAAGAAAAGGCGTTTGATAGGGTGGACAGGGAACAACTATGGTCTGTATTGCCCTTGTATGGAGTGAGTCACCACCTAGTAGAGATATGCAAGAGCCTCTATGAAAGTAGTCGCACTACAGTAAGATCTTCAGCTGGTTACTCTAAACATTTCACCATTAACTCCGGAGTAAGACAAGACTGCGTGCTTTCCCCCTTACTTTTCATCACATATATGGACAATATATGCAAATTAGCATGCCCAATCAGAGGAAACATACCAACACGGATGACAACAAACGATAACACAGAAGAGAACGAAATATAAGTACCAGAAAACAACAGAAGAGAGGAAGAAATAAATGAAATACTATTTGCAGACGACCAAGTTCTGATACATGAAACAACTGAGGACCTACAAGAACATATCAACAGGCTAAACAACACTTGTAAACAATACAACATGAAGATCAACATAAGCAAAACCGAAGTAATGGCAATAGCGAGAAAGAAAGAAAAACTAAACATCATAATAGATAATACATCTTTGAAGCAAGTTGACAATTTTAAATATCTGGGTAGCACGCTAACACAAGACAATAACCAAGAAACAGAGATAGATATAAGGTGTAACAAAGCATGCCAAGTTATAGGCCAAGTATCAACACTATTGAAAAACAAAGCAATAACTACGGAAGCAAAAAGAGCAATATACAAATCAATTTTTCTACCAACTCTGTGCTATCAGTGCCAGAATTGGACGCTGGACTCTAGAACAATAAGAAAGATAACGACCACAGAAATGAAATGTGTCAGAAGAATGACAGGAAACAGCTTAAGGGACAGAGTAAGAAACACTGACCTGAGGAAGAAACTCGAAATTGAACCAGCCATCGAATACATAAAGAAACAACAGATAAATTGGTTCGGCCACATAACAAGACAGAAAGAACTAACAATGAATCAAAGAGCCATAAACAAATGCTATGAAAACGTCAGATTAAGAGGAAGACCGAGAAAGAGATGGATAAATGGAATACTAGAGTCACTAGGAGGAATAACATCAGAATATGCCAACAGAAGAGCAAAGAATCGCAGATTGTTTCTCCCCTCGACGCCAACGGCAACAGAGGAAGGATAGAAGTAGAAGAAGAAGAAGTTGTTACTTATTTGAGCACATGACTTCGACAAACACAGATCCATGTCACTTCTTCGGATGATGGAAATGGGAGTTAAGTTGGGCACAGCCAGAAATGAGACACTTAGTGGGCGTGTAAGAAGACTTATCAACCAACATAGAACTGGAGTCGTCAGTCGCTGGACACTGAGGGAATTACTGAGGAGGGGATCTGAGCACCTATGGACATGTTCGGAGTGCAATGATGATGAGCCGCAAGTAACTCAATAACTGAGGAGGGGATCTGAGCACCTATGGACATGTTCGGAGTGCAATGATGATGACCCACAAGTAACTCAATAACTGAGGAGGGGATCTGAGCACCTATGGACATGTTCGGAGTGCAATGATGATGACCCGCAAGTAACTCAATAACTTATTTGAGGACTTGCTTTATGATTATCTTGTTACTTTTTCTCATCATAAGGTTGACATATACCCACCTTCTTGATACTTGTTGAATACATGGCCAGATCACTTACTTCTGCACTAGTCTTAAATTCATTCCATGATATACCAAATATTTTCCTGAGCCATTTGTTTTTTAATACATCTAGTTTACTCTCTAGTTCTCTTGCTGCATTCCAGCTCTCACATCTCAAGTAAGGGTGAATAATACATTTGTATTATTAATTTAGTAATTATTAGATTAGTAATTTTGGTTTGACCTTTCCTAGGATGTTGGGTATATCCACAACTTGATCCATATCACCAAGAAAATACATCGCGGAACATTATTTATGCCATCATATATAAGCGATGTAAGTTAACCTACATTGGTGAATCTGTACGCCCCTCTCCATTTTTCCCTTCCCTGATCTGATGTTGGCTCCACCCCCCCACGGCGACATGTCTTACGCTAGCTATTGTATTGTACTACAGTTTCATCTATCGCCCACCACCACTATTCCAAGACCTTTGGCTGGCGTGTCTCTACTCACACTTTTGTCTCCTCTGTCCACCTCTCCCTTACTTTATCATCCTACATGTAGCAATAGATATCTGTGCCATACCATTTGTTGTCTTTGTCCCTGTCTTCTGAAGAAGGTCATAGGCTGAAACATAAGTATTTTGTTGTGTTCATTTTTTGTAAAGCCGTCACCATACCTTGGAGCGTATGTCACTCCCCACTACTGGCTCCTTGCTACCAGCTCTTCCGCAGCACTGCAATTATTTGCCTATTCCCTACTCAATTCTTTTGAGTCAATAATCAGTAGCTCATATCTTCTGTTTTCATAAACCAGCTGTTGACAAAGGTCTATTGATCGAGATTTTGAATTGTGTTTATATGTGTCCGTATGTGTTTTTGTTTCCCTCTTGTACAGGGTGTTTATAAAGTCTCACTACACTTGGTATCTAGGTCAATTTGAAAAAAAATGTTTATGACGTCATCACAATATGTGCTCCCACTGTCAATTGTGCGATACACACGGGTAGTTGTTCAAAGATTTATAGCAAGATTTCCTGATAAACAACCTCCTCATCGCATTACGGTTAGAAATTTGTTGAATAAGTTTATTGCTACTGGAAATGTGGAAGATGCTCCACGATCTGGTAGGCCTGCTGTGAATGATGAAATATGTTTAGATATCCAAGACAGAATCCTTAAAAGTCCAGACAAGTCATTAAGAAAACTGTCGCAACAAGTGAACTTACCATTGGGCACATATTGTGATGACGTCATAAACATTTTTTTTCAAATTGACCTAGATACCAAGTGTAGTGAGACTTTATAAACACCCTATATATGTTTTATGTCAAAGCTGCAGCACACTTTCTTAAACTGCTGGACATGTCAAACACAGCAAACTCAAATGTTGGGGCTACCATGACATTTCCATGGATGTCAGAATGGGGGTAATTGCGAAAACCAATCCCCAACTACATATCAGTGGGATCAGCATTTCTATGTGCTAATAATTCTGTTATTATTTATTTTTGAATTCTAAAATAAGTAATGATGTACTATCATAAACTTAACACTAACACTCAGTGCTATAATACTTATATTATAATACTTATATTATAATACTTATATTATAATACTTATATTATAATACTTATATTATAATACTTATATTATAATACTTATATCGGTAATTTCCTAGTTTGATCAGATATATTATTTCAGTTGGAAGAGTGATGTCCCCTAAAATATGTCTGCCAAAATACAGTGGTTCTACGCATTCTTCGCGTTGGGGTCATTACGCTGGCATGTAATCATTTCGGAGTATCTGTTGATTGGGCGTTGGGTCCAGGGGTTAGGTTTAGCTTTAGTGTTAAATATTTATAAATATATTATAACGCGTGACAAAAACGACGCCACTCGGCCTAATTATGATCTTCTGATCGAAGGGACATGCCAGCGTAATGACCCCAACGCCAAGAATGCGTAGAACCACTGTATTTTGGCAGACATATTTTAGGGGACATCACTCTTCCAAACTGAAATAATATATCTGATCAAACTAGGAAATTACCCTTATATCGATGCTAACACTCTACAATTACACTTCACTTTACAGTTACGTACCGTGCATGGTACAGTGCACAGTAACAGTACTTGGCTTAAATTAATTCTATAATCGCTATTATAATCATAATATTAATTTTAATTAACTTAAAATCATTTTTTGGCCATGTAATGAGAAGAGAACAGCTGGCATATATTTTTATAACTGGGAAAATTGAGGGACGAAGAGATAGAGGGAAGCAAAGAGAAAAAATACACGACAGCTTAAGAGAATGGCTTGGCAGAATATCAACAACAGAAAAGAAATGATAAATAACTGTCGTGATCGAAAGTTGTGGAGAGACATGATCTGATGATCACCTACACCAGCAGGCCCGGTCCGGTACATGATGACATGATGATAACTTAAAAAAAGATAAGAGTTAAGATTGCAATTTTTAACCAACTCACAACTCATAAAAACGCTGTCCAACTCAACTTAATTCTTATTAAAAGTTAAATCTCGTGTAAACTTTAAAATAAATTACTTTAAATTGACTTATCCAATAACTTAAACTTAAACTTTAATTTTTAAACTACAGGACGGCGGACCGGGACATCTCTTACCACTGACTCAAACATTTTAAAGCCAAATCGATGCTTGTAATAATTAATCCAATAAATTATACTCAAAAATTAATTTTCATTCCAATAAATATACCACCAAAACACAAGTGAATCGCTAGAAAAGTAAAGAACAATTAATAAAAAACCAATCATGTTTACCATAAGTGAGAAGCCTTTCTCCATTGTTGGACACCGTGTCCAATCGTAGCAGACGATCACATGTTGCTCAGGGGTTATCAAGTTATATACAGAGGGGCCAGTTGTGGGGTGTAACACACACTCCTATAAGGTATGGTGACATCATCATCAAGTACCAAGCCTGCTGGCGTAGGTGATCATGTCTTTCCACAACTTTCGATCTCGACAGTTATTTATCTTTTCTGTTGTTGACCTTCTGCCAAACCATTCTCTTAAGCTGCCTGGTATATTTTCTCTTTGCTTCCCTCTATCTCTTCGTACTTCAATGCTCCCAGTTGTTACAATATATTCCAGCTGTTCTCTTCTCATTACAAGGCCAAAAAATGATGATTGTTTCTTCCTAATATTGGAAATTAGCTCTCTTTTTGCTTTGGCCTCATTCAGAATGTTTTCATTACTCTTCTTATCTGTCCATGGTATTCTCAACATTCTTCTGTAAAACCATATTTCTACAGCCTCCAGTGTTTTTCTTGTCTGTTGTCCTATTGTCCATGATTCATATCCATATGTTAAGACTGGTTCTACATAACATTTAAGAACTTTTTTCTTGTTTCTATTGTCAAAAATGGATTGCATAGTATCTTCCTCCTTTTTTTTTTTTGGAAAGCTGCTTTTGCCTGTGCCATTCTGCATCTCACTTCTGTTGTACATTTACCTTCTAAGGTTAACAAAGTTCAGAAATATTTAAATTCATTTACCTGTTTTAATATTATTCCACTATATTATCATTATATACAATTTTAAAATATAGTTTAGCATGCTACAGTTCTAGCTCAATTATTTTGTGGCATTTGCATAGCTGTTGAGAACCCTTGATTTTCACGTCAACTTTTGTCTCTCAAGGCAATCAAATAATTTCGCCACTTTAATTGTTTATTTAAAAATTACCAGGTTTTCTTTTCTTAAAGTACATTTTAATGGATTTTAGTGAAAGAATGTAAATACTAGAGATCGATTTTAATTTTAAATAGTAGATTTTCGTCAGAGGTGAGTTGCGGAATAGCTCAGGCAAAGTCTGAATTACAAAGAACAATAAATTATATTGCGCAAATATCTTTGATAACAGAGATAAGAACGGGGGGAGGGAGGGGGAGGGGGAAGAATTCTTTAGTGTTATGTAGAACCAGACTTGATATATGGAAGCGTATACTGTACAATCAAACTGCAAACAATAAAATCTTTGGAGGTCACTAATTTTATTTTTTTAACAGGAAAATGTGAAAATATAAGTGACAACTAAAAAGAATAACTGGAGCGTTCTAGAAGAAACCAGAAAGAAAGTTTATTGTCAACTTCAGGAAGTAACAATCAGCATGTTTTTAGTCATGTGATGAGAGAAGAAGGAGAAAGAATGAGAAAGAATATTCTGACTTATGGAAGCGAAGCATGGACAGTAGACAAATAAATGAAAAGACGATCAGAGGTCACAGAGATGGGATTTCTCAGAAGAATATTGAAAGTTCCCTGGACAGCTAAAAAGATCAATGAGGAAATTCTCAAAGAAGCCAACACAAAAAGGGAACTTCTATAAAACATCAGAAAGAGACAATTAACATTTTTTGGGCTCATTATGAGAAGAGGAAAGTTGGAATACTTGGTTGCAACTGGCAAAATAAAAAGAAAAGAGAGATCGCGGACGACAAAGAGAGAAAATACTGGATAACTTAGTGTCATTGAAAACAGTCAACACCAGAACTAATACGACGCACTGTAGATAGAAGATTGTGGAAGGATATGATCGCCTACGCCAACCGGCATGGTACATGATGATGATGATTGAAAGAAGAGATCAGTTGGGGTGTATTCTAACAGGTGAAAAACAATAAGGGTAGAAGATGTAGAGGGAAACAAAGATAAGAGATAGTTTGAGAGAGTGGTTTGGTAGGTCAACAGCAGACATGATAACAAATGTAGAGATAGAAAGTAGATGTAGTGACATGAACGCGATACTTGATGAGTACGAGGGTGATTTTACCGCGAATATTAAAAGATCACTTGGCCAGCTACATAGCCAATATTGCTTGTAATTTTGAGAAACAGACTCACATAAATAAAACACAAACAGCAAAAATATAGAGCCACCGCGAAGTCGACGTTAGTAAGTGCTGTTAGAGGTCTATGCTGCACGGCATTAAAGTCGAGATGTTTCTCCACTGCTGTTTGTCATTGCTGTATTAGTTGATCTGGTCGTTTGGTTTATTTTATAATTATAACCTGTAAATGATCTTTCCATGGTGAGCTCAAGTTGATTCCAATAACAGGCTGTTGTTTAAACCGCCGATTGTCTGCGGCCATAAAACTAATAACTCTTGTATTTGTTAAATGTCAAACAGAGACCATTAGTGGTCACAGCCCAGGCAAACAAAAACTGTTCTGCAAACTGAAGATGGATGTGTCGAGCCGAAAAGGCGCAGATTTCGTGGCTTTCTCGTAAAATAGCGGTATAACGCACTTACACCCTTAACGGATGAAGAAGAAGAGGTGGACTAGGAAATCAGGCATGAGGTGTAGCTTCAAGGCTAGAGACAGTAGAACAACAACCGGGGGACAAGACACGAACAGAGCTGAGTGCAGTCAGCGACTGTTTACATCGGCGAACAGAGTTGAGAGCGATCAGCGACTGTTTACATCGGCGAACAGAGTTGAGAGCGGCCAGCGACTGTTTACATCGGCGAACAGAGCTGAGAGCAGTCAGCGACTGTTTACATAGCGAACAGAGTTGAGAGCGGTCAGCGACTGTTTACATCGACGAACAGAGTTGAGAGCAGTCAACGACTGTTTACATCGACGAACAGAGTTGAGAGTAGTCAGCGACTGTTTACATCGACGAACAGAGCTGAGAACGGTCATCATCATCATCACCATCATGTGCCATACCGGTTGGCGTAGGTGATCATGTCTTTCCACAATCTTCTATCAACAGTGGATCGTATCAGTTCTGTTGTTAACTATTTTCCATGCTATGACACCAAGCTATCCAGTATTTTCTCTCTTTGTCATCCGTGATCTCTTTTTCCTTGTATTTTGCCAGTTGTAACCAAGTATTCCAACTTTCCTCTTCTCATGATGTGCCTGAAAAATGTTGATTGTGAGAGCTGTCAGCGACCTCATATATCGACGAACAGAGCTGAGAGCGGTCAGCGACCGCTTATATTGACGAACAGAGCTGAGAGTGGTCAGCGACCGCTTATATCGACGAACAGAGCTGAGAGCGGTCAGCGACCGCTTATATTGACGAACAGAGCTGAGAGCGGTCAGCGACCTCATATATCGACGAACAGAGCTGAGAGCGGTCAAAGACCTCATATATCGACGAACAGAGCTGAGAGCGGTCAGCGACCGCTTATATTGACGAACAGAGCTGAGAGCGGTCACAGACCGTTTATATCGGCCAACAGAGCTGATCAAGAACCTACTCCACCCTCCACCGGTGCTCCTAGAAACAGATTAGTCAGTCTGGTTAAGCGAGTAGGGATCGAAGAGGAAATGCAACGTGTTACTAAAAAAATGTCATGATGAAGTCGGATGTGTTGGGCCGAAAGGCGTAATGGTCACATATATGTTGTAAATTACAACACCATCGATCTACGGCCACTTAACGTCCCCCTTAGGTCGGGCAATGAAAAGGAGTAGACATAGGGTGAAAGCATACAGAAAGAAACAAGCAAAGAAAGAGAAAGAAAAAGAGAGAGAGAGAGAAAGAAAGAGAGAGAGAAAGAAAGAAAGAAAGAAAGAGAGAGAGAGAGAGAAAGAAAGAAAGAAAGAGAAATAAAGAAAGAAAGAAAGAAAGAAAGAAAGAAAGAAAGAAAGAAAGAAAGAAAGGTCATAAAACCCCACCATCGCTGCGGAGGCGACACATGATTACATGCATGTTTGAAAACAAAACAGCTCATCAACACATCACAATTTCTCAACTAACAGTTGTCTCCCTTTGAGAGCAGATAAATCAATATTACATTATTGATATCTTGTTTTCTGCGAACGATATCGATTCCGCTACGGGTGAGTTCTTCGCCAGGACCTTCAACATGGCTATAGTGGCCAGCATTAGGAGCCTCCACATCAGCATTGCTCTTAAATTCATTTATACGGATAAGGTTACGCTACTCGACTTCATTGTCTTGCGGCAAAGCGCTGATTTTAAAAGGTTTAGTTCCATTTCCTGGATTACGATGCGTTTTAATGTGTTTGTTTTTGGTGAGTAGTTCTCGTTGTGTTGCTTCAGATAACAGTGTGTCCAGACTTAGTTCGTGCGAAAGTAAAGTCCTAGTTTAGGGGCATGCGAATAATAACTAACAAAACCAAGAGTCGGGTCCTGTCCTGGTAAAATCTTAAATTGGCTAACCTAAATGAAACTTCCATGATTATACAAAAGATTTTACGACGGTGTTTTTCTGTTACCTTCCGTCGGTTTGTTTACGTAAGACTCCGCTAGTCTTTTACCAAAAAAGACTCACCCACAAGGCTGTGGGATTGTTTTATTTACAGGAAATGTTAGACATTATAGTGAAGGATAGCAAAATAAAGGACTCAGCCTTAATAGAAGAAAGACAGAAGTAATGGTAGCAAAAAAAGAAAAAGACTTCACCGCAATGCACAATAAATACAAGTGGAACAATAATAAAACATGTAAATGAATTTAAATATCTGGGAACAATTTTAACCTCAGATGGTTGATGTTCAACAGAGGTGAGATACAGAATAGCCCAGGCAAAAGCAGCTTTACAAAAAAAAATGAAGAAGATACTGTGCAATCCATTTTTAACAAATAGAAACAAGAAAAAGAGTTTTTAAGTGTTATGTAGGTAGAGCCAGTCTTAACATATGGATGAGAACAATGGACAGTAGTACAACAGACATAAAAATCACTGGAGGTTGTAGAAATGTGGTTTTACAGAAGAATGTTTTGAATACCATGGACACCTAAGAAGAGAAATGAAAATGTTCTGAAAGAGGTCAAAGCAAAAGGAGAGCTAATTTCCAATTTTAGGAAGAAACAATCATCATTTTTTTTTGGCCATGTAATGAGAAGAGAACAACTGGAATATATTGTAACAACTGGGAAAATCGAAAAGAAACCAGGCAGCTTAAGAGAAAGGTTTGGCAGAGGATCAACAACAGAAATTATCAATAACTGTTGAGATCGAAAGTTGTGGAGAGACATGATCACCTACGCCAGCAGGCATGGTACTTGATGATGATTTCTAACCACTGAGTAAACACAATAACTATAGAAGGCATAGAATTAAAACAAGTAGAGGAATTCAAATACCTAGGAAGTTTAGTGACAAACGATAATGCCCAAACAGCAGAGATAGAATCTAGATGCAACAAAGCTTGTCAAATCATTGGACAGTTATCACCACTATTGTCCAACAAGGAAATAACTCTGGAGGCAAAACGAGCACTATAAAATACAATCTTCATCCCAACTTTGTGCTACCAATGCCAGACCTGGACCCTAGATGCAAGAACAATAAGAAAAATAACCTCTACAGAGATGAAATGTGTTAGACGAATGACAGGAAACAGTCTGAGAGATAAAATCAGAAACGAAAAACTGAGAAAAAAAGCTAGGAATAGCCCCCACCATAGAATATATAAAGAAACAACAGATAAAATGGTTTGGCCACGTGACAAGGCAGAAAGATCAACACACACAAAACAACGAGCCTTAATAAACGTTGTGAGAACACCAGACACAAGGGTCGACCACGAAAAAGATGGGTCGATGGAATATTAGAAGCACTAGGAAACATAACAGCAGCAGAGGCGAAGAGAAGAGCAAAAGACCGCAAATTATATCTCTCCTCGACGCTGAAAGGCAGATGTGGAAGGAAAGAAGAAGAATAATCACACGACAACATCCTCGATTCGGCGCCCTTGCCAACGTTTGTCATCGCTCCTAGACACTGAGGAGCACACTCTGAGAACCACTGCATCAAAGAACCACTGTATAGGTCAGCCTGGTTGATCCATAATACAAATCTTCCTTTAAACAAATTATGAGCAGCGTTTAAGGGTTTATAAAGGAGTATTAAGTTAAGCAATCGACGGCTTCCGGGTTCACCCAGCCTTAAATGGGTACCGGATTTTTTCTGGAAAAGTAAAACGGCACGGACGTAATACCGACCACATTACCCCAAAAATCATGTGCTGAAGGTCTGTAAAATTTATGGTCACTAACACCATATTCCCTATACGCCACCAGGCGTGACGGGGGTACTTTACTTTACTTATTAAGTTAAGCCTTTAACTATCAATGGACATAGGTCAATGTAGGACCTATGTATGTATATATACATATATGTGTGTGTGTTTGCTCTGAGAAACTACAAACCATTGAGACAGACAGCAAAAACAAAGCAGCCATTATCAGTGTAACAACATATGAGTAATAAGGGATAAAGAAGTCGAACTTTTTAAAAAAAATTATCAAGAAGAGAATTAAAATACTAGGAAAAAAATTGTGCCTCGAAGCTGAAAAGGTTAAAGAGGAAAGAAAATATAAAGAGGAAGAGAGGGAGGAGGAGAATAAGGAGGAGGAGGAGAAGCAGAAGAGGGAGAGGGATGAGAAGAATAAGGAGGAAGAGGTGAAGCAGAAGAAGGAGGAGGAGAAGCAGGAGGAGAGAGAGGAGAAGAATAAAAAGGAGGAGGAGGAGGAGAAGGAGGAGAGAGAGGAGAAGAATAAAAAGGAGGAGGAGGAGGAGAAGGAGGAGAGAGAGGAGAAGAATAAAAAGGAGGAGGAGGAGGAGGAGAAGGAGGAGAGAGAGGAGAAGAATAAAAAGGAGGAGGAGGAGAAGGAGGAGAGAGAGGAGAAGAATAAAAAGGAGGAGGAGGAGGAGAAGGAGGAGAGAGAGGAGAAGAATAAAAAAGAGGAGGAGGAGGAGAAAGAGGAGAGAGAGGAGAAGAATAAAAAGGAGGAGGAGGAGAAGGAGGAGAGAGAGGAGAAGAATAAAAATGAGAAGGAGAAGGAGGAGAGAGAGGAGAAGAATAAAAAGGAGGAGAAGGAGGAGAAGGAGGAGAGAGAGGAGAAGAATACAGAGGAGGAGGAGAAGGAGAAGAATAAGGAGGAGGAGGAGGAGGAGAAGCAGAAGGAGAAGGAGGAAAAGAATAAGGAGGAGGAGGAGAAGCAGAATAAAGAGGAGGAGGAGGGGGAGAAGCAGAATAAAGAGGAGGAGGCGGAGAAGTAGAAGGAGGAGATAGAGGAGAAGAATAAGGAGAAGGAGGAGAGAGAGGAGAAAAATAAGGAGGAGGAGGAGAAGGAGGAGGAGGAGAGAGGAGGAGATAGAGGAGAAGAATAAAAAGGAGGAGAAGAAGCAGAAGGAGTAGAGAGAGGAGAAGAATAAGGAGGAGGGGGGAAGCAGAAGGAGTAGAGAGAGGAGAAGAATAAGGAGGAGGGGGGAAGCAGAAGGAGTAGAGAGAGGAGAAGAATAAAAAGGAGGAGCAGAAGCAGAAGGAGTAGAGAGAGGAGAAGAATAAAAAGGAGGAGGGGGGAAGCAGAAGGAGGAGATAGAGGAGAAGAATAAAAAGGAGGAGGAGAAGCAGAAGGAGGAGAGAGGTGAAGAATAAAAAGGAGGAGGAGAAGCAGAAGGAGGAGAGAGGTGAAGAATAAGGAGGAGGAGGAGAAGCAGAAGGAGGAGATAGAGGAGAAGAATAAGGAGGAGGAGAGAGAGGAGAAGAATAAGGAGGAGGAGGAGAAGGAGGAGGAGGAGGACAGAGAGGAGAAGAATAAGGAGGAGGAGGAGGAGAAGAATAAGGAGGAGGAGGAGGAGAGAGAGAGAGAAGAATAAGGAGGAGGAGGAGAGAGAGGAGAAGAATAAGGAGG
This sequence comes from Megaustenia siamemsis, assembly GCA_032433765.1. Lineage (NCBI taxonomy): Eukaryota > Metazoa > Mollusca > Gastropoda > Stylommatophora > Ariophantidae > Megaustenia > Megaustenia siamemsis. Next base: position 18,591,480 of record JAVIAB010000101.1, read on the forward strand.
AGGAGGAGGAGAAGAAGAATAAGGAGGAGGAGGAGGAGGAGAGAGAGGAGAAGAATAAGGAGGAGGAGGAGGAGAAGAATGAGGAGGAGGAGAAGAATAAGGAGGAGGAGGAGGAGGAGAAGAATAAGGAGGAGGAGGAGGAGGAGGAGAAGAAGAATGAGGAGGAGGAGAGAGAGGAGAAGAATAAGGAGGAGGAGGAGGAGAAGAATAAGGAGGAGGAGAGAGAGGAGAAGAATAAGGAGGAGGAGGACGAGGAGGAGAAGAATAAGGAGGAGGAGGAGGAGGAGAGAGAGAAGAAGAATAAGGAGGAGGAGGAGGAGGAGGAGAAGAATAAGGAGGAGGAGGAGGAGGAGAGAGAGGAGAAGAATAAAAAGGAGGAGGAGAAGCAGAAGGAGTAGAGAGAGGAGAAGAATAAGGAGGAGGGGGGAAGCAGGAGGAGATAGAGAAGAAGAATAAGGAGGAGGGGGGAAGCAGAAGGAGGAGAGAGGTGAAGAATAAGGAGGATGAGGAGAAGCAGAAGGAGGATATAGAGGAGAAGAATAAGGAGGAGGAGGGGGAGGAGAAGGAGGAGAGAGAGGAGAAGAATAAGGAGGAGGAGGAGGAGAAGCAGAAGGAGGAGAAGATTAAGGAGGAAGTGGTGGAGGAGAAGGAGAAGGAGAAGGAGGAGAAGTAGAAGGAGAAGGAGGAAAAGAATAAGGAGGAGGAGGAGAAGCAAAATAAAGAGGAGGGGGAGGAGAAGCAGAATAAAGAGGAGGAGGAGGAGAAGTAGAAGGAGGAGATAGAGGAGAAGAATAAGGAGGAGGGGGAGGAGGAGAAGGAGGAGAGAGAGGAGAGAATAAGGAGGAGGAGGAGGAGGAGAAGGGGGAGAGAGAGGAGAAGAATAAGGAGGAGGAGGAGGAGAAGCAGAAGGAGGAGAAGAATAAGGAGGAGGAGGAGAAGGAGGAGAAGAGTAAGGAGGAGGAGGAGAAGCAGAAGCAGAAGGAGGAGAACAATAAGGAAGAGGAGGAGAAGGAGGAGAGAGAGGAGAAGAATAAGGAGGAGGAGGAGAAGAAGGAGGAGAAGAATAAGGAGGAGGAGGAGAAGAAGGAGGAGAAGAATAAGGAGGAGGAGGAGAAGAAGCAGAAGGAGGAGAAGAATAAGGAAGAGGAGGAGAAGCAGAAGCAGAAGGAGGAGAAGAATAAGGAAGAGGAGGAGAAGGAGGAGAGAGAGGAGAAGAATAAGGAGGAGGAGGAGGAGAAGCAGAAGGAGGAGAAGAATAAGGAGGAGGAGGAGAAGAAGGAGGGGAAGAATAAGGAGGAGGAGGAGAAGAAGGAGGAGAAGAATAAGGAGGAGGAGGAGAAGCAGAAGGAGGAGAAGAATAAGGAGGAGGAGGAGAAGCAGAAGCAGAAGGAGGAGAAGAATAAGGAAGAGGAGGAGAAGGAGGAGAGAGAGGAGAAGAATAAGGAGGAGGAGGAGGAGAAGAAGGAGGAGAAGAATAAGGAGGAGGAGGAGAAGCAGAAGCAGAAGGAGGAGAAGAATAAGGAAGAGGAGGAGAAGGAGGAGAGAGAGGAGAAGAATAAGGAGGAGGAGGAGAAGAAGGAGGAGAAGAATAAGGAGGAGGAGGAGAAGCAGAAGCAGAAGTAGGAGAAGAATAAGGAAGAGGAGGAGAGAGAGGAGAAGAATAAGGAGGAGGAGGAGGAGAAGCAGAAGGAGGAGAAGAATAAGTAGGAGGAGGAGAAGAAGGAGGAGAAGAATAAGGAGGAGGAGGAGAAGCAGAAGCAGAAGGAGGAGAAGAATAAGGAAGAGGAGGAGAGGGAGGAGAGAGAGGAGAAGAATAAGGAGGAGGAGGAGGAGAAGCAGAAGGAGGAGAAGAATAAGGAGGAGGAGGAGAAGAAGGAGGAGAAGAATAAGGAGGAGGAGGAGAAGAAGGAGGAGAAGAATAAGGAGGAGGAGGAGAAGAAGCAGAAGGAGGAGAAGAATAAGGAGGAGGAGGAGAAGCAGAAGCAGAAGGAGGAGAAGAATAAGGAAGAGGAGGAGAAGGAGGAGAGAGAGGAGAAGAATAAGTAGGAGGAGGAGAAGAAGGAGGAGAAGAATAAGGAGGAGGAGGAGAAGCAGAAGCAGAAGGGGGAAAAGAATAAGGAAGAGGAGGAGAGGGAGGAGAGAGAGGAGAAGAATAAGTAGGAGGAGGAGAAGAAGGAGGAGGAGGAGGAGAGAGCAGAAGCAGAAGGAGGAGAAGAATAAGGAAGAGGAGGAGGAGAAGCAGAAGGAGGAGAAGATTAAAGAGGAAGAGGAGAAGCAGAATAAGGAGGAGGAGGAGGAGAAGCAGAAGGAGGAGAGGAAGGAGAAGAACATAAGGAGTAGGAGAACAAGAAGGAGGAGAAGAACAAGGAGGAGGAGAGGGAGGAGAAGCAAAGGGAGACGAAGGAGTAGAGGGAGGAGAAGAATAAGGAGTAGGAGAACAAGAAGGAGGAGAGGGAGGAGAAGCAGAGGGAGACGAAGGAGTAGAGGGAGGAGAAGAATAAGGAGGAGGAGAAACAGAAGGAGGAGAGGGATGAGAAGGAGGAGAGGGAGGAGAAGCAGATGGAGAAGAGGGAGAGGAGAAGGAGGAGAGGGAAGAGGAGTAGAAGAAAGAGGAGGTGAGAGAGAAGAAGAATAAGAAGAAGTGGAAACGAAGAAGAAGGAGATGAAGAAAAATAAAATGATTATCAATCACAGACTGTAGTTGGACAGATCATGCCTCCCCAAAAATTGTACTACATTCAAGTCAATAAATAAGTCGTCAATAAATAAGTCAATAAATTAGTCGTCAATAAATAAGTCAATAAATTCTACCTATCTATCTATTGTCCTTTCCAACCGAAGACGGCATATAGGGCAGAACCACAATCTCAAAACAGAAACCTTGCGTGCCAAAACGGCACATATTGTAGAGATCACTGCTTCTAAAGTCTATGGTCTGTTTTCCATAACAATGCTTTTTACAATGACAGCTTGTCAAGCCATCGATCAAACTCCTTAGTCGCTTCTTACGACATGCCTGGAAGGTCACAGTGTCACTATTCTTTACATCCCACATAATGAGGCCCCGGTAACACACGGGAGATAAATTAGTCGTCAATAAATACGTCAATAATTCAATTCAAGAAGAAGCTTAGGAGCTCTAAACAGTTGCTCGACTGTTTCCACTTCTGGTGATCAGATTACCTCAAGCTGCGAAGCTCTACATAACGAGTTTCCTATTATTAACTGCAGCATCATTGAATCAGTACTTCACCCATTCATGCTGGAGACCCGGACTTGAACTTTGCAAGGGCGAGCAACTGTGAGGTACCTCGGGTTTTGTGAACGGGACTGTTCAAATTGACCTGTGATATCGTAACATATGCTGATAACACCAGCTCTTAAGTACTGCTTTCAGTGGTTGATAACACATGATCAGTCTTGTTTAAGTGAGGTAGGCAGTACTTGTCCCTTCTTACCGCGTTACCTGTCACATTTCTACTTCTTTATTTGTTGTTGACACTGCTGGAGTAGGCGAACAGGACTATTCGCAACTCTGCTTCCCTCTCTTACATTTGTAAATAACTACTTTTTTTTAGTTTTTCTTTGAGAGTAGGTGTTTTAGTTCCACAAATTCTTTCTTTTTTTTTCTCTCTTTTCTTTCTTTCGTTTTTTTTTTAAAATTATTTTTCCTACCTTCACATGAATTCCTTTTCTGGGGGTCTTGTTGCTTTGTGTGAGGTTGTGGGTTCGAATCCCGGCTGGAGGTTGTGGGTTCGAATTCCGGCTGACGGTTATGGGTTAGAATCCCGGCTGGAGGTTATTGGTTAAAATCCCGGCTGGAGGTTATTGGTTAAAATCTCGGCTGGAAATTGTGTGTTCAAATCCCGGCTGGAGGTTGTGGGCTCAATTCTCGACTGGAGATTGTGGGTTAGAATCCCGGCTGGAGGTTGTGGGTTCAAATCCCGGCTGGAGATTGTTGGTTCGAATCCAGGCTAGAGATTGTGGGTTAGAATCCCGGCTGGAGGTTATTGGTTCAAATCCCGGCTGGAGATTGTGGGTTAGAATCCTGGCTGGAGATTGTGGGTTAGAATCCTGGCTGGAGATTGTGGGTTAGAATCCTGGCTGGAGATTGTGGGTTAGAACCCTGGCTGGAGATTGTGGGTTAGAATCCTGGCTGGAGATTGTGGGTTAGAATCCCGGCTGGAGATTGTGGGTTAGAATCCTGGCTCAGCAACCACCCCTGGTCTCAGCAGCGAGGCCCGGCTTTAAACATCAATTACTCATCGACGGAAAAAATAAGAGTACCTCCGAAGACGGAGTTATCTGCCAGCGCGGCGAGGGACCCCTGTGCACACGGCTGCTAGGGAAAAACGGACTAACACGCAAAATTCAGTTCCTAGTATCTAGGGACTTCGTCAAAGGTATATCTGGCGAAAAAAAAACAAAAAACTCTTTATTTTTTTTTTTCATTTCCCTTTCTTCTATTTTTTTTTCTGTGTCCTTCCTTCATTCCATCCACCCTTCCTTCCTTCCTGTTTTATTTCAACATTTGTTTTTCTTTCCATGTATTCATTCCGATTTTTTTTTTCTGAATTTTTTTTTTCATTGTCTTTCTTACTCTCTACTGCGGTCCCTACTAGCAATGGTTGAGAACCTACAATAGACACGAGGTCAGGTTTAAATTACCCCCTTACCCCAAAGACAAACAACAAAGAGCCCCATACGAGTAAGAACAGATTTCCTCACTCCTTGATAGGCGTATGAGGAATGCGTTGTTAGCGACCATATTTTACCACTACTCATTGGTAGGCGTATGAGGAATATTTTGTTAGCGACCATATTTTACCACCACTCCTTGATAGGCGTATGATGAATATTTTGTTAGCGACCATATTTTACCACCACTCCTTGGTAGGCGTATGATGAATATTTGTTAGCGACCATATTTTACCACCACTCCTTGGTAGGCGTATGAGGAACACGTTATCCTCGACCATATTTTACAACGTACAACATCACACCATTTTCAGTGATCTGGTCGATATTCACGTCAAGCTGCCTTTCTTTCCCGAAAGAAATCTCTGGTACCCATCTTTAGATAAATGATTGTTTTGAAGCAAAAAAAAACTTTTCTGGACGATAAAAACGCCACATCTAAGGCGTGAAGAAACCCTTCTATTTTTGTTAATGGTCCGTATGTTTGTCTCCCCTTACATACAAGGGCCCCTGTCCATTGCGAGTTTGAATTACCCATGTTTGAATCTCTCATTTAGGACCATCACCAGGACTTGAACTGGGGGCCTCGGTAGTCTAGTTGGGAAAACCACCCGACTGGGCTACCGACGTTCGGACAACCCGTGTTGGATTCCCGCTGGAAGAGTTGTGAATTGTACTCGTGGTTGGAAAAAAAAAAAAAACCATGGTCGACCCAGTTGCTGGTACAAATGGATACCAGGATAATACTCTGGGGAGGTGAGAATTGCCGCCTCGCATTATGAGTTTCGATGCTTGACGCGACCCCACCCAAAAGTCTCCGAACACTTCTAGCTAGGCGTACGAGCAGATATTGATGAAAACTCGCATGCTAAGACACCGATTCAAGTCAAGTACTCTACTTTACCTTCATACCCAGAAAATGCTCATGAGATTTCCGTACTTGTTCCTGGTAATAGTGATATCACAGCAGTGCATAAACTTTGAAGGCTACCAACGTAAATTTAGTAGGTCGGTTAGTTGTTATAAACGCGATCGAGATTTTACTTTTTAAATCAAGGTTTAGGGTAGTGTATCCTGCTTCAGAGTTCTTAAATGGTGTGTAGAGCCAGTCTTAACATATGGATGTGAATCATGGACAATAGGACAACAGACAAGAAAATCACTGGAGTCTGTAGAAATGTGGCTTTACAGAAGAATGTTGAGAATACCATGGACAGCTAAGAAGAGTAATGAAGCGTTCTGAAAGAGGCCAAAGCAAAGAGAGGGCTAATTTTCAATATTAGGAAGAAACAGTCATATTTTTTGGCCATGTAATGAGAAGAGAACAACTGGAATATATTGTAACAACTGGGAAAATTGAGGGACGAAGAGATAGAGGGAAGCAAAGAGAAAATATACCAGACAGCTTAAGAGAATGGCTTGGTTAAAGGTCAACAACAGAAATGATAAATAACTGTCGAGATCGAAAGATGTGGAGAGACATGATCACCTACGCCAGCAGGCCCGGTACTTGATGATGATGATGATGATGATGATCCTGCTTCGGGCTGTCTATTTTTTCCCCTTCTGGTATTGATTATTTCTGAATTGTTTCCGTTATAAACAAACCTCTTCCCCTGAAATGATTCGCTGATCTATCACTTCGGAAGTTTCGCTCCATTATAATATCCATTTTTTATTATTCGTCTTCTGTATTTAGTGTAGTTGAGAGGTTACTACCATCTTATGCGCTCGCCTCACAGCCTTTTCATTCAAATAGTTGGATAGTAGCCAACCATATCGGAAACAGACGATAACAAGAGCGATAGAGTTTAGTTTAGTCGACAGGTCATCCTTACTGCACATCGGACACGTCCATTAGTGCTGTAATAACATCCGAAATATATCCCTCAACGTGTAGCGTGTAACGTCAAAGGTGTTGTGTTGGTTGACAAGTTTTCTTTGGATTCCCACATAAGTTCCCGTCTGTTATTTCCCACCTTGACATGATTCGTGCAGTCTGTTCATAGTTGCAGATTCAGTCTGTTCATAGTTGCAGATTCAGTCTGTTCATAGTTGCAGATTCAGTCTGTTCATAGTTGCAGATTCAGTCTGTTCATAGTTGCAGATTCAGTCTGTTCATAGTTGCAGATTCAGTCATATTTTATTGTTTGTTTTTCCTCCAGTGTTCCTTAGGACATTATTTCATCCGGATCGTGTTTGGATATTCCGATTGGTTACGATAAATGATGATATCGTACGACGAAGGACAGTTCGGTTCCGTTTACTTTCTGTTGGGTTTACTTGCGGTTGCGGTTACGCCTTAGGTCTTTTGGCGTGTGCTGTAGCTGCTATGATGGGAAATGCAGCTGTATTTCTTTGTTTCGATCCTTCAAATGAGATGAGATTTTAATTTGGATGATGCAACTGGCACCGACGGTTGAGCAATTATGTATTTGAATTCGTTTGCAGTGATACCGGGGACGTCGACTAACTACAACTACAATTAACGACTACAACAACTAACTTCTACTACAACTAACTACAGTGACAACTAACTTCAACGACAATTAACTACAACCACAACCAACTGCAACGACAACTAACTTCAACGACAATTAACTACAACCACAACCAATTGCAACGACAACTAACTTCAACGACAATTAACTACAACCACAACTAACAGCAACTACAATTAACTACAACGACGACTAACTACAACTACAACGACAACTAACTAAAACTACAGCTAACTACAACTACAACTAACTTCAACTAATTACAACTACGACTAACTACAACCACAACTAACAGCAACTAGGACTAACTACAACGACAACTAACTACAACTTCAACCACAACTAACTACAATTAACTTCAACCACAACTAACTACAACTTCAACTACAACTAATGACAACCACAACTAACTACAACTATTCAGAATGTCAGACGGTCCAGTGCTCTTCGGCACTCAACATCAGCCAAACTGGTAAGTCTGTCAGCACGCTCATTACCTCTTACACCCGCGTGACCTGGCACAGAAAGAAAGCAGACTTTTATCAGACCAAACCTCCTCGGAGACTCCAACCACTGTGTCGAGCCCAACCAGTTGCGATCTTCCTGAGCATATTGAGTCACTGAGGAAACACAAATGAGTATAATTTTGTGCTTCAAACCATGTCGATGCTCTTTAATTACAGACATAACTTCCATAAATTAAACCCATCAAGTACCATGTTGCTGGCGTAGGTGATCATGTCACTCCACAACTTTCGATCACGACAGTTATTTATCATTTCTGTTGTTGACCTTCTGCCAAGCCACTCTCTTAAGCTGTCTGGTATTTTTTCTCTTTGCTTCTATCTATCTCTTCATCCCTCAATTTTCCCAGTTGTTACAATATATTCCAGTTGTTCTCTTCTCATTACATGGCCAAAAAATTATTATTGTTTCTTCCTAATATTGGAAATTAGCCCTTTCTTTGCTTTGGCCTCTTTCAGAACGTTTTCATTATTCTTCTTAGCTGTCCATTGTATTCACAATATTCTTCTGTAAAACCACATTTCTACAGACTCCAGTGATTTTCTTGTCTGTTGTCCTGTTGTCCATGATTCACATACATATGTTTAGACTGGCTCTACATAACATTTAAAAACACTTTTTCTTGTCTCTGTAGTTAAAACACTTTATATAAATAATAAATGTTCAAGTTTAAGAGGTAAAAGAACTCTGAGCAACTAAGAATAGTTCAATTCACAGACATGCCTCTATGTTTGTACGAGTTTTACTGTGTACATTTCTGTAAACACTTATAAGTCTAGGCCCTTCTTTATAAAATGGATCCTTTATTACGTAGTCCCTGTGTAGCCAATCAAACCAACACTGTAGCAAACTATGAATCTAATATTTTAGCGATTCTCAAAATATGACAAACACAAAGGCCTCTTTCATTGGACCAAGGACACTGGAACTTTAACCTAGTTTTCTATATTTATCTTTGTCTTCTTATCGTTGTATTTATCTTGTTATTGTACGGTGGGTTAACATTGCACCTGCTCTCTCCAAAAAAACGTGTCCAGTTTATTTGATCTTCACCGGCAGGCATTGGTGATGTCTTGAGTAATATATATCATCATTTTGTGCCGTTTGTTGATCGGTGTTTGACTACCATGGAGCCCCATTTTACTCTGTTTCTTGCCTATATACTGCACACTATCATAGTTTCTCTTGTCCATGTCTTGATATTGCCAGTCCACTCTCTGTCTAGACTGTGTCTGTCTTTACCTCGTTTGCCTTGTATTTTCCCCTCCAAGACAATTTTCACCAGGTTATTGTGTCGCTAGAGACAAATAATAATAAATTAATAATATTATAGAAGGAAACTTCCGAGGCGATAATCAGCGAATAAATTAAGAGGAAGAGGTATGTTTACAGGTCTCGGAAACATGGGTTCGATCCTACTGTGAACCATATGTTGTTCTTTGTTATTTTTTTTCTGTTGTTGATTACTCCATTTAAACCCTGCCAAGACTATATAGAACAACAACAACTTAAATGGTTTGGCCACCTGGTCAGAATGAATCCTTATCAATCACCATCAAGGGCGTTCTTCTCGAGAATGCATGGAAAAAGACCAAGAGGAAGACCCAGAAGAAGATGGATAGATGCAGTGACAGAGACATGTAACAACAAAAGAAAATCACTAAAATTCAGACAATTCGAGCAGCTCAAGAACGACAAATGATATAAACCACGACACCTTTACGTTTCAAAACTATGACTGCCATGAGGTATTTTTTTGTGTAATAGAAACCACGGTGATCTTGTATTTAGAAAATAGAAAAAGCTACGTTGGGGCATTATTGTCGTGGTTTACACCAAACTGATATCTGTTGCTTTCGCCCCAGAACATCCGACTTCAATGACGCGTTTCATGGAAATATGGTTTTTGCCTTCCGTTTTTTTGCGCCAACATGATTGACCAATGCCAAATATTATTTTTACCAGCTCTACCATGGAGATGTAGCACAGGATCTTGGTCAATTCTGGTTCACAGATCCTGATATTTAAAAAAAGGGGGGGGGGGAATTAAAAAAAAAAAAGTGGTATGGTAAAAGCTTTACGTGATTGATAGACAACACAAATTTGAACGATGTTTCGGCTCAATATGCCTTCAGCAGGAACAAACGAACAACACACACACAGATATGTAAGTAAATAAAACTAATCCTGCATAGCTAACTAGTAATGAAACATCCAAAACAAAATAATCGAAACTGGTTAAAGAAAATAAACATTTTTCAATTCTCCCTCATATTCAGCTTTACTGCAGCTTCGCATTTGTATGCATTCACTTGCATTTCTTTGCCTTAACCCCATCCTGATATTAACATTGACCGATTTCAGCTTATACTTTGTTCTGCCTCTTAATTCCTGACTTATCAAACAAAGATTGTGAGAACCGCTGTGACAGACACTTACAGCTACCTTGTAGTGATTAAAATACAAGTCCTTCATTTCTTGAAATAGAAAAAAAAAGACGGTTTCCCATAGGCGGCCACTCTGTTGAGTCAATGGCTGATACAGCGTCTAGTGGTAGTTGAGTCAATGGCTGATAAAGCATCTAGTGATAGTTGAGTCAATGGCTGATACAGCGTCTAGTGGTAGTTGAGTCAATGGCTGATACAGCGTCTAGTGATAGTTGGGTCAATGGCTGATACAGCGTCTAGTGGTAGTTGAGTCAATGGCTGATAAAGCATCTAGTGGTAGTTGAGTCAATGGTTGATACAACATCTAGTGGTAGTTGAGTCTATGGCTAATACAGCATCTAGTGGTAGTTGAGTCAATGACAGAAACAACATCTAGTGGTAGTTGAGTCAATGGTTGATACAGCATCTTGTGATAGTTGAGTCAATGGTTGATACAACATCTAGTGGTAGTTGAGTCAATGGCTGATACAGCATCTAGTGGTAGTCGAGTCAATGGCAGATATAACATCCAGTGGTAGTTGAGTCAATGGCTGATACAGCGTCTAGTGGTAGTTGAGTCAATGGCAGAAACAACATCTAGTGGTAGTTGAGTCAATGGTTGATACAGCATCTTGTGATAGTTGAGTCAATGGTTGATACAACATCTAGTGATAGTTGAGTCAATGATTGATACAACATCTAGTGGTAGTTGAGTCAATGGTTGATACAACATCTAGTGGTAGTTGAGTCAATGGTTGATACAACATCTAGTGGTAGTTGAGTCAATGGTTGATACAACATCTAGTGGTAGTTGAGTCAATGGTTGATACAACATCTAGTGGTAGTTGAGTCAATGGTTGATACAACATCTAGTGGTAGTTGAGTCAATGGTTGATACAACATCTAGTGGTAGTTGAGTCAATGGTTGATACAACATCTAGTGGTAGTTGAGTCAATGGTTGATACAACATCTAGTGGTAGTTGAGTCAATGGTTGATACAACATCTAGTGGTAGTTGAGTCAATGGTTGATACAACATCTAGTGGTAGTTGAGTCAATGGTTGATACAACATCTAGTGGTAGTTGAGTCAATGGTTGATACAACATCTAGTGGTAGTTGAGTCAATGGTTGATACAACATCTAGTGGTAGTTGAGTCAATGGTTGATACAACATCTAGTGGTAGTTGAGTCAATGGTTGATACAACATCTAGTGGCAGTTGAGTCAATGGTTGATACAACATCTAGTGGCAGTTGAGTCAATGGTTGATACAACATCTAGTGGTAGTTGAGTCAATGGTTGATACAACATCTAGTGGCAGTTGAGTCAATGGTTGATACAACATCTAGTGGCAGTTGAGTCAATGGTTGATACAACATCTAGTGGTAGTTGAGTCAATGGTTGATACAACATCTAGTGGTAGTTGAGTCAATGGTTGATACAACATCTAGTGGTAGTTGAGTCAATGGTTGATACAACATCTAGTGGTAGTTGAGTCAATGGTTGATACAACATCTAGTGGTAGTTGAGTCAATGGTTGATACAACATCTAGTGGTAGTTGAGTCAATGGTTGATACAACATCTAGTGGTAGTTGAGTCAATGGTTGATACAACATCTAGTGGTAGTTGAGTCAATGGTTGATACAACATCTAGTGGTAGTTGAGTCAATGGTTGATACAACATCTAGTGGTAGTTGAGTCAATGGTTGATACAGCATCTAGTGGTAGTTGAGTCAATGGTTGATACAACATCTAGTGGTAGTTAAGTCAATGGTTGATACAACATCTAGTGGTAGTTGAGTCAATGGTTGATACAACATCTAGTGGTAGTTGAGTCAATGGTTGATACAACATCTAGTGGTAGTTGAGTCAATGGTTGATACAACATCTAGTGGTAGTTGAGTCAATGGTTGATACAACATCTAGTGGTAGTTGAGTCAATGGTTGATACAACATCTAGTAGTAGTTGAGTCAATGGTGATCAAATTATGATTTTATACAGCCGTCGTTTCCATAGTACGCAGTTTTGTTTCGTGCATTGTAAATGGTGGGAAAATGATGTTTTTATAGAGACATTATTCTTTTCCAGGCCGCCGTTCTTACCTTATCCGGTTGAATGTGAGTTCAAAGTTTAACAGGAAACCCTACCTGGCAGTAACCATGATATATACCCAACCATTTTATTTGTTTTATCTCCCTCAACAATAATGTAGCAGAGCTCGGCAGGGCCTTATTGCTTGGACAAAGATCGTCTACCCCCTTCCAACAAATAAAATAAATAGACTGATAAATTAATAAATAGATAAATAAATACATAGATAGATAAATACATAGATAAATCAATAAATAGATAAATAAATAAACAGATAAATAAATAAATAGATAAATATATAAATAAATAAATATACATTTAAATAAATAAATATATAACTAAATAAATATATCAATAAATAAATAGAGAAAATAATATATATATATATATATACTATAAATAGATAATAAATAATTATATCAATAAATAAATAGATAAATTAATTAATTAATATTTTAAAATATATATATATATATAAATATATAAATATATATATATATATATATATATATATATATATATATATATATATATATATATACAGTATATATATATATAAATCAATAATAGATAAATAAATAGGTAAACCAATAAATATATAAATACATTTAAAAAAATACTGGATTAGCATATATATACACAAATATGCGCGCTGACAGTGTCAGGTAATGCTGTGCGTCTTTTATCAACACAAGGCTGTGAGATACGTATATGACTTGTTTGTGTGTCTTTTATCAACACAAGGCTGTGAGATGTATGACTTGTTTGTGTGTCTTTTATCAACACAAGGCTGTGAGATATATGACTTGTTTGTGTGTCTTTTATCAACACAAGGCTGTGAGATATATGACTTGTTTGTGTGTCTTTTATCAACACAAGGCTGTGAGATATATGACTATCGGTGTGTCTTTTATCAACACAAGTCTGTGAGATATATGACTTGTTTGTGTCTTTTATCAACACAAGGCTGCGAGGCATATGACTATCGGTGTGTCTTTTATCAACACAAGGCGGTGAGATATATGACTTGTTTGTGTGTCTTTTATCAACACAAGTCTGTGAGATATATGACTTGTTTGTGTGTCTTTTATCAACACAAGTCTGTGAGATATATGACTTGTTTGTGTCTTTTATCAACACAAGGCTGTGAGATATATGACTATCGTGTGTCTTTTATCAACACAAGTCTGTGAGATATATGACTTGTTTGTGTGTCTTTTATCAACACAAGGCTGTGAGATATATGACTTGTTTGTGTGTCTTTTATCAACACAAGGCTGTGAGATATATGACTTGTTTGTGTGTCTTTTATCAACACAAGGCTGTGAGATACATGACTTGTTTGTGTGTCTTTTATCAACACAAGTCTGTGAGATATATGACTTGTTTGTGTCTTTTATCAACACAAGGCTGCGAGACATATGACTATCGGTGTGTCTTTTATCAACACAAGGCTGTGAGATATATGACTTGTTTGTGTGTCTTTTATCAACACAAGTCTGTGAGATATATGACTTGTTTGTGTGTCTTTTATCAACACAAGTCTGTGAGATATATGACTTGTTTGTGTCTTTTATCAACACAAGGCTGTGAGATATATGACTATCGGTGTGTCTTTTATCAACACAAGTCTGTGAGATATATGACTTGTTTGTGTGTCTTTTATCAACACAAGTCTGTGAGATATATCACTTGTTTGTGTGTCTTTTATCAACACAAGTCTGTGAGATATATGACTTGTTTGTGTCTTTTATCAACACAAGGCTGCGAGACATATCACTATCGGTGTGTCTTTTATCAACACAAGGCTGTGAGATATATGACTATCGGTGTGTCTTTTATCAACACAAGACTGTGAGATATATGACTTGTGTGTGTGTGTGTCTTTTATCAACACAAGGCTGCGAGATATATGACTTTCGATATGTCTTTTATCAACACAAGGCTGTGAGATATATGACTATCGGTGTGTCTTTTATCAACACAAGACTGTGAGATATATGACTTGTGTGTGTGTGTGTGTCTTTTATCAACACAAGGCTGTGAGATATATGACTTGTTTGTGTGTCTTTTATCAACACAAGGCTGTGAGATATATGACTTGTTTGTGTGTCTTTTATCAACACAAGGCTGTGAGATATATGACTATCGGTGTGTCTTTTATCAACACAAGGCTGTGAGATATATGACTTGTTTGTGTGTCTTTTATCAACACAAGGCTGTGAGATATATGACTATCGGTGTGTCTTTTATCAACACAAGGCTGTGAGATATATGACTTGTGTGTGTGTGTGTCTTTTATCAACACAAGGCTGCGAGATATATGACTTTCGATATGTCTTTTACCAACACAAGGCTGTGAGATATATGACTATCGGTGTGTCTTTTATCAACACAAGACTGTGAGATATATGACTTGTGTGTGTGTGTGTCTTTTATCAACACAAGGCTGTGAGACATATGACTTGTTTGTGTGTCTTTTATCAACACAAGGCTGTGAGATATAGGACTATCGGTGTGTCTTTTATCAACACAAGACTGTGAGATATATGACTTGTGTGTGTTTTATCAACACAAGTCTGTGAGATATATGACTTGTTTGTGTGTCTTTTATCAACACAAGGCTGTGAGATATATGACTTGTTTGTGTGTCTTTTATCAACACAAGGCTGTGAGATACATGACTATCGGTGTGTCTTTTATCAACGCAAGGCTGTGAGATATATGACTTGTTTGTGTGTCTTTTATCAACACAAGGCTGTGAGATATATGACTTGTTTGTGTGTCTTTTATCAACACAAGGCTGTGAGATATATGACTATCGGTGTGTCTTTTATCAACGCAAGGCTGTGAGATATATGACTTGTTTGTGTGTCTTTTATCAACACAAGGCTGTGAGATATATGACTATCGGTGTGTCTTTTATCAACACAAGGCTGTGAGATATATGACTTGTGTGTGTGTGTGTCTTTTATCAACACAAGGCTGCGAGATATATGACTTTCGATATGTCTTTTATCAACACAAGGCTGCGAGATATATGACTTTCGATATGTCTTTTATCAACACAAGGCTGTGAGATATATGACTATCGGTGTGTCTTTTATCAACACAAGACTGTGAGATATATGACTTGTGTGTGTGTGTCTTTTATCAACACAAGTCTGTGAGATATATGACTTGTTTGTGTGTCTTTTATCAACACAAGGCTGTGAGATATATGACTATCTGTGTGTCTTTTATCAACACAAGACTGTGAGATATATGACTTGTGTGTGTGTGTGTGTGTGTCTTTTATCAACACAAGTTTGTGAGATATATGACTTGTTTGTGTGTCTTTTATCAACACAAGGCTGTGAGATATATGACTTGTTTGTGTGTCTTTTATCAACACAAGGTTGTGAGATATATGACTATCGGTGTGTCTTTTATCAACGCAAGGCTGTGAGATATATGACATGTTTGTGTGTCTTTTATCAATACAAGGCTGTGAGATATATGACTATCGGTGTGTCTTTTATCAACACAAGGCTGTGAGATATATGACTATCGGTATGTCTTTTATCAACACAAGGCTGTGAGATATATGACCTTCGGTGTGTCTTTTATCAACACAAGGCTGTGAGATATATGACTTTCGATATGTTTTTTATCAACACAAGGCTGTGAGGTATATGACCTTTTATTTAATCTATTTTACTAAATTACACAGGTTTTTATTTATTTATAAACAGTATTATTGTATTTGTGCTCTGATCTCTTGACTAACCATACAGGTGTTTATTCTCACGCATCATCGTTGATCATACAGGTGTTTATTCTCACGCATCATCGTTGATCACACAGGTGTTTATTCTCACACATCATTGTTGATCACACAGGTGTTTATTCTCACACATCATCGTTGATCACACAGGTGTTTATCCTCACGCATCATTGTTGTTCTCGAACCATGTACATCGATACATGGTTCCTATGATCAGATCTAGTAACTGTTTGGGATTTTTTTTTAATTTTTGGTAGAGAAAATTGCATTTTAAAAAAATATTCTTTTCTGAATATCTAGTGAGTTTTTCCTCAATATGCACATTTAACGAATGTATTATCTTCCTTTTCCTATAGGACTATGTATTCGATATAACTTAGCCAATGTTAGAGTCATTTCTTCTTCGTCTTCAGTGATCACCTGTATGTCTAGACGTGCATGACAATTTAGTGCCATGAAGAACATTATACACGATACCAACAAGACATTAGTATTAACATTAGTAATGACATTTATCTTTCCAATAGCAAGATATGGTTGTGAATCATAGACAATCTCGCAAACAATAAAAAAAGAAAACTGGTTCAATCAAAACAAAATGCTACAGAAAGATGGTTAGGGTACCTTAGATAACGAAAAATGACAATGAAGACAATAAAAGGCCTAAACATTGAAAGGAACTGGCTTATAAACAAGACAATAAAAGGCCTAAACATTGCAAGGAACTGGCTTATAAACAAGACAATAAAAGGCCTAAACATTGCAAGGAACTGGCTTATAAACAAGACAATAAAAGGCCTAAACATTGCAAGGAACTGGCTTATAAACAAGACAATAAAAGGCCTAAACATTGCAAGGAACTGGCTTATAAACAAGACAATAAAAGGCCTAAACATTGAAAGGAACTGGCTTATAAACAAGACAATAAAAGGCCTAAACATTGAAAGGAACTGGCTTATAAACAACATCTTAGAAATTGAGCTAAAATATTACGGCCACGTTAAAAGACACAATGTGCTAAAAAGAACAATAATGGAATGCGTAGTCTCAGGAAGACAGTACAAAAACAAACTAGGAAAAATCTGATTTCAAAGCATGAAAGAAACCTTGAACATTGTGCAACATTGAACAACGTGATTAATTCCCAACACAGAAACTGCAACTCCAAATGTTCTGAACAACCCTTGTATTCGATACTTCATTTGATGACACAAGACGTCGTCTAGATCTCGAATACAAGGGCTTTAACTCAGTTCTTTAGTTGCACTTCATAACTCATCTGGATAAATATGTTAATTGCATATAAAAGTCGCTCATTACACGCGACTTTGGCTATGGTCGTCTAAACATCTATCAAACTATACCGTTTGTAGAAATTATGAACATGTGTCTAGGCTGCCGCCGGTGTTATGACGCTCTTCCAGGTTCTGTAGTTATCCAAATACATGTAGCTTTTTTTTTTACTTAACCATAAAATCACACACGCAATAATGTGACTTCTGCACATAACTTGTATCGATACCTCTCCTATGCAATGTGTACACCCCTAGCCTTGATCTCCAATATAAAAACTAATCTCTTTGGAGACCCGAAATATCTACTTTTAGCTAAATATATTCCTTTGAGAAGAACCTTTTTGGTAAATCCTTTAATTAAAACATCTCTGAATCAGTCCTCTAAGAATGTTCTGTAAGTCTCGAACCCCAATCCAACTCTGGTCTAGAAAGCTAACAACCGCTTCCTTAAATAGCCTAGCATCAAATATTGGGTGGATTCATTTGCTCGTGTACCCATCCTTTTATCTTAACTCATCGCCGAATTTAAAAAAAAAAAAAAAAAAACTAATTTATAGAACGACACATAGTACCATTGCTGGTATATGTCGGGGGGGGGGGGGCATCGATAGAACCAAAGGGATAAAGGCCGCTTGGTCAAGCAGTCGCCACGACGTGTGCGACTCGGGATTTTTATTTCACCCCCGATAGAAAAAATCCTTTCTGTCTACCGCGGGCTTCGAACACCGTACGTCAGCTTTTCAGCTAGCGGAGCAGAGGTTTTAGCCGCACGGCCACGCGCACCTCATCGCCGAATTGCAATGATTATATTTCGCTTGCAGTATTTCCAGCTTTATCAGCACACTCGTATTAATATCAAACATTTCGTGTGCTAATGGCATCAACAGTGTGGGTGCGAGAAAACGTTTGGTTTTTTTTTTATTGTCAAACAATGTCTCGGGATAGTGCTAATCTGACTAACTAACCACGTGGTGAGGAGAGATACTATTAACACGTGACAATAGAAGAATTCTGAGATCTGACTAGAGACAGACATTCTTCTAGATGGGTTGTGATGAATGCAACGATAAACACGTTGGATATGTGTTCTATAAAGGACACACATCCCGATGATGATGATGAGACAAGCGTGAATCGTGAGCAGACGGTAAGCTAAAGGTCTTCATTGGTTTCCCACATGTTTTTCCCATTCAGGATTACTTCTGTGGGCTACAGAATCACTCTTGGGATTAACAAGCTATACAGTCCTACAGGAAGTGATGTTGAGTCTGTTTGAGTAATCAGAAACGTAGTGTTGAATTAGATTCACTGAAGCAAACACGACCCAATCGTTGGACACGCCTCTGAAACAACAGCCGATAGATTTCCTATCTCAAAGTTTGCATATAGTGACCTAATTTTCAAACGTGCTCTCTCTGGCAGTATCAGCGTTTTATGATGGGCATTATGTCATGTACATTTGGTGTGCTTCGTATTGTAGGACGCTCGTAGGTAAGGCATTCTCGTGTGTAGATAATATTGCATTTATTTATATATTATATTGGGAGATCATGACAAAAATGCACTTTTACATTCCGAATAAAAAAAAAAATCTTTTCAGGAGGTAGACACAGATATGATAAGAAGTCAAGCCACATAAAAAGAATATGTCTTCGGAAAATAATATATGTTTATTCGTTTTATTTGGAATTTTTTTTTTTTTTTTTTTTTTTTTAACAAATGTGATAAAGTTACTACGGTAGCGTAACGTTTGGTTTACTGGTCTACTGGGGATAATCAATGGTTGATTCATCCAGTCTTAATTGGGCATCGGATTTTTTTTCCGAGAAATAAATATAGCACTGGTGTAGTGTTGACCATATTACTCAGAAATGGGCCGATTGTTTATAAAGAGATCTGGAGTGCAACACCATAGATTCCCTCAACCGGCATGACGGAGACCTTTCTGTCTTTTATTCTATTAGCTTGGAGTATATTTTGAGAGTTCCCTGGACAGCTAAAAAGACCAACAAAGGAAATTCTCAAAGAGGCCACAGAGATGGGATTTCTCAGAAGAATGTTGAAAGTTCCATGGTCAGCTAAAAAGACCAATGAGGAAATTATCAAAGAGGCCACAGAGATGGGATTTCTCAGAAGAATGTTGAAAGGTCTCTGGACCGCTAAAAAGACCAACAAAGGACATTCTCAAAGAGGCCACAGAGATGGGATTTCTCAGAAGAATGTTGAAAGTTCCATGGTCAGCTAAAAAGACCAATGAGGAAATTCTCAAAGAGGCCACAGAGATGGGATTTCTCAGAAGAATGTTGAAAGGTCTCTGGACCGCTAAAAAGACCAATGAGGAAATTCTCAAAGAAGCCAACACAAACGGAGAGTTCCTAACAAACATGAGAAAGAAACAATCGACATTTTTTGGCACATAATGAGAAGAGGAAAGTTGGAATACTTGGTTACAACTGATAAATACAGGGAAAGAGAGATCACGGATGACAAAGAGAGAAGTTACTAGATATTAAAAAAAAACATAAAATGTATTGAGCAACTAGACTAACAGAAATACAAGATAAACTACAACGTTTCGGCAAAAGCCTTCATCAGGTATATCAAACAAACTATTCACATTAAACACAAAAATCCGAGTCAGAATTCACGACACAGCTAAAGAAAATGGCGAAAAGATGTTTTAGTTTGTCTTGTCTTTCTCTTAGTTTACCTGCTCAATACGATTTTATGTTTATTTATGTTTTCTGCAGCTTTACTCGCGGCCCTGCATGGTATTTCATATTTGTTATATTTTGTATATGTGCTTATCTCTTCAAGATACTTAATAGCTTGATGTCGCGTCATGGTAAATGTCAACATCTGAATTGATACGCTGCACTGTGGACAGAAATTGAGGAAGGACATGGTCGCCTACGTCAACCGGTATGACACATGATGGTGATGATATCCTTTCACGAATGTCGATGTTTATTATTGATGTCACCTTTACACTTTGACATATTCGTGTTGTCCTCTATTGATATCCTTTTGTCTGGATTGGGCAAGTGAAGTAGATGTCGCAGTTTTAAAAGAAATCAACAGACTTCCGATCAAAATGGCGGATAGGCGGCAAGAACCATTGAGGCTCTGTCTGAAAAGTGTTCCTTGTTGCAGTTTCCTCATATTCCACGTCCGGCTTGCTGCTTGAGCTACTGAGTTTAGTGCTCTGTGCATACCTTGAGCTGTGGTTTTCATCCGGATCGTGTTTCGATATTCCGATTGCTTACGCTGAATTATGATATCGTATGACGAAGGCCAGTTCAGCTGCATTCACTTTCGGTGCCGCTTGGCCCTATGTCTTTAGGTTGTGCTGTAGCAGCTATAATGGGGACTGCAGCTGCCTTTCTTAGTTTGGATCTTTCAATGAGATGAGATGTTAATTCGCATGATTCAACTGGCACTGGCGGTTGAGCAGTTATGGATTTTAATTTCAAGGGTCATCATACACTTGGCTAGGAAATGTCGCGACTAGGCGCAGGGCATGATTGCGTCCGAGACCCAGGAGGTAGTGCAATTGTATTTCCAACCCCAAGATCAGATCATCTACACTGATAGCTCAGTCACCAGGGGTGAGCGGCTGGGTTTTGTTGTGAGTTCTAATGGAAAGTTGACAGATAAAGGTGCAGGAGCCTACACGACTACTACCTCCAGCACATGCATGGAGATTGAGACTGTGACAGAAGCTATCACGTGGCTAGTTAAAAGACCAACAACACATGCGATCATCTACACTGATAGCTCAGTCACCAGGGGTGAGCGGCTGGGGTTTTGTTGTGAGTTCAAATGGAAAGTTGACAGATAAAGGTGCAGGAGCCTATAAGACTACTACCTCCAGCACATGCATGGAGATTGAGGCTGTGACAGAAGCTGTCACGTGGCTAGTTAAAAGACCAACAACACATGCGATCATCTACACTGATGGCTCAGTCACAAAGAGGGATGTGCAGAGCGGCTGTGGTTTTGTTGTGAGTTCAAATGGAAAGTTGATAGATAAAGGTGCAGGAGCCTATAAGACTACTACCTCCAGCACATGCATGGAGATTGAGGCTGTGACAGAAGCTGTCACGTGGCTAGTTAAAAGACCAACAACACATGCGATCATCTTAACTGACTCAGAAAGTCATACCTCGCCGGATTGTCAAGAACACACGCCACAGAAGATGAGGCACCTATTCGATATGTCTCATATTGCCAGCCAAACTTGGATATATTGTCCCAGACACGGGGGAGGGGGGGGGTTTCGTGGCAATGAGTTAGTCGACAGGTTGGCGGGGTCCGCCACTGCGCAAGAAATCTTTAACATGGACATGTATGACATTGCTAGGGCTTTAAAACGGGGTATGCATCCTCTCACAGGATGACGACAAGGAAGCTGAGGATAGTCCACAGATCAAACGAATGGTGGAACACCGCGCCTTGAATAGGGGAAGCAGGAAAAGCATGCTTTTTGGCAAAGACCGCAACACATTCAATCTAGGTAAGACAGAAACAATCAGTAGACGACCATTTAGATGGTTGCTAGAACGGGTGTCGGACCAGATATGGGTAATGCCACAATTGAGGGGACGCCAGTTCAAACTAAAGACCAGAGACTAAATAAAAAAGGACAGATTTTTATTAAGAGCATAAAGAATTCAAACTGTTGGCAACGTAATGGGGAGGTAATGGCTTGGCTATATTGTGACAAAGAAAATCACTGGAGGCTTCAGAAATGTGCTTTTACAGAAAAATGTTGAGAATACCATGGACAGCTATGAAGAGTAATGGAAACGTTCTGAAAGAGGCCAAAGCAAAGAGAGAGCTAATTTCCAATAATAGGAAGAAACAATCATACATTTTTGGCCATGTAATGAGAAGAGAACAGCTGGAATATATTGTAACAACTGGGAAAATTGAGAGACGAAGAGATAGAGGGAAGCAAAGAGAAAAGATACCAGACAGCTTAAGAGAATGGATTGGCAGAAGGTCAACAACAGAAATGATAAATAACTGTCAAGATCGAAAGTTGTGGAAAGACATGATCACCTATGCTAGTAGTCATGATACTTGATGATGATGATGATATTGTAAAAAAAGTGAAGTAAAGTACCCCCCGTCACACCAACTGGCGTATAGGGAATATGGTGTTAATGACAATACATTTTACAGACCCTCGGCACATGATTTTTGGGGTAATGTGGTCGGTATTACGCCCGTGCTGCTTTACTTTTCCCAGAAAAAAAATCCGGTACCCATTAAACGTTGGGTGAACCCGGAAGCCGTCGGTTGGGATCGAACTACCTCTTGTCCTTTTCAAGATGCTATAGTGACAAAGTGGAAAGTTTGAGGCAAAACGAGGCACATGAATGTAGAGAGAAAACAACAGACAGTTTAGAGAAGGGTTTTGTAATAGTCAGTAACAGTACTGACAAAGAACTGTAGAGCTGGAAAGTTGTGGAGGGACACGATCACCTAGGCCAGCAAACACAATACTTAATGATAGTGATTAAGTTACTTTTTCATGGAGCATATCGAAGGATGTTTAAATAACTTATAACAGATATAAGCATAAATGTGTCATACCACACGAGACTGTTGCAAAGTTTGAATGAGTCGTGGGAAAGCTAATATAAAAGTGTATATAGCAGCTTTGTTAACCTCCAACGGAAGATGTGCAACAGAGGTGAGATGCAGAATGGCAGAGGTGAAATGGCAGCTTTCCAAAAAATGAGGAAGATACTGTGCAATCCATTTTTGACAATAAGAACAAGAAAAAGAGTTCTGAAATGTTACGTAGAGCCAGTCTTAACATATGGATGTGAATCATGGACAATAGGACAACAAACAAGAAAAGCACTGGAGTCTGTAGAAATGTGGTTTTACAGAAGAATGTTGAGAATACCATGGACAGCTAAGAAGAGTAATGAAGATGTTCTGAAAGAGGCCAAAGCAAAAAGAGAACTAATTTCCAATATTAGGAAGAGACAATCATCACTTTTTGGCCATGTAATGAGAAGAGAACAACTGGAATATATTGTAACAACTGGAAAAATTGAGGGACGAAGAGATAGAGGGAAGCAAAGAGAAAAAAATAACAGACAGCTTAAGAGAATGGCTTGGCAGAAGGTCAACAACAGAAATGATAAATAACTGCCGAGATCGAAAGTTGTGGAGAGTATGATCACATACGCCACTAGGCCCGTTACTTGATGATGATGATATCAGCTTTACTGGAAATAACAATGTACAGAATGATATATAGCATCCATCATGGCAACATTTAGGAGTCGTAGATTAAGGTGGCTGGGTCATGAAAGAAGAATGGCAAACAATCGTATTCCCAAATAAATATTTTATGGCAAACTTAAGGACGGAAAGAGACAAAAGGGCAGATCAGTGCTGAGATATAAGGATGTTATGCAGGGTTTTCTTGAGGTAATTCTATATCAGTGAAAGAAACTGGGAAAATCTGGTTGCAGATCGTAGCACATGGAGAGCAAAAGTAAAAATTGGCACAGCAACTTTCGAGACAGTGTTGATAACAAATTCAGAAGACAAAAGACGTAGGAGAAAGGAGACGAGGCCAGTCACCACGAATACATCTTGTTCTACAGCTGCCTTTCTTTGTTTGGGAGATGAGTTAGTGATTCGGATGATTCCACTGGCACGGGCGGTTGAGCAATTATGGATTTTAATTCGTTTGCAGTGATACCGGGGCCTTCCATAACCAAATAACCAAACAACATCTTGTTCGTTCTGCCGATGGATCTGTCTGTCCTATATTGGCAGATTCAGCCACGAGAGAAGATGTTCACCAAAGCAGCATAAGACACTAACATTTTACCAAACTACTGACTTATCATGATTGCTTGCTACCAACCATCTGTCAAGACGCCTAAGGCTATATTATATACACACTCACACACATATTACAAGAACTGGCTTATAAACACCATTCTACAGAGAAAATTAAAATACTATGGTCACGTTAAACTCAATTATAACAAGACAAATTACATTTTTTGGGGCATGTTAAAAGACACAACAGCCTACTAAAAGTAATGGGTAAACCCAAAGAAATGCAAATGAATGCATAAAAATGCAAAGCTGCAGTAAAGCTGAATGTGAGGAAAAATTAAAAAATACAAAAAATGGTATGTTAGAAGCTTTACGTAATAAGTGGACGACACAGACTAAACGACGTTTCGGCCCAATAGGCCTTCAGCAGGAACAAACAAGAAAAACAATTTCTGCACATTCACGACAGCCACACTTTTGTTACCATTTCCTTTTCATACACACAGGATATACATTTTTATTTTCTTTACATATTTCGAATATTTTTGTTTTGAATGTTTCGTTTTTAGTTTTGTGTGTGTGTTTTTCTTGTTTGTTCCTGCTGAAGACCTATTGGGCCGAAACGTCGTTTAGTCTGTGTCGTCCACTTATTACGTAAAGCTTCTAACATACCATTTTTTGTATTTTTTAATTTTTCCTACTAAAAATAATATTGGAAGGGAAAATACAAGGCAAAAGAGGCAGACCAAGAACAACATGGACGAGTAACATCAAAACATGGACAACTCAGCCTATGACAATCTGCACCATCAAAGCAAGAGACAGAGTGGAATGGCGCTCCATGGTAGCCAACCTTCGATGCGGAGACGACACTCAATGTTGATACTGATGGTGACGTCAAAAAACACAGCGGGTTGGAAAGAACAATAATGGAAGGTATGGCTTCTGGTCGACGCATCAAGAGGCAGACCAAGAAGGGGGTTTCAAGACATCAAGGGGGAGACCTTGAACTTGACAACAGAAGAGGTGTGAGATCCTGCTAGAGACAGATTGTTTTTACCACACGGGCCATGGTTAATGCAACCTTCTGTCAAGGACATGCGTCCTGATGATGATATATAGTATATATTTGTGTACTATATTCTTTTCAGTATTGAGTTATTGAGTTATTTCCGGGTCATCATCTTTGCACTCCGAACATGTCCATAGGTACTCAGATCCTCTCCTCAGCAATTCTCGCAGTGTCCAGCGACTGACGACTCCAGTTCTGTGTTGGTTGATAAGTCTTCTTACACGCCCACTATTTCTCGTTTCTGGCTGTACCCATCTTAACTCCCATCTCTTTCATCCGAAGGAGTGACGTGGACTCATGGTCAGTAAAGCTGTTATATTTATGTTATATTTATGTTGTATTTATGTTATATTTATGTTATATTTATTTCTCCACGAAAATGTTTATGGAATTGTTTACGAAAATATTTGATGTCAAAGATGACTTGGCACACGATGATTGTGAACATTTTATTTACAGATTGAATTTACCCAGCAAGCACTTTGGAGTTTCTAAAAATAAATGAGTAATGGGAGACGATCACACCGTCGAGAAGCATCATCCAGAGCCAGTAAACTCAGTCAAGGCTGATGGTACCGGAAAGAACATTCAGATCAATGGCGGAGATTCTGGCCTTATGGGTAAGCAGGAGTTTAGATTCAGTGACGTCAACGACACAAAACTTGTGGATGGAAAAATTGAAGCTACCGATGACGATACTGCGGATAGTGGACCTTGTGGATGGGGAGGCTGCGGTTTGCATTTTGTCAGAGATTTCGACGAACCAGATGGTTTCTGGTCGTGCTGACCTTGTGCGGAGCGTGTCAGGTCAGTGTCTTGTAATCATTCATGTTTAATTAATGACATTAAGGTACATGTGTGGCGTGGGGGGGTTTTGGACGTGCTATATAAGTGTATGAGTTCTTAAATGTTATGTACAGTCAGTCTTAACATATGGATGTGAATCATGGACAACAGGGCAACAGACAAGAAAATAACTGGAGCCTATAGAAATGTGGTTTTACAGAAGAATGTTGAGAATACCATGGACAGATAAGAAGAGTAATGAAAATGTTCTGATAGAGGCCAAAGCAAAAAGAGAGCTAATTTCCAATATTAGGAAGAAACAATCATCATTTTTTGGCCATGTAATGAGAAGAGAACAACTGGAATATATTGTAACAACTGGGAAAATTGAGGGACGAAGAGATAGAGGGAAGCAAAGAGAAAAGGCACCAAACAGCTAAAGAGAATGGCTTGGCAGAAAGTCAACAACAGAAATGATAAATAACTGTCGAGATTTAAAAAAAAAAGTGGAGAGACATGATCACCTACGCCAGCAGGCCCAGTACTTGATGATATAAATGCCTCGTCCACGTAGCTGTCATAAGCCCTGGCTACTATGAGGGGAGAAAAGAATAGAACCACATCCATTTGCCAAGGTTAGGATGCGACTAAGCAAGTTGAGGTCAAGTTCTTCGTATGTGCAATGAAGTTCGTACATCAGAGTTAAAGCCATCTTCAGTGCTATTGGAGCCAGTAGAGGGGTGTGATGAGCACTCCAAGGTATGGTGACAGCTTTACAAGGAAGGAACACAATACTGACGTTTCGGCCTGTGGCCTTCTTCAGAATACAGGGACAACGACAACAAACGGTGAAGTACAATTATTTATAACTACATGTCTGATGATACAGTTAAGGGAGAGATGGACAGAGAGAGGAAAAGTAAAATGTTGAGATAAGAAAAGAGAGAGATATATGTGCTACATGAAGTGAGGTAGGATGAGTGTAGAGATATGTGCTACATGAAGTAAGGTAGGATGAGTGTAGAGATATGTGCTACATGAGGTGAGGTAGGATGAGTGTAGAGATATGTGCTACATGAGGTTAGGTAGATGAGTGTAGAGATATGTGCTACATGAGGTTAGGTAGGATGAGTGTAGAGATATGTGCTACATGAGGTTAGGTAGGATGAGTGTAGAGATATGTGCTACATGAGGTAAGGTAGGATGAGTGTAGAGATATGTGCTACATGAGGTAAGGTAGGATGAGTGTAGAGATATGTGCTACATGAGGTAAGGTAGGGTGAGTGTAGAGATATGTGCTACATGAGGTAAGGTAGGATGAGTGTAGAGATATGTGCTACATGAGGTAAGGTAGGATGAGTGTAGAGATATGTGCTACATGAGGTTAGGTAGGATGAGTGTAGAGATATGTGCTACATGAGGTGAGGTAGGATGAGTGTAGAGATATGTGCTACATGAGGTAAGGTAGGATGAGTGTAGAGATATGTGCTACATGAGGTAAAGTAGGATGAGTGTAGAGATATGTGCTACATGAGGTAAGGTAGGATGAGTGTAGAGATATGTGCTACATGAGGTAAGGTAGGATGAGTGTAGAGATATGTGCTACATGAGGTAAGGTAGGATGAGTGTAGAGATATGTGCTACATGAGGTAAGGTAGGGTGAGTGTAGAGATATGTGCTACATGAGGTTAGGTAGGATGAGTGTAGAGATATGTGCTACATGAGGTAAGGTAGGGTGAGTGTAGAGATATGTGCTACATGAGGTAAGGTAGGATGAGTGTAGAGATATGTGCTACATGAGGTTAGGTAGGATGAGTGTAGAGATATGTGCTACATGAGGTGAGGTAGGATGAGTGTAGAGATATGTGCTACATGAGGTAAGGTAGGGTGAGTGTAGAGATATGTGCTACATGAGGTTAGGTAGGATGAGTGTAGAGATATGTGCTACATGAGGTAAGGTAGGGTGAGTGTAGAGATATGTGCTACATGAGGTGAGGTAGGGTGAGTGTAGAGATATGTGCTACATGAGGTAAGGTAGGATGAGTGTAGAGATATGTGCTACATGAGGTAGGTAGGATGAGTGTAGAGATATGTGCTACATAAAGTAAGGTAGGATGAGTGTATAGATATGTGCTACATGAGGTAAGTAGGATGAGTGTAGAGATATGTGCTACATGAGGTAAGATAGGGTGAATGTAGAGATATGTGCTACATGAGGTAAGATAGGATGAGTGTAGAGATATGTGCTACATGAGGTGAGATAGGATGAGTGTAGAGATATGTGCTATATGAGGTAGGTAGGATGAGTGTAGAGATATGTGCTATATGAGGTGAGATAGGATGAGTGTAGAGATATGTGCTACATGAGGTGAGATAGGATGAGTGTAGAGATATGTGCTATATGAGGTGAGATAGGATGAGTGTAGAGATATGTGCTATATGAGGTGAGATAGGATGAATGTAGAGATATGTGCTAATTGAGGCGAGATAGGATGAGTGTAGAGATATGTGATATATGAGGTGAGATAGGATGAGTGTAGAGATATGTGCTATATGAGGTGAGATAGGATGAGTGTAGAGATATGTGCTATATGAGGTGAGATAGGATGAGTGTAGAGATATGTGCTATATGAGGTGAGATAGGATGAGTGTAGAGATATGTGCTACATGAGGTGAGATAGGGTGAGTGTAGAGATATGTGCTATATGAGGTGAGATAGGATGAGTGTAGAGATATGTGCTATATGAGGTGAGATAGGATGAGTGTAGAGATATGTGCTACATGAGGTGAGATAGGATGAGTGTAGAGATATGTGCTATATGAGGTAAGGTAGGATGAGTGTAGAGATATGTGCTATATGAGGTGAGATAAGATGAGTGTAGAGATATGTGCTATATGAGGTGAGATAGGATGAGTGTAGAGATATGTGCTATATGAGGTGAGATAGGATGAGTGTAGAGATATGTGCCATATGAGGTGAGATAGGATGAGTATAGAGATATGTGCCATATGAGGTGAGATAGGATGAGTGTAGAGATATGTGCTATATGAGGTGAGATAGGATGAGTGTAGAGATATGTGCTACATGAGGTGAGGTAGGGTGAGTGTAGAGATATGTGCTATATGAGGTGAGATAGGATGAGTGTAGAGATATGTGCTATATGAGGTGAGATAAGATGAGTGTAGAGATATGTGCTATATGAGGTGAGATAGGATGAGTGTAGAGATATGTGCTACATGAGGTGAGATAGGATGAGTGTAGAGATATGTGCTATATGAGGTGAGATAAGATGAGTGTAGAGATATGTGCTATATGAGGTGAGAGGATGAGTGTAGAGATATGTGCTATATGAGGTGAGAGGATGAGTGTAGAGATATGTGCTATATGAGGTGAGATAGGATGAGTGTAGAGATATGTGCTATATGAGGTGAGATAGGATGAGTGTAGAGATATAAAATCATAACATTAGAAGTGAGAAGGAGCTCGAGACTAAAGAGCGAGACGTAAATAGTAAAAAATGAATAATGTATCATTAAAAGTATAGACTAAAGAGCGAGACGTAAATAGTAAAAAATGAATAATGTATCATTAAAAGTATAGACTAAAGAGCGAGACGTAAATAGTAAAAAATGAATAATGTATCATTAAAAGTATAGACTAAAGAGCGAGACGTAAATAGTAAAAAATGAATAATGTATCATTAAAAGTATAGACTAAAGAGCGAGACGTAAATAGTAAAAAATGAATAATGTATCATTAAAAGTGACTGCTCGAACGGCTGCTCTGTCCTCCGTGATGCAATTCATCGGAATGACTGGTACGCTCTAGGCTTACCTCTGGAATACATCACGTGGTGGAAACAGGCGTGGTTAAGCCAAACAAAGAACAGAAGTCGTAGGTAGGGTTGCCAGATACACCTTTTTTTACGAATTTCTCCGTGTTTTTTCACGTAATTCGATGACTCCGTTTTATATTTGCCCGGAGTCGCTAAAACACCGTATTTTAACGCTCACGTAAATATTTTTTTGTATATCGATTAAATAATATATAAATTCGTAGTAAATAATATTAATTAAACCATTCGGCGGTTTGTTTTGTATAATTGTTTCTGGATCATACTTTTAAGTGCGCAAATTGTAGTTCCGCGCTAAAATATTGAAGCGATTTAATTTCCGTCCTAGCCCACGACAAGAATCAATTTATTTCCGATCGTCGATGTGTAAACACAGTTTCACCGCTCCATCCAATTCAATCCTCGCATCTACATATTATTAGTAAGTTTATTTTAAAGTTTGTTAACATTATTTTATAATGAGTGATATGGATTTAAAGAAGTCTCCTCCAAAGAAGAAATTAAAATTACAACTACAACACAATCAAAGTTACCGTAAAGTGTGGGAAGAATCGTTTTCATGGGTTAAACCAGGACCTAACGAACATCGAGCTTTCTGTGTGTTATGCAGAAAAGATTTTAGTATTTCTCATGGTGGACAAAGTGACTTAAAACAACATTCAGAATCTAAAACGCATAAACTAAAAGAAAAATCTGATGATGTTAGTGTAAACAAACTTTCACATTATTTTGTAAATGTAAACAATACATCAGAACACGATAATGTTGTCTGAACGGGCTTTGGTTTATCATGCAGTCAAACATAATCAAAGTTATTCTAGCTTGGACTGTGGAAATAAGCTTGTGACACACATTTTTAAAGATTCTGTGACTGCTTCAAAAGTATCATGTGGGCGCACTAAAGCTGAAATGCTTGTCAAGTATGTTTTAGCACCCAGAAGTGTCAATGATTTTTTTAGATATTTTAAAGTGTTCGGAACAAGGTGTGAGATTTTTTTAATTGGCAACAGATGCCTCGAATAAGGGAAACAGGAAGATGTTTCCAGTTTGCCTTCGCTACTTTGACTCAGTGAAAGGAGTGCAGAATAAACTCCAGTTTATTGAAAATGCTGATGAAACTGTTGTGGAGTTAGTCAGCTAGTGCTGCAGAGTTTAGAAAGACATAATCTTGATATAAATCACATTTCATCATATAGTGCAGACAATGCAAGTGTCAATTTTGGAATTAGACATTCTGTATTTCAATTACTTTTGAAAAAAGAATGAAAATATATTGAAGGCCAATTGTACAAATCACATACTTCATAATGCAATCAAGTATGCTACAGACAAATTGGATATTGATGTAGAGAACATAGTCCTCAAAATTTACAATCATTTCTCAGTTTCAGCAAAAAGAAGAGAGGAACTGAAATCATTTTTTAATTTTGTGGAATTAGAATGGTCTGAAATATTGAGACATGTTCCAACGAGGTGCCTGTCTTTGACTCCAGCTGTAAATAGGCTTCTCCTAAATTGGGGTGCAATCAAAAGTTACTTCCAGAGTATTGATGACTGCCCAAAATTATTGAAATCTGTTTTTTTTATTGATGACCCTGAGCAAGCCATTTTGCCAGAGATTTATTTTCACTTTGTAAACAATGTTGGAAACTTGTTGGATGCTGTTAACAAAACACAAGAAAGTTGTGAATTGAGTGTCTTGGGGACATTCAAACAAATGTATATTTTGAACGAAAAGCTTAAACAGAGAATAAAAGACAGTTTTTATGGCAGCAATGCAAATGAACTTATTAATGATTTGTCTGTAACACTGCAAAAAAAAAAAAAATATCTCCGCATCGAAGGTTGGCTACCATGGAACGCCATTCTGCTCTGTCTCATGCTTTGATGGTGCAGGTTGTCATAGGCTGACTTGTCCATCTTGTGATGTTACTCGTCCATGTTAGTCTTGGTCTGTCTTTGCCTCTTTTAAATTGTATTTTCCCTTCCAATATTATTTTTATTAGGCTGTTGTGTCTTTTAACATGCCCCAAAAATTGCATTTGTCTTGTTTTAATTGCGTTTAGTAGTTCTCTTTTAATTGTTAGCTGTTTTAAGACTTCATTATCTGTTTTCTTTTCTTTCCACCCAATTCTTCCTATTCTTCTATAAATCCACATTTCAAAGGCCTCAATTTTATGTTACTTTCTTGTCTAATGTCTATGTTTCTGCACCATACAGGAACATTGAAAAGATATACAGTTTGGTATTCTTGATTTTAGCCCTGATGTTATTTGTTTTGATGTTAGTATATTTTTCATGGCGGTAAAACTATACGACTATTTTAAAAAGATGCAGCAGTATCTATGGCACTGGCGTACGTCCTGAAGATCATCATCATCAAGTATCGGGCCTGCTGGCCTAGGTGATCATGTCTCTCCACAACTTTCGATCACGACAGTTATTTATCATTTCTGTTGTTGACCTTCTGCCAAGCCATTCTCTTAAGCTGTCTGGTATCTTTTCTCTTTGCTTCCCTCTTTCTCTTCGTCCCTCAATTTTTCCAGTTGTTACAATATATTTCAGTTGTTCTCTTGTTATTACATGGCCAAAAAATGATGAAAGTTTCTTCCTAATATTGGAAATTAGCTCTCTTTTTGCTTTGGCCTCTTTCAGAACGTTTTCATTACTCTTCTTCGCTGTCCATGGTATTCTCAACATTCTTCTGTAAAAACACAATTCTACAGACTCCAGTGATATTCTTGTCTGTTGTCCTATTGTCCATGATTCACATGCTTATGTTAAGACTGGGTCTGCATAACAATTAAGGACTCTTTTTCTTGTTTCTATTGTCAAAAATGGATTGCATAGTATCTTCCTGAAGATAGTACACATAAATATAGGATAAAAGCATGCAGAACTAAACAAAAAGGTGTGCCAAACACGACAAAAGATAAATTAAGTAAAATCATTCCAGCGGCTGCCCTGCTGCCTTGCAGATATGCTCGAGAGAGTAAAAGGCTAAGGGAAGGTACCCTAAAGTAACACAACCCCACTGCCTTGTGGGTGGGACTTTTTAGTCAAAGGCTAGCGGAGTCAGTCGTAAACAAAGCGACGGAAGGCAACAGAAAACCACCCTCATAACCTCTTCGTATAATCTTGGGTCGCCAACATTATAGTAATGTTGAGAATAGCATGGACAGCTGAGAAGAGTAATGAAAACGTTCTGAAAGAGGTCAAAGCAAAGAGAGAGCTAAATTCCAATATTAGGAAGAAACTATCATCTTTTTTGTAGTCATGTAATGAGAAGGGAATCGTTGGAATATATTGTAACAACTAACTGTCGAGATCGAAAGTTGTGGAACGACATTATCATCTACACCATCAAGCATGGTACTTGAATATGATGATGGTGATGATCAATAATGTTTTTCGCAGTTACCGAGCTTGTAACTAATCCCACCCAATGCTGTACTATTTATGTTTTGTTTACACCAGAGTTAAGAATATAGTTTTAATGGACTTCGTGCACAATCGCCCTGTTTGCTTTGTTTCTGCTAATCCCAGTATGTTTATATTCATTTTCATTATTTCCTCTATTATTTCTTCTATTCTGTTTTGTAGTCCATAAATATTCATTGTTTTTCACATTTACAATATATATATATATATATATATATATATATATATATATATATATATATATATATATATATATATATATGTCGCGGCTTGATGGGAGTTCATCAGAGAGTTTAAAGTCAACAACGAAGTGAAACAGGGATGTGTCCTCGCCCCCACCCTTTTTGGTATATTTTTTGCTCCCCTCCTAAATTACGCCTTCGAAAACAGTTCAGGAGATATTTACATTCGCATAAGATCAGATGACTCACTGTTCAACTTAGCAATGACTAAGAGCAAAAACAAAAACAAATGTTGCCCTACTTAAAGAATATTTATTTGCTGACGATGCAGCCCCAGTCACTCATAGTGAAGCCACCCTCCAATCCCTGATCAACAACCTGGACAAAGTATGCGACATTTTTTCACTGTCAATTAATGTTCAGAAGACAGTAATACTAAGTCAAGGCGACATCAAACCTCTATCAATTACTCTAAAAGATTGTCCACTAGAATCAGTTCAGAAATGTACATATCTGGGATCCAGAATTACGCAAACCTGCTCTCTTGATGAAGAAATAAACTCACAGAAAGGGCCTGGAACAACACGAAACTAACACTGAAGACCAAACTCTAAATATATGAAACGTGTGTGCTTAGTACACTATTATATGGATCTGAAATCTGGACACCATACTCAAACTAGGAAAAAAGACTAAATGCGATGTCTCCGCAGAATAATGCACATCAAATGACAGGACAAAATAACCAACTTAAATGTCCTGCAACGTGCTAAGACCCCAATAATCATGTCGATGCTCAGATGTCGAAGACTAAGATGGCCGGGGCACGTCCAGCCAATGGAAGATAAACGCATCCCCAGGCAAATACTATATGGTGAACTAATACACTGAAAATGACAAATCGACAGACCTAAACTACGATATAGAGATATATATAAATCATCTCTGAATGACTTCTCCATCTGTGAATATGACTGGGAACATCTGGCAAGTGATCGCACATCATGGAGAGTATGTAAAAGGAACAGTATAACATCATTTGAGACTGTGCTAAGGCAAAACTTAGAAGAGAAAAGACTCATGAAAAAGGATGGAAAACCATGTGGATCAGTGGGCCTGACTTGTTCATTCTGTGACTGTGTGAGTTTGTCAAACATTGGTAGAATTAGCCATGAGAGAAGCTGTTCGACAAAAACAAAACAAAACCTAAAAAAATAGATAATAGCCTCCACTAGACCGTCTGACAAGACAAAAAGGGTCATATACACAATAGCCTCCACTAGGCGGTCTGACAAGACAAAAAGGGTCATATACACAATAGCCTCCACTAGACGGTCTGACAAGACAAAAAGGGCCATATACACAATAGCCTCCACTAGGCGGTCTGACAAGACGAAAAGGGTCATATATACAATAGCCTCCACTAGGCGGTCTGACAAGACAAAAAGGGTCATATACACAATAGCCTCCACTAGACCGTCTGACAAGACAAAAAGGGTCATATATACAATAGCCTCCACTAGGCGGTCTGACAAGACAAAAAGGGTCATATACACAATAGCCTCCACTAGACCGTCTGACAAGACAAAAAGGGTCATATACACAATAGCCTCCACTAGACCGTCTGACAAGACAAAAAGGGTCATATACACAATAGCCTCCACTAGACGGTCTGACAAGACGAAAAGGGTCATATATACAATAGCCTCCACTAGGCGGTCTGACAAGACAAAAAGGGTCATATACACAATAGCCTCCACTAGACGGTCTGACAAGACAAAAAGGGTCATATACACAATAGCCTCCACTAGACCGTCTGACAAGACGAAAAGGGCCATATACACAATAGTCTCCACTAGACCGTCTGACAAGACAAAAAGGGCCATATACACAATAGCCCCCACTAGACCGTCTGACAAGACAAACATGGCCATATACACAATAGCCTCCACTAGACCGTCTGACAAGACAAACATGGCCATATACACAATAGCCTCCACTAGACCGTCTGACAAGACAAAAAGGGCCATATACACAATAGCCTCCACTAGACGGTCTGACAAGACAAAAAGGGCCATATACACAATAGCCTCCACTAGACCGT
This sequence comes from Megaustenia siamemsis, assembly GCA_032433765.1. Classification (NCBI taxonomy): domain Eukaryota; kingdom Metazoa; phylum Mollusca; class Gastropoda; order Stylommatophora; family Ariophantidae; genus Megaustenia; species Megaustenia siamemsis. The sequence goes on from JAVIAB010000101.1 coordinate 18,627,039, forward strand.
CTGACAAGACAAAAAGGGACATATACACAATAGCCTCCACTAGACCGTCTGACAAGACGAAAAGGGCCATATACACAATAGCCTCCACTAGACCGTCTGACAAGACGAAAAGGGCCATATACACAATAGCCTCCACTAGACCGTCTGACAAGACAAAAAGGGCCATATACACAATAGCCTCCACTAGACCGTCTGACAAGACAAAAAGGGCCATATACACAATAGCCTCCACTAGACCGTCTGACAAGAAGAAAAGGGCCATATACACAATAGCCTCCACTAGACCGTCTGACAAGACAAAAAGGGCCATATACACAATAGCCTCCACTAGACCGTCTGACAAGACAAAAAGGGCCATATACACAATAGCCTCCACTAGACCGTCTGACAAGACAAAAAGGGCCATATACACAATAGCCTCCACTAGACGGTCTGACAAGACGAAAAGGGCCATATACACAATAGCCTCCACTAGACCGTCTGACAAGACAAACATGGCCATATACATCTAGTCTTGGCTTAAGGTTACGTATTGTGTTTATATCTTCTCTCTGTTGTTTTTCGCTCACTTCTTTCCGGTGGTAATCTTAGGGTTGCCAGATTTTTTTTTTTAAAAAAAGGAGTACTTTTACGCTGAATTTTTTCTTCTTCAATTTTAATTACATATTTACGAACAAATGATTTTGTATATTGTTACCGGTAGTGACAATGAATTCGCCTTTATATTCAAACAAATTTATGAAAAATTATATACAGAAACTAGAAATAAAACAATGCTCATATTCTGCAAAGACAATTTTCTTATTTAAATTTAAAAAAACTCTCACCTAGTGTTTCTAGAGGCATTTTAATTGTATTTGCTTGAGGATTTGCCAGTTTTCAATAATCTTGCATCAGTTTTGACAAATTAAAAAAAATCAGCACATGAATTGTCAAAATTAACCATGACTCTGAGCTCTGCTTCAATCAGTTCTTGGCTACACCTATTTCTTGTGTCATTCCATTTGTTTTTCATTAAGGAGAATATCCTCTCAACAAAGGCATTTGATCGTGGTATACTAAATAAAAATCCAACAATCTTTGAAATGTTTAGCACTTTATGTTCTGGCACAACAGAAAAAAAATGTAACCAGTTTGTGATATCACTGTTATCTTTGTTAATACTTTCACATAGAACACTCTGAAAGTCACATAACTCTTCATACATGGCATCAACACATATGTGATCTTTCAATTTCAGAATACACACTGCAGTTTCCAAATCTTCAAAATGAATTTCTTTATCCAAAGCAAAAGCTGCCAATGATGAATATGGATTATTGGCAGTCACATCAAACCTTTTGTCAAGATACTGAAGCATATCATTGTAAAATTTGTTAAAATCACTTGATATTTTTTTTTGCAGTGTTACAGACAAATCATTAATAAGTTCATTTGCATTGCTGCCATAAAAACTGTCTTTTATTCTCTGTTTAAGCTTTTCGTTCAAAATATACATTTGTTTGAATGTCCCCAAGACACTCAATTCACAACTTTCTTGTGTTTTGTTAACAGCATCCAACAAGTTTCCAACATTGTTTACAAAGTGAAAATAAATATCTGGCAAAATGGCTTGCTCAGGGTCATCAATAAGAAAAACAGATTTCAATAATTTTGGGCAGTCATCAATACTCTGGAAGTATCTTTTGATTGCACCCCAATTTAGGAGAAGCCTATTTACAGCTGGAGTCAAAGACAGCCACCTCGTTGGAACATGTCTCAATATTTCAGACCATTCTAATTCCACAAAATTAAAAAATGATTTCAGTTCCTCTCTTCTTTTTGCTGAAACTGAGAAATGATTGTAAATTTTGAGGACTATGCTCTCTACATCAATATCCAATTTGTCTGTAGCATACTTGATTGCATTATGAAGTATGTGATTTGTACAATTGGCCTTCAATATATTTTCATTCTTTTTCAAAAGTAATTGAAATACAGAATGTCTAATTCCAAAATTGACACTTGCATTGTCTGCACTATATGATGAAATGTGATTTATATCAAGATTATGTCTTTCTAAACTCTGCAGCACTAGCTGACTAACTCCACAAGCAGTTTCATCAGCATTTTCAATAAAATCCAGAAGTTTATTCTGCACTCCTTTCACTGAGTCAAAGTAGCGAAGGCAAACTGGAAACATCTTCCTGTTTCCCTTATTCGAGGCATCTGTTGCCAATGAAAAAAATCTCACACCATGTTCCAAATACTTTAAAATATCTAAAAAATCATTGACACTTCTGGGTGCTAAAACATTCTTGACAAGCATTTCAGCTTTAGTGCGCCCACATGATACTTTTGAAGCAGTCACAGAATCTTTAAAAATGTGTGTCACAAGCTTATTTCCACAGTCCAAGCTAGAATAACTTTGATTATGTTTGACTGCATGATAAACCAAAGCCCGTTCAGACAACATTATCGTGTTCTGATGTATTGTTTACATTTACAAAATAATGTGAAAGTTTGTTTACACTAACATCATCAGATTTTTCTTTTAGTTTATGCGTTTTAGATTCTGAATATTGTTTTAAGTCACTTTGTCCACCATGAGAAATACTAAAATCTTTTCGGCATAACACACAGAAAGCTCGATGTTCGTTAGGTCCTGGTTTAACCCATGAAAACGATTCTTCCCACACTTTACGCTAACTTTGATTGTGTTGTAATTTTAATTTCTTCTTTGGAGGAGACTTCTTTAAATCCACATCACTCATTATAAAATAATGTTAACAAACTTTAAAATAAACTTACTAATAATATGTAGATGCGAGGATTGAATTGGATGGAGCGGTGAAACTGTGTTTACACATCGACGATCGGAAATAAATTGATTCTTGTCGTGGGCTAGGACGGAAATTAAATCGCTTCAATATTTTAGCGCGGAACTACAATTTGCGCACTTAAAAGTATGATCCAGAAACAATTATACAAAACAAACCGCCGAATGGTTTAATTAATATTATTTACTACGAATTTATATATTATTTAATCGATATACAAAAAAATATTTACGTGAGCGTTAAAATACGGTGTTTTAGCGACTCCGGGCAAAGATAAAACGGAGTCATCGAATTACGTGAAAAAAACGGAGAAATCCGTAAAAAACGGTGTATCTGGCAACCCTAGATCAATTCCCATTTTCTTTATCTCACTAAGTACTTTTACGCCCTGTCGACTTGCTAAGCCCATCGGGATTTATTATTGTCCCTGTGGTAGGCCAGCTTCCCTACAGTTCATGTGCACTAACTTACTGATAAACAGTTACCACATTGCAACACAAGCTTTTCCCCATCTGCTATTTAACAACTTCAAATTAAATCGAGAAACGGAAATGAGCAATGTCAAAACGTACCGGCTAGAAAACATGATGACGTCATTGTAGATAAGATAAGAGAGAAACCCTGAGATGTGTTATTTCAAGGGAACTTTAGGGATGGAGTGGCCGGTGTTTCGGTCAGAAAAAAAAATTGCCGGTGGGGGAAAACATTTAAAGGAAAGACAATTTAAAATATTAAATAATATAGCATTATTTTGGGTCTTATTATTTCGTCTTGTCAGACCGTCTAGTAGATTTATGTGGGTGGAAAGTATTTTCTGGCATTTTTAGGCATTCATTTGCATTTCTTTGCCTTAACCCCTTAAATAATATAGCCCTGATTTGAACATCTCAATTCTGTAGTTTTCGTTACTAAAAAATTCCTATATATTTTTTCATGTTCATTGTTGTTTAATATAAATGAGAAATAGAGTTCATCGGTGCTATATAGAACCAATTCTGACCCATGGAAGAGAGTCATGGACAGTAGACAAACAAATGAAAAGACGATTAGAGGCCACAGAGATGGGATTTCTCAGAAGAATGTTGAAAGTTCCCAGGACAGCTAAAAAGACCAATGAGGAAGTTCTCAAAGAGGTCAACACTAAAAGAGAGCTCTTAAAAAACAGAAAGAAAGAATCGACATTTCTTGGGTACATCATGAGAAAAGGAAAGTTGGAATACTTGGTTACAACTGGCAAAATAAAAGGAAAAAGAGAGCGCGGACAACTAAGAGAGAAAATACTAGATAGCTTGGTGCCATGGCATGGCAAACAGTTAACAACAGAACTGATAAGATGCACTGTAGATTTAAAAAAAAAAATGTGGAATGACATAATCGCCTACGCCAACCGGTATGGCACACGATGATGATTGTTGTTATAATCTCATAATCTTACAACCACGAATATTATTGTTTTATAACGAGTTATATCAATTTCATTTAATTTTTTTTATAACTTTCCGCGTGTGTGTGGGAAGTATTTTCTAAACTCCAGGGATGGGGTGGTGGCGGGGTCTGAAAGAAACGCTAGAAGTGCTTGTGCTCTCTGCTAGGTTGGAAGTTGTCTCCCGTGCTGCCAACAACGGACAGATTTTACTGACGGGCTTGGAGAGATTCTGTGACATGAGGCGGATTGGCAGAATTAACAACTTCAACGAGACTGATTCCAAGTATAGAATAGACTAGAATAGACTAGAATAGAATAGAAACAGTGATATGAGGTTTATCATACCAAAAATATAAATTTTACATGTTCTCTTTATACAGTTAAACCTAAAACATGCATTTTACATGTTCTCTTTATACAGATAAACATTAAATAGTTATTTTACAAAAACGTTTAAATAAATTTCCAGAGAAAAAAAAATGTAACGTGCGTTTTTTTTAATTAATTTATTTTTTTTTTATTTTTGGCAAGAGAAATTGATGATTTGTTTCCTCCTCAAGGAAATACGAAACATTTTTTAGCTTTGGCTTCTTTTATTATATTTAATTGATAGACGTTCAACGCGCAATACAAAAAACCAAAGTAACTAAACAAGGCTATGTGAAGACCTGCCTGTCTGTAATGATATTTTTGTGTGAGATCGTTCTAGTTATCATATAACTAAAGTTATACGGGAACTAACTAATATATATATATATATATATATATATATATATATACAAACATTTTATGAAGCATTTTTTAAAGACAATTTTTAGGCAGGGAAGATTCAGGGATACTTTTTCAAAGAAATAAATAAGGATAATAATGTAGACACAAAGCTAAAAACTCGTCATAATATAGCTTGTCCCTGCTGGTGCTTGGTTCCCATATCAGCTATTTTGAGAGATACTCAGCGTCTGCGCCAGTCTCAGTTCGTCTGTGATATTTTGTATATTTCTTCTTCCTGGTTTTCTCACCTCATGTCCACTTGGTGTCATGATGAGCTCGATATTCAAAATCTAAAGATATTTTAAATTTAAAAGAAGAATGGCAAACAAGCGCATTCCAAAATAAATATTGTATGGCGAACTTAAGGATGGAAAGAGAAACAAAGTGTAGACCAGTAAAAAAAAGTAAAGTACCCCCGTCACGCGAAGTGGTGTATAGGGAATATGGTGTTAGTGACCATAAATTGTACAGACCCTCGGCACATGATTTTTGGGGTAATGTGGTCGGTATTACGCCCGTGCCGCTTTACTTTCCCAGAAAAATCCGGTACCCATTAAAGGCTGGATGAACCGGAAGCTGTCGGTTGGGATGAACTCTACCTCTTGAAAGTGTAGACCGGGGCTGAGGTATAAGGATGTTTGCAGGGCTTCCTTGAGGGAACTTTCTATCATTGAAAGAAACTGGGAAAATGTGGCTGCATATCGTAGCATTTGGAGAACAAAAATAAAAAATGGCACAGCAACTTTCGAGACAAAGCTGATGTCAAATTCAGAAGACAAAAGGCGCAAGAGAAATGAGACAAGGCCGGGTACCGCGGTTACACCTTGCTCGTTCTGTGGATGGATCTGTTCTGTCCAGGATTGGCAAAATCAACCACGAGAGAAGAGTTTCAGTAAAGCAGAACCAAGTATGAGACACTAATGCTTTACCAAGCTACTGACTTATCATGATTGCTTGCTACCAACCGTCTGTCAAGACGCCAAAGGCCATATATATATATATGCCATCATCATCAAGTACCATGCCTGCTGGTGTAGGTAATCATGTTTCTCCATAACCTTCTATCTCGACAGTTATGTATCATTTCTATTGTTGACCTTCTGCCAAGCCATTCTTTTAAGCTGGTTGGTGCCTTTTCTCTTTGCTTCTCTCTATCTCTTCGTACCTCAATTTTCCCAGTTGTTACAATATATTCCAACTGTTCCCTCCTCATTGCATGGTTAAGAAATGATGATTGTTTCTTCCTAATTTTGGAAGTTAGCTCTCTTTTTTTGCCCTGGTCTCTTTCAGGGCGTTTTCATTACTCTTGTTAGCTGATCATGGATTTCTCAACATTCTTCTGTAAAACCACATTACTACAGCCTCCAGTGATTTTCTTGTCTGTTGTCCTATTGTCCATGATTTACCTCCATTTGCCAAGACTGGCTCGACTTAATACCAAAGAACTCTTTTTCTTGTTTCTATCGTCAAAAATGGATTGTACAGTATCTTCCTCATGTTTTGGAAAGATGCTTTTGCTTGAGCTATTCTGCATTTCACCTCTGTTGTACATCTACTATCTCACCTCTGTTGTACATCTACTATCTCACCTCTGTTGTACATCTACTATCTCACCTCTGTTGTACATCTACCATCTCACCTCTGTTGTACATCTACCATCTCACCTCTGTTGTACATCTACCATCTCACCTCTGTTGTACATCTACTATCTCACCTCTGTTGTACATCTACCATCTCACCTCTGTTGTACATCTACTATCTCACCTCTGTTGTACATCTACTATCTCACCTCTGTTGTACATCTACTATCTCACCTCTGTTGTACATCTACTATCTCACCTCTGTTGTACATCTACTATCTCACCTCTGTTGTACATCTACCATCTCACCTCTGTTGTACATCTACTATCTCACCTCTGTTGTACATCTACCATCTCACCTCTGTTGTACATCTACTATCTCACCTCTGTTGTACATCTACCATCTCACCTCTGTTGTACATCTACCATCTCACCTCTGTTGTACATCTACTATCTGAGGTTAACACACACACACACACACACACACACACACACACACACACACACGCAAACTCTTTCTCTCTCTCACACACATATAGGACATATATAAAGATGAATTTTTAAAGACAGAATCCTAATCAAAACAAACCAATTACCCCGACGTGACCTAATGTCACTGGCGCGACAGTCTTGCAACAAAACAAACCAATTACCCCGACGTGACCTAATGTCACTGGCGCGACAGTCTTGCAACAAAACAAACCAATTACCCCGACGTGACCTAATGTCACTGGCGCGACAGTCTTGCAACAAAACAAACCAATTACCCCGACGTGACCTAATGTCACTGGCGCGACAGTCTTGCAACAAAACAAACCAATTACCCCGACGTGACCTAATGTCACTGGCGCGACAGTCTTGCAACAAAACAAACCAATTACCCCGACGTGACCTAATGTCACTGGCGCGACAGTCTTGCAACAAAACAAACCAATTACCCCGACGTGACCTAATGTCACTGGCGCGACAGTCTTGCAACAAAACAAACCAATTACCCCGACGTGACCTAATGTCACTGGCGCGACAGTCTTGCAACAAAACAAACCAATTACCCCGACGTGACCTAATGTCAGTGGCGGGACAGTCTTGCAACAAAACAAACCAATTACCCCGACGTGACCTAATGTCACTGGCGCGATAGCCTTGCAACAAAACAAACCAATTACCCCGACGTGACCTAATGTCACTGGCGCGACAGCCTTGCAACAAAACAAACCAATTACCCCGACGTGACCTAATGTCACTGGCGCGACAGCCTTGCAACAAAACAAACCAATTACCCCGACGTGACCTAATGTCACTGGCGCGACAGCCTTGCAACAAAACAAACCAATTACCCCGACGTGACCTAATGTCACTGGCGCGACAGTCTTGCAACAAAACAAACCAATTACCCCGACGTGACCTAATGTCACTGGCGCGACAGCCTTGCAACAAAACAAACCAATTACCCCGACGTGACCTAATGTCACTGGCGCGACAGTCTTGCAACAAAACAAACTCGTACAATCGATAAATCAAACATCGCGGAATCACGGAGGAAGTCAGATAAACATGAGCCGGTGATTTTTATTATTTCCTTTAAACAGAATTGCGTTTAATCCGGTGCATGAACGCCACAGCACGAAATATATCAAGTCTCGTTGACCTGTTACCATCTCTACTGTACTCGGACAGTGTACTTTATGGTAACACAGAAAAAATAAAAGGTAATATTAAAATCAATATAAAGCATGATCTCAGTGCCACTGGCGAGAGCGCGGTAATTTCAGATTATTGGTTAACTATTACAGTTAATTAACGGTAAATTATTACAGGTAATGGTAACAGCAAAGAAAAAGACATCACCTCAGTGCAAAATAAAGTCAAGTGGAACAATATTAAAACAGGTAAATGGATTTAAATATTTGGGAACATTGTTAACCTCAGACGGAAGATGTTCAACAGAGGTGAGATGCAGAATGGCTCAGGCAAAAGCAGCTTTCCAAAAATGAGGAAAATACTATGCAATCCATTTTTGACAAAAAAAAGAAAAGAGTTCTTAAATGTTACGTAGAGCCAGTCTTAACATATGGATGCGAATCATGGACAATAGGACAACAAACAAGAAAATCACTGGAGTCTGTAGAAATGTGGTTTTACAGAAGAATGTTGAGAATACCATGGACAGCTAAGAAGAGTATGAAAATGTTCTGAAAGAGGTCAAAGCAAAAAGAGAGCTAATTTCCAATATTAGGAAGAAACAATCATCATTTTTTGGCCATGTAATGAGAAGAGAACAACTGGAATATATTGTAGCAACTGGAAAAATTGAGGGACGAAGAGATAGATGGAAGCAAAGAGAAAAAAATAACAGACAGCTTAAGACAATGGCTTGGCAGTAGGTCAACAACCGAAATGATAAATAGCTGCCGAAATCGAAAGTTGTGGAGAGACATGATCACCTACGCCAGCAGGCCCGGTACTTGATGATGATGATAGTTACAGTTAAGCAATTCTCATATTAAAAAAAACAGTAGAGCCTCCGTCACGCCAAGTGGCGTATAGGGAATATGGTGTTAGTGACCATACATTTTACAGACCTTCAGCACATGATTTTTGGGGTAATGTGGTCGGTATTACGCTTTACTTTCACAGAAGAAATCCAGTACCCATTTAAGGCTGGGTGAACCCGGAAGCCGTCGGTTGGGATAGAACCCTGCCTCTTGTCCTTTGTAGTCCAGTTCACTAACCATTGAGCTATCGCGGCTCTCTAATTCTCATATGAGGTTCTGAAACAAAAAACGGAGGATGTACAGATGCTCTCATCATCATCATCATCATCATCATCATCATCATCATCATCATCATCATATGCCATACATGTTGGCGTAGGCGATCATGTCCTTCCACAATCGTCTATCCACATTGCATCGTATCAGTTCTGTTGACTGTTTACCATGCCATGACACCAAGCTATCCAGTATTTTCTCTCTTTGTCGTCCGCGATCTTTCTTTCCTTTTATTTTGCCAGTTGTAACCAAGTATTCCAACTTTCCTCTTCTCATGATGTGCCTGGAAAATGTTAATTGTTTTTTTCTGATGTTTTTTTAAGAGTTCTCTTTTTGTGTTGGCCTCTTTCTGACGCTCTATTCACCTTAAAACAGCTAGCAGAAAATACGACAGAACACAGTCATAATGTATACATAGCTTTCATTGACCAGGAAAAATCATTCGACAGAGTAAACAGAGAAACAACTGCGGGAGACACTAACAACATACGGAGTAAGCCAACATCTAACCAACCTAATAAAAAGTCTCTACATTAACAGCAGTTGCAGGGTCAGTACAGCAGCAGGTTACAGAGACCACTTCGAAGTTAGATCAGGTGTAAGTCAGGGGTGCGTACTATCCCCCCTACTGTTTATTACATACATGGACTATATATGCAAACTAGCCAACCCATCAGAGACAGAGGAGATCAACGAGCTTTTATTTGTAGACGATCAGGCACTAATACATGAAACAATAGAAGACCTACAAGAACACTTAAACAAACTCAACAGCTCAGGCACAAAATACAACATGAAAATCAACATCAACAAAACAGAAGTCATGAATGTCGCTAAAGAGAAACAGAACATCAACATAACTATAGGAGGCAGGCAACTAAAACAAGTAGATGAATTTAAATACCTATTAAGCCTAGTGACAAACGGCAATTCCCAAACATCAGAGATAGACTCAAGACGCAACCAAGCTTGTCAAATCATCGGACAGTTATCACCACTATTGTCCAACAAGGAAATAACTCTGGAGGCAAAACGAGCACTATACAATACAATCTTCATCCTAACGTTGTGCTACCAATGCCAGACCTGGACCCTAGATGCAAGAACAATAAGAAAAATAACCTCTACTGAGATAAAATGTCTGAGACAAATGACAGGAAACAGTCTGAGAGACAAGATCAGAAATGAAGAACTGAGAAAAAAGGTAGGAATAGCCCCAGCCATAGAATATATAAGGAAACAACAGATAAAATGGTTTGGCCACGTGACAAGGCAGAAAGATCAAAACACAACACAACGAGCCTTCAACAAACGTTGTGAGAACACCAGACCACGAAAAAGAAAAGTGTTTAGTATTCTTGTATTAGCCTTGGTGGCTGAGTGTTTAGTGCACTTGCTACTGTTCACAAGGGTATTAGTTCAACTCAAAGAAGTAGAGAATGTTTTGAAAACCGACAAGGGTTCAGTATTTATAGTCTCGATAAATTGCAACCATATATTTTCTTTGGAATTAACCCGGCTCTGTGTGATACCACGCCACATTACATTACTCATAAACCGTGACGTCAATCATGGGAAGATACGATCATCATCATCATCAAGTACCGGGCCTAGTGGCGTAGGTGATCATGTCTCTCCACAACTTTCGATCTCGGCAGCTATTTATCATTTCTGTTGTTGACCTTCTGCCAAGCCATTCTCTTATTAAGCTGTCTGTTATTTTTTCTCCTTGCTTCCCTCTATCTCTTCGTCCCTCAATTTTTCCAGTTGTTACAATATATTCAAGTTGTTCTCTTCTCATTACATGGCCAAAAAATGATGATTGTCTCTTCCTAACATTAGAAATTAGCTCTCTTTTAGCTTTGACCTCTCTCAGAACCTCTTCATTGCTCTTCTTAGCTGTCCATAGTATTCTTAACATTCTTCTGTAAAACCACATTTATACAGACTGCAGTGATTTTCTTGTCTGTTGTCCTATTGTCCATGATTCGCATCCATATGTTAAGACTCGCTCTACGTAACATTTAAGAACTCTTTTTCTTGTTTCTATTATCAAAAATGGATTGCATAGTATTTTCCTCATTTTTTGGAAAGCTGCTTTTGCCTGAGCCATTCTACATCTCACCTCTTTTGCCTGAGCCATTCTACATCTCACCTCTTTTGCCTGAGCCATTCTACATCTCACCTCTTTTGCCTGAGCCATTCTACATCTCACCTCTTTTGTACATCATCCAGATACGATCACTTATCCCAAATTGCTGATAGGCTCTCAAGGCGAGGAGGAATTGTTTACACCAATCAGGAAAATAAGCAAATGGGCCCTATTTGGATCTTTCCATTATATCTTCATTCTTCATCGTGTCATACCATCTAATGTTCAGAATTATCTTCACACGTGTGTTTATAGTTGTCTGTAATTTTTGTTTAGTTCGTTACAATATTCAAAATCAATATGTCTGAGCTATATAATAGGGTTTATTTAAAATAAATAGGTAAGTAAAGTAAAGTACCCCCGTCACGCCAAGTGGCGTATAGGGAAATATGGTGTTAGTGACCCTATATTTTACAAACCTTCAGCATATGATTTTTGGGGTAATGTGGTCGGTATTACGCCCGTGCTGCTTTACTTTCCCAGAAAAAAATCCGGTATCCATTTAAAGCTGGGTGAACCCGGAAGCCGTCGATTGGGATCGAACCCTACCCCTTGTCATTTGTAGTCCAGTTCACTAACCACTGAGCTATCGCGGCTCCCCATTTAAAATAAATAGTTTTTATTAAAGAGTGTTTGTACTTAAAAGTATTAAATAAAACAAAACCTTTGAAATGTGGATTTATGGATGAAATTGATGGAAAGAGAAGAAACAAATGATGAAGTTTTCATTAAAAAATAAAATGAAAAGAGAGCTATTAAACACAATTCAGAGATTTCTTGAGCTGTTAAAAGACACAAGCCTACTAAAAGTAATCTTGGAAGGAAAATACAGTTTAAAAGAGGCAGAGGCAGATCAAAACTAACATGGACGAGTAATATCACAACATGAACAAGTTAGCCAATGACAACATGCACCATCAAAGCGGAATGGCGCTCCATCGTAGCCAACATTCGATGCGAAGACGGCACTCAATGATTAAAAAAAAACCTATCTTTACGACACATAGTACCATTGCTGGTGTATGTCGAGGGGCAACGATAGAACCCGAGGGATAAAGGCCGCTTGGTCAAGCAGTCGCCACGACGTGTGAGACTCAGGAACTTTATTTCATCCCCGATAGAAAAAATCCTTTCTGTCTACCGCGGGCTTCGAACACCGTGCGCCGACTTTTCAGCCAGCGGCACAGTGGTTTTAGCCGCACGGCCACAATAGTATTATCTTGGTGATTAAAAAAATTATAATAATTTGTAAATACTGCGAGTATTTTATTACGTTAGATTAAAGCTGTTCCAGTTGTGTTTATACTCTACTTAACGATTCTCTCCGTCCACTTTTACTAACTTTACTTTCACGGATTCTGTGCTATCAGTGCCAGAATTAGACGCTGGACTCTAGAACAATAAGAAAGATAACGACCACCGAAATGAAATGTGTCAGAAGAATGACAGGAAACAGCTTAAGGGACAGAGTAAGAAACACCGATCTGAGGAAGAAACACTGACCTGAGGAAGAAACTCGAAATTGAACCAGCCATCGAATACATAAAGAAACAACAGATAAATTGGTTCGGCCACATAACAAGACAAAAAGAACTAACAATGACTCAAAGAGCCTTAAATAAACGCTACGAAAACGCCAGATTAAGAGGAAGACCGAGAAAGAGATGGATAAAGGGAATACTAGAGTCACTAGGAGGAATAACACCAGAAGAGGCCAACTGAAGAGCAAAGAATCGCAGATTGTTTCTCCCCTCGACACCAACGGCAATGGAGGAAGGATAGAAGAAGAGGAAGAAGAAGAAGAAGCAGAAGAAGAAGCAGAAGAAGCAGAATTTTCACGAAACTTGGCAATGGATAAACATTTGTCCTGTCAGAAATAAACGACATCAGCAACAAATCTCTTCCATCACTGATTACTTGATCGACCTTACACAACCTGTAGGTGCTCAATCATTATCAAGATGTCGATCATACACAAAGTGATCACATTTGAAATACCTTGCAGCTTGCTGGTTATGCCCACTCAAAACACACTCTTATATTGATGTGTGATGTTCATATCCAACTAGATTCTCCAACTTTAGTCTCAAATAACACCCTCACCGTGGAGTAACGTGCGTTGTCGGCGAACAGGGAAGGTAGGCATGTGGGTTGTCAGCGTTCGGGACAAGGTAAATGTGTGAGTTATCTGGGCTCGGACATGGTAAGTATGTGGGTTGTCAGCGTTCGGGACAAGGTAAATGTGTGAGTTATCTGGGCTCGGACATGGTAAGTATGTGGGTTGTCAGCGTTCGGGACATGATAATGTGTGAGTTATCAAGGCCCGGACATATTACGTATGTGGGTTGTCAGCGTTCGGATAAAGGTAAATGTGTGAATTATCAGGGCCCGGACATAGTAGGCATGTGGATTGTCAGCGTCCGGAACATGGTAAATGTGTAAGTTATCAGGGACCAGACATATTAAGTATGTGGGTTGTCAAAGCCCTGGACAAGGTAAATATGTGAGTTTCAAGGCCCGGACATAGTAAATATGTGGGTTGTCAGCGTCCGGGACAAGGTAAATGTGTAAGTTATCAGGGCCCTGACATAGGAGGCATGTGGCTTGTCAGCGTCCGGGACATGGTAAATGTGTAAGTTATCAGGAACCAGACATATTAAGTATGAGGGTTGTCAAAGTCCGGGACAAGGTAAATATGTGAGTTATCAGGAACCAGACATATTAAGTATGAGGGTTGTCAAAGTCCGGGACAAGGTAAATATGTGAGTTATCAGGAACCAGACATATTAAGTATGAGGGTTGTCAAAGTCCGGGACAAGGTAAATATGTGAGTTATCAGGAACCAGACATATTAAGTATGAGGGTTGTCAAAGTCCGGGACAAGGTAAATATGTGAGTTATCAGGAACCAGACATATTAAGTATGAGGGTTGTCAAAGTCCGGGACAAGGTAAATATGTGAGTTATCAGGAACCAGACATATTAAGTATGAGGTTGTCAAAGCCCTGGACAAGGTAAATGTGTGAGTTATCAGGGGCCGGGCATGGTAAGTATGCGCCACCTAATCTGCTGTTGAGATTCATTATCGATACTTGTTTTGTTCAACCTTGAAAGTTTGCGCCCCTAAGAATCTTGACCCCTGACAGCTGTCTTCGGGCTCCCAGACTGCACCACTGCAGCAATCCCCCCGCTACTCTAAAACGAAAATAGAGAGCCTTCAATATATTGTTCTTATCAAGCGTTATCAATATTGGTCCTTGAATAAAGTCTACTCTTTCTCTCTTTCTTTCTCTCTCTCTTTGTCTCTCTCTTTGTCTCTCTCTTTCTCTCTATTTCTTTCTCTCTCTCTCTCTCTCTCTCTCTTTCTCTCTCTCTTCTCTCTCTCTCTTTCTCTCTATCTTTCTCTCTCTCTTTCTCTCTCTCTATCTCTCTCTCTCTCTATTTCTTTCTCTCTTTCTCCCTCTCTCTTTCTCTCTCTCTCTTTATCTCTTTCTATCTCTCTTTCCTTCTCTCACTATCTCTCTCTCTCTTTCTCCCTCTCTCTCTTTATCTTTCTCACTCTCTCTCTTTCTTTTCCCTCTTTCTCTCTCTCTATTTCTCTCTCTCTTTTTCCCTCTCTCTGTCTCTCTCTTTCTCTCTCTTTTTATTTCTCTCTTTCTTCCTCTCTTTCTCTCTCTCTCCCTCCCTCTCTTTTTCTCTCTCTCTCTTTCTTTCTTTCTCTCTCTCTTTCTCTTCTCTCTCTCTCTTCTCTCTCTCTCTTTCTCTCTCCCTCTTTCTGTTTCTCTGTCCTTATCTCTCTCTCTTTCTCTCTCCCTCTCTCTATTTCTCTTCCTCTCTCTCTTTCCTTCTCTTCCTCTCTCTGATATATTTGTTAAGCGCCCCCCCCCCCCCCATACATTTCCCTCCAATAACCCTTTTCCCTTGCTCATTCCAATGGACTGGTTGTCGTGGCTCTAACACTGCTGATCTACTTGATAAGCTGATCCACTTCTCCTTAAACGACTTTGCTAATCCTTTCACTTAAGCCTTAAAGTATATATGCGCACATTTGTGTTTATTCTGCTGCTCGTTGCGGTCAGTGATATGTTTTATGCATAATAACATCGAACTTTCCATTATCTTTGACAACAAGCAACTAAAAAGGTGATTGAAAACACGAGTGTTCTTTACCTAGATAAATCTTTCCACTCATTCTATACCCTCTTCCTTTCTTCTACTTCTTCTTCTCTTCTACTTCTTCTTCTCTTCTACTTCTTCTTCTCTTCTACTTCTTCTTCTCTCTTCTTCTTCTTCTTCTACTTCTTCTTCTCTTCTTCTTCTTCTTCTCTTCTCTTCTTCTTCTTCTCCTTCTTCTTCTTCTTCTAAACACTTTTGATTTTTCCTGGTAATTTCTTGTAATATCTATTTTGTCGCCAATTTCTTACTTTTTTATGTTACTACTTTTCTGAAACTTTTATTTCTTCTTCTTGTACTCAGAAATATATCTTCCCTCAATATTTTCTTCCTTTGCATCTTCTTTCTTCCACTAAATAAGCATAATTTGTTTCAGGGCATGGCAGTCAATGGGTTTGTTCACACTGTCATATCAACGGTTGAGAAACGTTTTGAGATCAGCAGCACGGAATCCGGCCTGATATCCAGTTGCTATGACATCATGTTTGCTGTCATGGTGATCCCTATCTCTTACTTTGGTGGGCACGGACACAAACCAAGATACTTAGGTGAACCACTATTCACACGTTTATTGTATTTTATATATTTGTTTTTTAAATGGTTTGGGCACGTGACAAGGCTGAAAGATCAAAACACAACACAACGAGCCTTTAATAAACGTTGTGAGAACACCAGACTCAACAAAGACCACGAAACATAGATAGATTGATTTTGACGGAATATTAGAAACACTATGATACTTTGACTTTGATACTATGAAATATTGTGTGCTGAGACTGATGGGGACTACGGCTGCCTTTCTTTGTTTGGGAGATGAGTTAGTAATTCGGATGATTCCACTGGCACGGGCGGTTGAGCAATTATGGATTTTAATTCGTTTGCAGTGATTGTGATACCGGGGCCTTCCATAACCAAATACTATGAAACATAACACTACAGTACAGCAAGGCGAACAGAAGAGAAAAAGACTGCAAATAATATCTCTCTTTGACGCTGAAAGACATATGAGGAAGGAAAGGAGAAGAAGAAGATATATTTGTTTGTAAATCGCACTGTCAGATTTATAAAATACTTGCATCGTGTAGGTACGCGGGATAGGTTGAAATCAAGATGAAAATATTCTGCCAGGTGGAGAAAATTAACAATTACATAATACAATAAAGTTGCTAACAAAAAAGCCAAGCAGGTTTCAAATTAAGACAGATTTCAGTTCTTAACAGTAACTTAACCAGATTGACTTAACTACTTACTATACTGTAAAAAAAAAAAAAATTATTATTATTAATCAAATCATAGTCCTACATGATAATTAGGTAACATCCTAATTTAAGTATGTAAATTATTTCAGCGAAACGAGTGAATTCCCCTTAGTTGACACCACAACAAAACTACAGTGGGTCTCAAAAACTACAAATTATGTTAGGGTTACCGAGTTAGGACTTTACCCTCGTGTTGTTTCTCTATTCTCTACAATTAGGGTCTTCAATGACAGATTAGAGTACCATCGAATAATAAAGTGCAATGTTGTACAAGGGGCCGTTACTCTTCCAAACTTAAATAATTTATGTGTTTAAACAAGGACTTTACTTAATAATTATCCATAGTGTAAAACTCTGAACTCTTTGTTCATATTGAAACTAAAAACATGGTAATTTACGACTTTAGTGTCCATATTATTTCTGCTCGGAGTAACGTCCCCTTGCACTTTATTCTGTCACTAAACTGATATTAGAAGACCCCTGGGTTAGGTTTAGAACATCCTACAACAAAATCTGTTCCCTAACATTAAACCTTGTTGAGAAAAGATTAAATACATAAAAACTAAAAACAGTAGATTTTTCAAGTATGTCCGGTCAGTAAAGGGAGATCACGCATTTGATTTAGCAGAAATAATTTGGGACACACCTTGTTAATTATGAAAACATCAATCTTAGAACATCTTTGATCCTAAATAATTAATACTTGGGTTTACGATAGTCATATGTCTACAGTCTAGTTCTTAAAAAAAAAAGCGTCACAGGAGAATTAGAAGCAAGAATGCTAGCATCTGGTAAGAAGAAAAAAAAAAGATGTTAAAATGGGATAAGTAAAATGTAAAACAGTAAACTAAATAAGGTAACAGAGAAGCAAATCTAGAGAAACACCAACATTGTGTTATTGCAGGTCAAACGTTTGGGTAACTCAGGCCAACTCAGAAGATAACCAGAGAATTCAATCATTATCATCAAGTACCATGCCTGCTGGCACAGAATCTTCGATCTGGACAGTTATAGTTGACTATGGATTTTTCAGCGCTCCTAGAAATGATTTTTTTTCTTTCGCAGTGTATTCTCTTTTTCTATGAATCTCTCTGCTTCTTGTTTGAGTTGGAGCTTTAGAGTGTGTTTTCGATATACACGTCTACAAATTGAAGTTTTTGGGTGGCCCCCTAGTCCTTTCCCACCTGCCAGTTGTCCGTAGAGTATATCTTTTGGTATGCTGCCATCTTTCATATGGTGTATGTGGCCAAGCCAGCGTAACCTACATTGTTTGAGCAACGAGTGAATGTTCGGGAAGCCTGTACGAGTCATGACCTCCACGTTTATCAATTTATTTTTCCAGGTGATATGAAGAATACAGTGCAGACATCATGGAATGCATTTAGCCTTTTTTCCTGCTTAGCATAAATTGTCCATGATTCGCTGTCATACAGGAGGATACTAACTATGCAGGCATTGTAAACTGCGGTCTATGTTTTAATTGTCAGTTTGCTGTTTTTCCAGACACGCCTAGAAACAGTCGAAGGTGGTAACAGCTTTACCAATGCAGGTGTCAATTTCTGTATCTAAAGATAGTTTGTTGTTGATGATGGATCCCAGGTAGTTATACTGCTGCACGACATTGAGCTTGTAGTTGTCGATAAAGATTGCAGGTCTCGCTTCAACATCCTGGATGAGTATATTAGTTTTCTGCTAACTTATTGAAGATATTAAATATTTATATATATATATATATATATATATATATATATATATATATATATATATATATATATATATACAGATAATTTTAAAAAAATAACATAAAATTAACTATAACGAACAGTGGATGTGATAAAGCTGAAAAACTAGTAACGGAAGACATGAAAATGGACAGTCAGTTCAGACAAAAATAGAAGCTAATAAAATGTATATGTAGGGAAGATATACAAACACAAAGAGCAAACAGGATACATCTACAAGTTTGCCAGCTAAAACATAATTATAAATTGATCAGATGACAGCAGACTACCAGATTCAAATTCTAAACAGACCATCCCTAATTGAATGTGCCATCTGTACACTGAAAACAATCCTAACTGCCCATTGAATGTGCCATATGTACACAGAAAATAATCCTAACTGCCCATTGAATGTGTCCATCTGTACACAGAAAACAATCCTAACTGCCCATTGAATGTGTCCATCTGTACACAGAAAACAATCCTAACTCCCCATTGAATGTGTCCATCTGTACACAGAAAACAATCCTAACTCCCCATTGAATGTGCCATCTGTACACAGAAAACAATCCTAACTGCCCATTGAATGTGTCCATCTGTACACAGAAAACAATCCTAATTGCCCATTGAATGTGTCTATCTGTACACAGAAAACAATCCTAACTACCCATTGAATGTGTCCATCTGTACACAGAAAACAATCCTAACTCCCATTGAATGTGTCCATCTGTACACAGAAAACAATCCTAATTCCCCATTGAATGTGTCCATCTGTACACAGAAAACAATCCTAAGTGCCCATTGAATGTGTCCATCTGTACACAGAAAACAATCCTAACTGCCCATTGAATGTGTCCATCTGTACACATAAAACAATCCTAACTGCCCATTGAATGTGTCCATCTGTACACAGAAAACAATCCTAACTCCCCATTGAATGTGTCCATCTGTACACAGAAAACAATCCTAAGTGCCCATTGAATGTGTCCATCTGTACACAGAAAACAATCCTAACTGCCCATTGAATGTGTCCATCTGTACACATAAAACAATCCTAACTGCCCATTGAATGTGTCCATCTGTACACAGAAAACAATCCTAACTGCCCATTTAATGTGCTTTTCTGTACACAGAAAACAATCCTAACTGCCCGTTGAATGTGCTCTTCTGTACACTGAAAACAATCCTAACTGCCCATTGAATGTGTTCTTCTGTACACTGAGAACAATCCTAACTGCCCATTGAATGTGCCCTTCTGTACACAGAAAACAATCTTAACTGCCCATTGAATGTGCCATTCTGTACACAGAAAACAATCCTAACTCCCCATTGAATGTGCCTTCTTTACACCGAAAACAGTCCTAACTGCCCATTGAATGTGTCCATCTGTACACAGAAGACAATCCTAACTGCCGATGTAAACTTTAAGCAGATCCCAAACTACAGAATATATCCTTCAAACTTATGAGTTGTGAAATGATAAAAAATCCAAAACATGACTCATGACAAAAAGAAAAAAAAATATAGACCTGTTTATATTTTTTGCATTTAATTTCTGCTCATTTGTGTTTCAGGTATTGGCTTCTTTGTTTGGGTTTAGGATCTTTTGTGTTTTCCCTGCCTCACTTCATCACAGACAAGTACCACGTGAAGGCAGCAGATAAGATGTTGTGCAGCATCAAATCTAACACCAGTTCCTTGTGTGAAACAGAAAACCCATCTGGCTTGTCTAACTACAAATACTTCTTTTACTTGGTCAAGTTCTACATGGAGCAGGTGCCACTCCACTCTACACTCTTGGAGCCACGTTCATTGATGAGAATGTGTCCCAGCGATCTTCAGCTTTTTACAATGGTAAGGAAATCATTAGAGCTGGTGGCTGAATTGATAACTTGTCGTTCTCCAAACAGGAAAAAGAGTTTTCTTTTTCTATTCTTCTTTCTTCTTATTCTTCTTCTTCTTCTATCTTTCCTCCAATGCCGTTGGTGTCGAGGGGAGATACAATCTGCGATTCTTTGCTCTTCTGTTGGTCTTTTCTGGTGTTATCCCTCTTAGTGACTCTAGTATTCCCTTTATCCATCCCTTTCTCGGTCTTCCTCTTAATCTGGTGTTTTCGTAGTGTTTGTTTATGGCTCTTTAAGTCATTGTTAGTTATTTTTGTCTTGTTATGTGGCCGAACCAATTTATCTGTTGTTTCTCTATGTATTCGATGGCTGGTTCAATTTCGAGTTTCTCCTCAGGTCGGTGTTTCTTACTCTGTCCCTTAAGCTGTCTCATGTCATTCTTCTGACACATTTCATTTCTGTGGTTTTTTTCTATTGAAGGGAAAATAATAAATGAGAGCAAATACCTCATTACAACTGCACTGGGCAAGTGGTCTTTATTCTCTGTTGCTGTCCTCCCAACAGACTCAAAAATTGGAGCATTTTTAAAAGAAATTCTTAATTTGATAACATGTTATTAATGTACTTGTATTTATTTTATTGTTGAAATTTGTTAGGAGCAAAATTGTGTTATGTAATGCTGTCTTTGTATTTTATTCAACATATTTGTTCTATAATATTGAAGTAAATTGTCCAATCTCTGGTTTACTTCACAACATTTGTTCTCGATCACTGACAACTTTTAATCAATACTTACTTTAAACATGTTTTAATTTCTGTTTCAGGCATATTTTATACCGGTTCAATTATAGGACCAGCCCTTGGGTTTATTCTGGGAGCCAAGTTTCTAGAAATGTATGTCGATTTTGGAGTAGACCCACATAGGTAAGAGTTCATAGTGTATGTAAATAGTCATTAATTGTGGCCAAAAACAGATAATTTATTGCTGTCAAAAGCAAAATGACCCTTAGCACACAAAGTTACTAGTGCCTATTTTGGTTTCCAGTAACCAGATCAAACACTGTTAGAAATATAACCAGAAGAGACACTATTAGGAATAAGGCCAGAATAGACACTATTAGGAATAAGACCAGATTAAATACTGTTAGAAATAAGACCAGATCAAACACTGTTAGAAATAAGACCAGATCAAACACTGTTAGAAATAAGACCAGATCAAACACTGTTAGAAATAAGACCAGATCAAACACTGTTAGAAATAAGACCAGATCAAACACTGTTAGAAATAAGACCAGATCAAACACTGTTAGAAATAAGACCAGATCAAACACTGTTAGAAATAAGACCAGAATAGACACTATTAGGAATAAGACCAGAATAGACACTATTAGGAATAAGACCAGAATAGACACTATTAGGAGTAAGACCAGAATAAACACTATTAGGAATAATGCCAGAATAGACACTATTAGGAATAAGACCAGAATAAACACTATTAGGAATAAGACCAGATCAAACACTGTTAGAAATAAGACCAGATCAAACACTGTTAGAAATATGAAAAGATCAAACACTGTTAGAAATAAGACCAGATCAAACACTGTTAGAAATAAGACCAGATCAAACACTGTTAGAAATAAGACCAGAATAGACACTATTAGGAATAAGACCAGATCAAATACTGTTAGAAATAAGACCAGATCAAATACTGTTAGAAATAAGACCAGATCAAATACTGTTAGAAATAATACCAGATCAAACACTGTTAGAAATAAGACCAGAATAGACACTATTAGGAATAAGACCAGAATAGACACTATTAGGAGTAAGACCAGAATAAACACTATTAGGAATAAGACCAGATCAAATACTGTTAGAAATAAGACCAGATCAAACACTGTTAGAAATAAGACCAGAATAGACACTATTAGGAATAAGACCAGAATAGACACTATTAGGAGTAAGACCAGAATAAACACTATTAGGAATAATGCCAGAATAGACACTATTAGGAATAAGACCAGAATAGACACTATTAGGAATAAGACCAGATCAAACACTGTTAGAAATAAGACCAGATCAAACACTGTTAGAAATATGAAAAGATCAAACACTGTTAGAAATAAGACCAGATCAAACACTGTTAGAAATAAGACCAGATCAAACACTGTTAGAAATAAGACCAGAATAAACACTATTAGGAATAAGACCAGAATAGACACTATTAGGAATAAGACCAGAATAGACACTATTAGGAATAAGACCAGAATAGACACTATTAGGAATAAGACCAGAATAGACACTATTAGGAATATGACCAGAATAGACACTATTAGGAATAAGACCAGAATAGACACTATTAGGAATAAGACCAGAATAGACACTATTAGGAATAAGACCAGAATAGGCACTATTAGGAATAAGACCAGAATAGACACTATTAGGAATAAGACCAGAATAGACACTATTAGGAATAAGACCAGAAGACACACTATTAGGAATAAGACCAGAATAGCACTATCAGGAATAAGACCAGAATAGACACTATCAGGAATAAGACCAGAATAGACACTATTAGGAATAAGACCAGAATAGACACTATCAGGAATAAGACCAGAATAGACACTATCAGGAATAAGACCAGAATAGACACTATTAGGAATAAGACCAGAATAGACACTATTAGGAATAAGACCAGAATAGACACTATTAGGAATAAGACCAGAAGTGACACTATTAGGAATAATGCCAGAATAGACACTATTAGGAATAAGACCAGAATAGACACTATTAGGAATAAGACCAGAATAGACACTATTAGGAATAAGACCAGAATAGACACTATTAGGAATAAAACCAGAAGAAAAATAATCAGCAAAGAAAATAAAGACAATGGTTTGCCCAATTGGAGAGAATGCCTAGTGGCTTAATGTCATTGTGCCCAGATCCTGTCAGTTTCTAGAGGCAATGAATCTTGTATTCATGTGATAGTAAAGTACCCCTGTCACGCCAAATGGCTTATAGGGAATATGGTGTTAGTGACCATAAATTTTACAGACCTCCGGCACATGATTTTTGGGGTAATGTGTTCGGTATTACGCCCGTGTCGCTTTACTTTCCCAGAAAAAATTTGGTACCCATTTAAGGCTGGGTGAATCGGAAGCCGTCGGTTGGGATCGAACCCTACCTCTTGTCCTTTGTAGTGCAGTTCACTAACCACTGAGCTATCACGGCCCCCTATTCATGTGATGATCTATGTTAAAGATTACTTTTTCTACCTTCATGCTCATTTAGTGATGGCAGCCTGTCTCAATGTTAGTTCATCTGCTTTCAGATTAGCATTTATTGTCAGCCTTCAGCCGGACCTGTCTTTAGTGAGCTCTTCTAAGTCAGGTATGATCATGTCAATCAATTCAAGAGATCCCATTCAAGATAAGGGATGTAGAAGATCAGAAAGAAACAGAGGCTGAAGTAGATGGTTGAAGAAATAACATCAAGGTGAAGGTCAAGTACAAGACTTGAATTGACGTCTTAGCACGTGAGTCTACACCCATATGTGAGCAGCCAGCTATCTAGAAGTGTTAGGAGACTTCTGGACAGTGTCCATTCAAGCATCAAAACTCACAATGCAAGGCGGCATTCTTCACTTTCCCAGAGTACTATCCTTGTACCCATTTCTGCCAATGGCTGGGTTGACCACTGGGGTATTTTTTTGCAGTCATGAGTACAACACACACTGCTTCCAGCGTGAATTGAACACGAGTTGTCCGAACGTCGGTAGCATATTCGAGTGGTTTTCCCAATTAGGTAGTGAGGCCCCCTAAAGATAATAAAAGATGATCTGGTCTTATTCCTAACAGTGTTTGATCTGGTCTTATTCCTAACAGTGTTTGATCTGATCTTATTTCTAACAGTGTTTGATCTGATCTTATTCCTAACAGTGTTTGATCTGATCTTATTTCTAACAGTGTTTGATCTGATCTTATTTCTAACAGTGTTTGATCTGATCTTATTCCTAACAGTGTTTGATCTGATCTTATTTCTAACAGTGTTTGATCTGGTCTTATTCCTAACAGTGTTTGATCTGGTCTTATTCCTAACAGTGTTTGATCTGATCTTATTTCTAACAGTGTTTGATCTGATCTTATTCCTAACAGTGTTTGATCTGATCTTATTTCTAATAGTGTTTGATCTGGTCTTATTTCTAATAGTGTTTGATCTGTTCTTATTTCTAACAGTGTTTGATCTGGTCTTATTTCTAACAGTGTTTGATCTGGTCTTATTTCTAACAGTGTTTGATCTGGTCTTATTTCTAACAGTGTTTGATCTGGTCTTATTCCTAACAGTGTTTGATCTGATCTTATTTCTAACAGTGTTTGATCTGATCTTATTCCTAACAGTGTTTGATCTGATCTTATTTCTAACAGTGTTTGATCTGGTCTTATTCCTAACAGTGTTTGATCTGGTCTTATTCTAACAGTGTTTGATCTGATCTTATTTCTAACAGTGTCTATTCTGGTTTTATTTCTAACAGTGTCTATTCTGGTTTTATTTCTAACAGTGTCTATTCTGGTTTTATTTCTAACAGTGTCTATTCTGGTCTTATTTCTAAAGTGTCTATTCTGGTCTTATTTCTAACAGTGTCTATTCTGGTCTTATTTCTAAAGTGTCTATTCTGGTCTTATTTCTAACAGTGTATATTCTGATCTTATTTCTAAAGTGTCTATTCTGGTCTTATTTCTAACAGTGTCTATTCTGGTCTTATTTCTAAAGTGTCTATTCTGGTCTTATTTCTAAAGTGTCTATTCTGGTCTTATTTCTAAAGTGTCTATTCTGGTCTTATTTCTAAAGTGTCTATTCTGGTCTTATTTCTAAAGTGTCTATTCTGGTCTTATTTCTAAAGTGTCTATTCTGGTCTTATTTCTAAAGTGTCTATTCTGGTACGAGACTTGAAAGTGTGCAAGTCTTAGCACATGAGTTGTCACCCAAGTGGGCTCAGCTGCCTATCCAGAAGTGTTCTGAGACTTCTGGATAGAGTCGCTTCAAGTATTGAAACTCACGATGCGAGGCTCCTCATCAAGAAAGCTCTTCAACAGCAATAAGTGGCAGTGGTTGAGACAACCAGAAGAACTGGCAGCACACTAGTTATAAACATGCCTCAAGCTTTATCTCATTTGTATTCTTTTGCTTATTCTGCATTTAGTTTTAGTCTGACAACAATCATCATCATCATCAAGTACCATGCCTGCAGGTATAGGTGATCATGTCTCTCCACAACTTTTGATCTCGACAGTTATTTATCATTTCTGTTGTTTTTAGGGTACACTCCCTTAGCGTTTTACTCTCCCAATCATACCTGCAAGGCAGAAGGACCACCACAGGTTGTACTGTCTACTGCATACAGTAGCAGGTAAAACTCCCCAACCTGTCACTATACCCTTCTATTGTGTACCTGACAACAATAGCCTCATCAATTCCTAAAACATCTTCCAACTGCCAATGTCTCCAATATATCCCCACTATCAATGTTTAGCATCCCTGCCACTTGTATCTTTAAGACTAGCCATGGCAATAAAATCACACAAAACCCTTAATTTATGAAGCCTTGATGTATGTCAAAATGAACAAGCTGTGAAAGAAATAATACAAAAAATATGTTGAGAATGGAGATGAAACATTTAAAATCTGGCTGTAAAAATTACCAGACAAGCACTCATTTTGGAACCCACAGGGAAATAGAAAACATGGAAGACCTACAAACTTATTGGGATGGCACAGTCACACTGAGATCACAAAATGAATAGAGAAGATTTGGAGAGACAAGAAAGGATAGAAAGAGTTGGAGTGCTCATGTGATGGGTTTATGAAAAGATAAGAGAATACAAACCTGTCCAACACTCATATTTCTTTGTCAACCACTCATATTGCTCAGTCAACCACTCATATTGCTCAGTCAACCACTCATACTGCTCACTCAACCACTCATACTGCTCACTCAACCACTCATACTGCTCAGTCAACCACTCATATTGCTCAGTCAACCACTCATGTTGCTCACTCAACCACTCATACTGCTCAGTCAACCACTCATGTTGCTCACTCAACCACTCATACTGCTCAGTCAACCACTCATATTGCTCAGTCAACCACTCATACTGCTCAGTCAACCACTCATATTGCTCAGTAAACCACTCGTATTGCTCTGTCAGCCACTCATACTGCTCACTCAACCACTCATACTGCTCAGTCAACCACTCATGTTGCTCAGTAATTTACTCATGTTGCTCAGTCAACCACTCATGTTGCTCAGTCAACCACTCATGTTGCTCAGTCAACCACTCATATTGCTCAGTCAACCACTCATGTTGCTCAGTCAACCACTCATGTTGCTCAGTCAACCACTCATATTGCTCAGTCAACCACTCATATTGCTCAGTCAACCACTCATACTGCTCAGTCAACCACTCATATTGCTCAGTCAACCACTCATGTTGTTCAGTCCACTCATGTTGCTCAGTCAACCACTCATGTTGCTCAGTCAACCACTCATGTTGCTCAGTCAACCACTCATGTTGCTCAGTCAACCACTCATGTTGCTCAGTCAACCACTCATGTTGTTCAGTCAACCACTCATGTTGCTCAGTCAACCACTCATGTTGCTCAGTCAACCACTCATGTTGTTCAGTCAACTACTCATGTTGTTCAGTCAACCACTCATGTTGCTCAGTCAACCACTCATGTTGCTCAGTCAACCACTCATGTTGCTCAGTCAACCACTCATGTTGCTCAGTCAACCACTCATGTTGCTCAGTCAACCACTCATGTTGCTCAGTCAACCACTCATGTTGCAATATTTTTGTGACATAAGAGTTTTGTGACACTTCCTGAGGTGTGATTGAAAACTCCAAATTGAAGAATATGGCCCCTTTCATCTTGTCAGGCGGTTAGTGATGGCTATTGTGTATTTTGTTTTGGAGCTTTTTTTATTGTCGAACAGCTTCTCTCATGGCTAATTCTACCAATGTTTGACAAACACATACGACCACAGAATGAACAAGTCAGGCCCACTGATCCACAGGGCTTTCCATCATTTTTTCATGAGTCTTTACTTGTCTATGTTTTGTCATAGTACAGCCTCAAATGATGGTATGCCATTTTTATACAGGCTCTCCGTGATGTACAATCTCTTGCCAGATGTTCCTGGTCATATTCACAGATGGAGAAGTCATTCAGAGATGATTTACATATATCTCTATATCGTAGTTTAGGTGTGCCAATTTGTCTTTTCCCATGTATTAATTCACCATATAGTATTTGCTTAGTAATACAGTCTTCTTCCATTCACTGAATGTGTCCCAGCCAATTTAACCCTCGGCTGCTGAGCATTGACATGATAGTTAGGGTCTTAGCACGTTGCAGGACTCTGCACAGTGAATCCTACCATGGAGACATGGCATATTAGGGCTTAGGCCTTGCCATAAAAGTAGTATAATTTTATTCCTATACAGAACCACAATCTGAGAGTCTTGTTTCCAGGAGTGGTTCAATATTGACCTGTAGCCTATTTAGTTCTTTGTCTATGAGTGCTGTTGTTCTAATCTGCCCTTTTTTCAGTGCATTGATTTTAACAAGTCCAGGGCACAGGATTGTTACGTTCCATGTTCACATATTTGTACTTTCTTCCTCACTTCACTATGCCTACTCTGCCTGGGCACAGAATATGGAGATAGTGCTTTAGATTATTCAATTAAAGAATAATGAGTGTTAATATAATGCTATTAATATTTGAGTCAAGAACAATAATTTACAGTCAGCACTGACTTATCTTCCCCTTTGTGTGTTTTGACAACAGTCTTGGCCTTGACACCAGCAACCCCAAGTGGGTAGGAGCTTGGTGGGTTGGCTTCCTGGTCAGTGGAACCTTTGCAGTACTTTTGTCATTACCTTTACTGGCCTTCCCACAAGCAATGCCAGGTGAGATTCAAAGTATCTGACTCTCTTGTCCTTTACTCAACTCATTCACTAATTTTATCTGTCTAAAATGTTTGTAATTCTTTTAAACATTATTTGAACTGAAATGTCTTTACTTTTCATGTGTATGTAAACGAAATATATGTTTTTTAATTGTCCTCTTTTTAGTATTCAATCGTTAAGTGGGTGGGGAAGTATTGTATCGCTAGTTTATGGCAAAGCCACCATATTGTTATATCTGCACCTTTAGGTGAGGCCAGTCACATAGATCTTTGGAGCCATTAGTGGGGTGTGATAAACACTCCAATATATGGTGACAGCTTTACAAGGAAGGAACACAACACAATATTGACGTTTCGGCCTGTGGCCTTCTTCAGAATATGGGGACAACGACAACAAACAGTGAAGTACAATTATCTATAACTATATGTTGGATGATTAAATGAATGGAGAGGTTGACAGAGAGAGGAAAGTAGGTGAAGGAACAAAGTGGAAATGGTTCTAACTAAAGTACACAGAGATGGATGACGTTAAACAAACATAAAGTAGCAGCGATATAAATGAGTAGGGAACAGGCAAATAATTGCAATGCTGTGGTAAAGCTGATAGCAAGCAGACAGTAGTGGGGTGTAATAAACACTCCAAGGTATGGTGATGGCTTTACAAGGAAGGAACACAACACAATACTGATGTTTCGGCCTGTGGCCTTCTTCAGAATTTGCCTGTTCTCTACATAGATCTTTGGCATGGTAGATTTATTTTATAATTTTGCCAGGGCAGTTCCTATTTTTGGCTTACTCCTTTTGATGTTTAACTGTCAGGGGATCTTTAATGTGTGTGAGTGCATACAGGAGCTCCACTTTTTCACTATTATCAGAGAGGGCAAGACATCAGATCTCACTACCCAGAGAGGCCTAGACATCAGGTCTCACTACCCAGAGAGGGCTAGACATCAGGTCTCACTACCCAGAGAGGGCTAGACATCAGGTCTCACTACTCAGAGAGGGCTAGACATCAGGTCTCACTACCCAGAGAGGGCTAGACATCAGGTCTCACTACCCAGAGAGGGCTAGACATCAGGTCTCACTACCCAGAGAGGGCTAGACATCAGGTCTCACTACCCAGAGAGGGCTAGACATCAGGTCTCACTACCCAGAGAGGGCTAGACATCAGGTCTCACTACCCAGAGAGGGCTAGACATCAGGTCTCACTACCCAGAGGGGGCTAGACATCAGGTCTCACTACCCAGAGAGGGCTAGACACCAGGTCTCACTACCCAGAGAGGGCTAGACATCAGGTCTCACTACCCAGAGAGGGCTAGACATCAGGTCTCACTACCCAGAGACAAGGGAAGGTAGCCACGAGTAAATCACAAGTTCAAAGTGAGAGATTTCCTTCCCCTATGGTGACATTCAAACCCAGGACCTTTCTGTTTAATGGCTGGCATCCTACCTCTAGACCACCTACTCCCTTGTATTTTTAATCTAAGATGTCTTTATCTATCTTAGTTGTACATTTTAAAAAATGTTAAATGTCTTTATTTATCTTGAGTGCTTTTTTGTAATAAATTGAAGTGTTTTTAATTTTCTCAAATATTATTTTAATTTAAATATCTTTGCTCATTGTGAAATATTTGTAGCTCTTTTAAATGTTTAGCTATCATATATGAACAATATCTCTCCAATGCTACTCATTTTGAATGTTTTTAGATTATAGTTTATTAGTTATAAAACATTTTTCATTTTAATTCATTTCTGTGTATTTATGTTTCCATTTATTACAGTTAAAGACAAATGTTTTATGTAGTTTTGTAGGGAATGTCATGCAATTTGTATCAACACATTGATGTTTTATGTGTGTGCATCTTGTGTATCGTAGTAGGTATAAGAATGATAATCCAATTCATCTAGACTTCTGCATAATCCTTGAGACATCTTTCTTTTTAGTGCTTCTCTAGGTGGGCCTCTTTTTCTTTTACCCTTTGGTTCCAATTTGAGGGCTTGCTTTGATATTGAACTCATATCTACATTAAACATAACATCACCCCAGCACATCCTTTGTGTAACTGTCCAAGGGAAGCAATCTCACATCATCTCTTTGAATTCCCATTTGTGCAACTGCCCAAGGGAAGCAATCTCACATCATCTCTTTGAATTCCCATTTGTGCAACTACCCAAGGGAAGCAATCTCACATCATCTCTTTGAATTCCCATCCTTAAAGACTCAAAGCTGAAATCTTCCTTCCTCTTCAAATATTAGAAACACTCTTAAAAAAAAACACCACAACATAAAGAGATATGTATTTTTTCATGGTTTCAGTTCAGAGAACTCATATTCAAACAGTCATAGTTTCAGGAAGATAATACAAGCACATCTTCCACATAAACTTATGTGTGCTCATCCTATTTTTTCATTTATTGTGCCTGTGATATTTGTATTTAAAAATCTTGAGATGGAGTCCCTAAAGCAGTTAAGTGGATTTAAATATTGCTCTGGCAACTCTGTAATGCAGCTGGCACCAAGTTGTTCTGGCCCTGACAGACCTTTGTCTGTGAAACATGTTGTAAGAGATCGGCTGTGTGGAGAGAAGAGAAGAAACATGTCATATGGGCTCGACTGTGTGGAGAAAAGAAACATATTGTAAGGGCTCGGCTGTGTGGAGAGAAGAAACATGTTGCATGGGCTCGGCTGTGTGGAGAGAAAAAACATATTGTAAGGGCTCGGCTGTGTGGAGAAAAGAAACATTTTGTAAGTGCTCGGCTGTGTGGAGAGAAGAAACATGTTGCATGGGCTCGGCTGTGTGGAGAGAAGAAACATGTTGCATGGGCTCGGCTGTGTGGAGAAAAGAAACATGTTGTATGGGCTCGGCTGTGTGGAGAGAAGAAACATGTTGTATGGGCTCGGCTGTGTGGAGAGAAGAAACATCTTGTATGGGCTCGGCTGTGTGGAGAGAAGAAACATGTCATATGGGCTCGGCTGTGTGGAGAGAAGAAACATGTCATATGGGCTCGGCTGTGTGGAGAGAAGAAACATGTTGCATGGGCTCGGCTGTGTGTGTGGAGAGAAGGAACATGTTGTATGGGCTCGGCTGTGTGGAAAGAAAAAACATATTGTAATAGCTCGGCTGTGTGGAGAGAAGAAACATGTTGTAATGGCTCAGCTGTGTGGTGAGAAGAAACATGTTGTAATGGCTCAGCTGTGTGGAGAGAAGAAACATGTTGTAATGGCTCAGCTGTGTGGAGAAAAGAAACATGTTGTAATGGCTCAGCTGTGTGGAGAGAAGAAACATGTTGTAATGGCTCAGCTGTGTGGAGAGAAGAAACATGTTGTAATGGCTCAGCTGTGTGGTGAGAAGAAACATGTTGTAATGGCTCAGCTGTGTGGAGAGAAGAAACATGTTGTAATGGCTCGGCTGTGTAGAGAGAAGAAACATGTTGTAATGGCTCGGCTGTGTGGAGAAAAGAAACATGTTGTAATGGTTCAGCTGTGTGGAGAGAAGAAACATGTTGTAATAGTTCAGCTGTGTGGAGAAAAGAAACATGTTGTAATGGCTCAGCTGTGTGGAGAGAAGAAACATGTTGTAATGGCTCAGCTGTGTGGAGAGAAGAAACATGTTGTAATGGCTCAGCTGTGTGGAGAGAAGAAACATGTTGTAATGGCTCAGCTGTGTGGAGAGAAGAAACATGTTGTAATGGCTCGGCTGTGTGGAGAAAAGAAACATGTTGTAATGGTTCAGCTGTGTGGAGAGAAGAAACATGTTGTAATGGTTCAGCTGTGTGGAGAAAAGAAACATGTTGTAATGGTTCAGCTGTGTGGAGAGAAGAAACATGTTGTAATGGTTCAGCTGTGTGGAGAAAAGAAACATGTTGTAATGGCTCGGCTGTGTGGAGAGAAGAAACATGTTGTAATAGCTCGGCTGTGTGGAGAGAAGAAACATGTTGTAATAGCTCGGCTGTGTGGAGAGAAGAAACATGTTGTAATAGCTCGGCTGTGTGGAGAGAAGAAACATGTTGTAATGGCTCGGCTGTGTGGAGAGAAGAAACATGTTGTAATGGCTCGGCTGTATGGAGAGAAGAAACATGTTGTAATGGCTCGGCTGTATGGAGAGAAGAAACATGTTGTAATGGCTCGGCTGTGTGGAGAGAAAAAACATGTTGTAATAGCTCGGCTGTGTGGAGAGAAGAAACATGCTGTAATGGCTCAGCTCTGTGGAGAAAAGAAATAAGTTTGCATGGGCAACAGCTTGTCTTTATTCTTCTTCTGCCCAAACTCATGCCTGGAGAGGACACTCCAGCCTCATCATTTTTGGTATTGACACAAGACAGGAAGCAGCTGTTACCAGCTATAAGTCATTCTCCCCACTTGGCGTAGAGCATGATGGGTTGCTTTCAACAGTGGGAGGTCTATCAGCTTCATTGGATAGCTACAGCCTGAGGCATTTATATCTGCAATGGGCAGTTTACAGCCTTAACATTTTTATTTGGTTTTACCTAAATAGGACAACAGACAAGAAAGTCACTGGAGTCTGTAGAAATGTGGTTTTACAGAAGAATGTCGAGAATACCATGGACAGCTAAGAAGAGTAATGAAAACGTTCTGAATGAGGCAAAAGCAAAAAGAGAGCTAATATCCAATATTAGGAAGAAACAATCATCATTTTTTGGCCATATAATGAGAAGGGAACAGCTGAATATATTGTGACAACTGGCAAAATCAAGGGATAAAAATATAGCAGGAAACAAAGAGGATAGATACCAGACAGCTTAAGAGATTGGCTTGGCAGAAGGTCAACAAAAAAAGAAATGGTAAATAATGGTCAAGATTGAAAGTTGTGGAGAGACATGATCACCTACGCCAGCAGGCACGGTACTTGATTATGATGATGATGTTCAGTAGTCAATGATCCATTGTACTACTTTCATTTTATTTGATTTAAACTGGTATGGTGAATGGCCTAAACTAATTATTTGATCTTTTCAGGATCTCAGAAATATAAATCAGAACGAGGAAAAGAAACACAGGCTTCTAGCAAAACTGATAAAACAGGACAGGTTCACGGTATCCGAGATATCTTGTTATCATTGAAATATTTGTTGACTAATGTCCCATTTATGTTGATCAACTTTGCTGCAGCTGCTCATGGTAAGTAGTTAGTCTGTTTGTCTTATATTAGGATCTGTTTGTCTTATATTAGGATCTGTTTGTCTTATATTAAGATCTGTTTGTCTTATATTAAGATCTGTTTGTCTTATATTAAGATCTGTTTGTCTTATATTAAGATCTGTTTGTCTTATATTAAGATCTGTTTGTCTTATATTAGGATCTGTTTACTATAATTTAAAATATGTTTGCCATAAGTTAAAATTATTTATCAAAGGTATGATATTCTGTGTACTGTGACATAAAACACTGAGATTAATATGCACTGCTCTGCCAAGTCAATCGCAGTTTTCACTTTAGAGATTGTGCATCATCTTTTCGTGCGTTGTTGGCTGCATTTATTAGAGTAAGTGGGATTTTATGGGTGCAGCCATTGTTGTGTTTTGCTACGTCATTACAATGGCTGACTGTATATCACTAAAAAGGCCGTATGCTAATAGTGAAAGGCGGAATGGAGTTTCGTATATGACTTTGCAGCACCGGGGTCACTCCCGGAGGTTCATGTTAGTCATGAGGGATTCATAATTTCACAAATTCACATTGCAGGGAGATCTTACAGTCTGTTGTTTGATGTGCGACGGGGATAATCTTAAACTGTGTTTCATATGTTCGGATTTGGAGTCCGGATCATGACCTAACATCATCAAGTGCTATACATAAAAAAAAAAAATATGATGATCATCATTTTCATGAGGACATGAACTTCCGGTCAATATGGTGGATAGGCGGCAGGAACCATTAAAGGCCATGTCTGAAAAGTGTTCATTGTTGCAGTTTCCTCATATTCCAAGTCCGGCTTGTTGCAGGAGCTACTGAGTTAAGTGCTCTGTGCACACTGTGAGCTGTGCGTTTCATCTGTTTTGATCGTGATTCGATATTCCGATTGTTTGGGATGAATGATAATATTGAATGATAGAGAACAGATGGCTGTGTTCATTTTCTGTGCGGTTTCACTTTATGTCTTTTGGTGTGTGCTGAGACTGCTATGATGGGGACTACAGCTATCTCTCTTTATTTGGAAGATGAAATAGTAATTTGAATGATTCCACTGGCACGGGCAGTTGAGCATTTATGGATTTTAATTCGTTTGCAGTGATACCGGGGCCTTCCATAACCATAACATTGAGAACCAATTCCTTTTACGCTACTTTATTTTCTAAATATTTCATAACCTTTAATGTTCTTTTTTTTTATTCTTCATGTCACATCCTTAGGGGAAATGTAAAATTATGAAATTATGTACATAGAGTTTGTAAAACCATCTACCTATTTATGGATGATAGGCATAATAGAAAAAGAAAGCAACTAAAAAGGTCTCAGTCTGAATAGTAAGAAAACAGAAGTAATGGTTATATCGAAGAAACAATCATCACCATCACACAGCATAAAAATAAACAGGACAAATCTGAAACAAGTGCAACGCATCAAATACTTTGGCACAATAATAACATCAAATGGAAGATGCATCACAGAAATTAAAAACAGAATAGCTCAGGCCAAAATAGCATTTAAGAAAATTAAAAATATCTTATACAACAAATCTATGTCAATAAAAGTGGGAAAAAGAGTTCATCAGGGCTATATAGAACCAATTCTGACCTATGGAAGTGAATCACGGACAGTAGACAAACAAATGAAAAGACGATTAGAGGCCACAGAGATGGGATTTCTCAGAAGCATGTTGAAAGTTTCCTGGACAGCTTAAATGACCAACGAGAAAATTCTCAATGAGGCCAACACAAAAAGGGAACTCCTAAGAAACATTAGAAAGAAACAATCAACATTTTTCGGGCACATCATGAGAAGAGGAAAGTTAGAATACTTGGTTACAACTGGCAAAATACAAGGAAAAAGAGATTGCAGATGACAAAGAGAGAAAATACTGGATAGCTTGATGTCAAGGCATGAAAAACAGTCAACAACAGAACTGATACGATGCACTGTTGATAGAAGATGTGGAGGACATGATCGCCTACGCCAACCAGTGTAGAACATGATGACAATGATGATTTATGCATGGTTTGTGGTCAATATTATGTAGTTCTGCCCTATTTTCCTAAAGAAAATCTGTGGAATCAAACATTTCATGATTCTCATGTTACTGATGATCTTGTTCTATTTATTTGAGTGAATTAGGTTTGGAAGTGAATTAGGGCACTCTATGTATGTACCTAGCAGTGATCTCTGCAATATGTGCCATTTTGACATGCAAGGTTTCTGTTTTTTAAGATTGTAGTTCTGCCCTAGGTGCCGTCTTCGGCTCGAAAGGACAATAGATAGATAGATAGATGTATGTACCAAGATCATATAAAAGTATGGTGACTAACACCATATTTCCCTTAGGCCTAGCTAGGCATGGAGGCAAAGTTTGCTTACTTTATTAATTCCTTCCACATTCATCTTTTGATTATTTCACTGCTTCAGAACAGAATGAGAAATCACATGTTCACCAAACTCAAAATAGGTACAACCAGCCTATGCCACTGCACACTGGACAACATGACAACAAAACATGTTCTACAGGATTGCCCCCAGTACACAGACCTGAGAAGAACAATGTGGACCACACCCAACTACCTGGAAGAGAATCTATACGGGGCAACTGAATCACTTAGACAGCTGCCTTCATAAGAGAGTCCGGAGTCCTACTCTGAAAGAGTCATGATCGCAGAAGAAGAAGAAGAAGATGCTGTTTGCTCTTTGAACTGCTTTGTTTTTTTCTTTCACATATTTTTACTTTGGCTTTTTAACTTTATCTTAACTTCCATTACATCTAATGTTGCTCTATCATTTACATTTTCTATCTCGAACACACAACAAATGTATTTTCTGCTTGTTTTCCTGAAACTAAAATATCAACAGAACATAACAGAGAACTAACATAAACATAGAATTTGAATATTATTTTCTACACAAAGTCTTAGTACAAAATCAATTGTGGTAAACAAAAGTATATCAATTTTATCATCTTTCTTATTGTTATACTTCATAGGCATTCTCGTGTCAGGATTTTCCACATTCATGCCAAAGTTTATTGAGTACAAGTTTGGTTTGCCAGCTGGGACTTCAGCTTTATATGTTGGTGAGTGCAGATTGGCAAATGAGTAGTACTTCAAACACAGGACAAGATTTATTGTTTGTGCTCATAGGGTGTATATATATCTCTCTCTCTCTCTGCGATCAGGCCTCAATC
Organism: Megaustenia siamemsis; assembly: GCA_032433765.1. Classification (NCBI taxonomy): domain Eukaryota; kingdom Metazoa; phylum Mollusca; class Gastropoda; order Stylommatophora; family Ariophantidae; genus Megaustenia; species Megaustenia siamemsis. The sequence goes on from JAVIAB010000101.1 coordinate 18,663,878, forward strand.
AGAGTAGGATTCCAGACTCCCACATGAGGTCAGCTGTCAGGTTAAGTGTGTTGATCGCCCCCACAGACAGAACATCACAATCAGTCTGCCAGATCCACTCTGATTGAACACCTGTTAAAACGTTGCACTGTGTTCTGCGCCAGTGGCCCAGTGCACCCGATTTCAGCCAGCATTTTATTCAGGTTTGCTTTCCTTAGCCTTTGATTGTCCCTAATCTTCCTGCAAGGCAGCAGATTGTCTTTTCTGTAGGGGGATTCTGCCCTTAGATGGTCTGCCTTCCTTTTAATTGTTTGTGTTCGTAGGGTCTATTGATTAATTGTTTGTGTTCGTAGGGTCTATTGATTAATTGTTGTGTTCATAGTATCAATTGATTAATTGTTTGTGTTTGTAGGGTCTATTGAATAAATGTTTATGTTCATAGGGTCTATTGATTAATTGTTTGTGTTTGTAAGGTCTATTGATTAATTGTTTGTGTTCGTAGTATCTATTGATTAATTGTTTGTGTTCGTAGGGTCTATTGATTAATTGTTTATGTTTGTAGGGTCTATTGATTAATTGTTTATGTTCGTAGTATCTATTGATTAATTGTTTGTGTTTGTAGTATCTATTGATTAATTGTTTGTGTTCGTAGTATCTATTGATTAATTGTTTGTGTTCATAGTATCTATTGATTAATTGTTTGTGTTTGTAGTATCTATTGATTAATTGTTTGTGTTCGTAGGATCTATTGATTAATTGTTTGTGTTTATAGGGTCTATTGATTAATTGTTTATGTTCATTGGGTTTGTTGGTTAGGGATTAGGCACATAATTGCAGTGCTGCAGTAAAGCTGGTAGCAGGAGCAAGTAGTGGGTGTAACCTACACTCATACAAGGTGACAGCTCTTTTAAAGAAAGGAACACAACAAAATACTGATGTTTTGTCTTTGGGCAGCCTTCCTCAGAAAATGAGAACAGCACAAATGAACAATGAAATAAGGATAAACTCTTCTACATCCGGATGAGTGGGACAGGTAAATCAAGGAGAAATAAATAGAGGGAGAAGAGATGAAATGATGAAATGAAAGCAAGATGTGCTTTATATTAGAGGATAAAAATAAATAATAAGTGAACATTAGAAAGCTAAAATTTACATAAAATTAAAGCTAAAATATATATAAAATATAAAAAAAATTATTTTGCAAATTTTGCCTTATTTGTTTAAAGAAACTTGGCAGTTCTTTGTCTTGAGGTTGATTTTTTAAATAATCATTCTTAATGATAATGATTGTAGTAGTAGTTATAGCAGTAGTAGTATAAGTGCTGAATTACATTGTCAGTGCTGAATTACATTGGCAGTGCTCAATTACATTATCAGTGATGGATTACATTATCAGTGCACAATTACATTATAAGTGCTGGATCACATTATCACTGCTGTATTACATTAAGAAACAACTGATCAAATGTTTTGGACATGAAACATGATCACCCCTAGACAAAGTCCTTCATAGACCATTAACACTCAGAAGCAATGAAAAGAGGAGAAAAGGTAGCTCTATAAGACTTTAGACACATGATGAGCACCATAAAGGAGACATACTACAGAGCATTGACCCAAACACTTAATTTTCCAGTAACAATGAAAGGCATCAGGGAGAATAATAATAATTATTATTATAAGGAATCTGGTCAGAATGAATCCTCACCAATCACCATCAAGGACGTTCTTCTCGAGAATGCATGGAAAAAGACCAAGAGGAAGACCCAGAAGAAGATGGATAGATGCAGTGACAGAGACATGTAACAACAAAGGAAAATCATTAATTCAGACAGTTCGAGCAGCTCAAGAACGACAAATGATATAAACACGACACCTTTTAGGTATCAGTGAAAAGAGAAAAGAAGAAGAAGATTATAGGAAAATCAATAGATTGAAATCTTCATAGATTAAATTAATCTTCAAAATCTCTATACATCATAGTCTCTTTGGTTATAGTCTCACAGTCTCTGCAGACTGTAGTTTCTATAGATTATAGTTTCATTGTTTATAATCTATTGGTTGTAGTCTCATAGGTTATAGTCTTATAGGTTATAGTTTCATAGGCTAGTCTCTAAGGTTTAGTCTTTATAATTTATAATCTTTATAGGTTATAGTTTCTATAGGTAATAGTCTTATAGGTTATAGTCTTTATAGGTTATAGTCTTTATAGGTTATAGTTTCTATAGGTTATGGTCTTTATAAATTATAGTTTCTATAGGTTATAGTTCCTATAGGTTTAGTCTTTATAGGTTATAGTCTCTATAGGTTATAGTCTCTATAGGTTATAGTCTCTATAGGTTATAGTCTTTATAGGTTATAGTCTTTATAGGTTATAGTTTCTATAGGTTTAGTCTTTATAATTTATAATCTGTATAGGTTATAGTTTCTATAGGTAATAGTCTTATAGGTTATAGTCTCTATGGGTTATAGTCTTTATAGTTTATAGTCTCTATATGTTATAGTCCCTATAGGTTATAGTCTTTATAGGTTTTAGTCTTTATAGCTTATAATCCCTATAGGTTATAGTCCCTATAGGTTATGCACTTTATAAATTATAGGCTCGATTGGTTATAGTCTTTATAAGTTATAGTCTTTGTAGTTTCTATAGGTTATAGTCTTTATAGGTTATAGTCTTTATAGGTTATAGTTTATATTTTATAATCTCTATGGGTTATAGCTTTATAGGCTATAGTGTCTATAGATTATAGTTTATAGGTTATAGCCTTGTTAAGCTATAGTCTCATAGGTTATATTTCTCAGTGGATTATGAATTATTGTTAATAAGTGCTCATTGCTAAACAACAAATTATAAATAGCATTTTCATACCAACTTTGTGCAATGAAAGTCAAACATGGACCCTTTCTAAATCACATTTAAGAAAGATCAATATATGTGAGATGTGATGCTTGAGAAAAGTAACAAACAACACAAGAAGAGATAGAATACCAAATGAAACCATAAGAAAAATGGTAGGAATAAAACCCTGCCAAGAATATATAGAACAACAACTTAAATGGTTGGGCCACCTGGTCAGAATGAATCCTCACCAATCACCATCAAGGGCGTTCTTCTCGATAATGCATGGAAAAATACCAAGAGGAAGACCTAGAAGAAGATGGATAGGTGCAGTGACAGAGACATGTAACAACAAAGAAAAATCACTAATTCAGACAGTTGACAGTTCGAGCAGCTCAAGAACAACAAATGATATAACCACGACACCTTTTAGGTGTCAGTGAAAAGAGAAAAGAAAGAAAGAAAGTGCTCATTAAACTAATATCTCAATGTACATTGGCCCATCTTTTGTTTCTTTATTGGTTTATGTTTTATATTTGGTCAGGTTTTGCAGTAGTGCCTGCTGGTGGAGGCGCCACATTGGCTGGCGGAATGATTGTGAAGTTCTTCAGTCTGAAGGTTCGGGGATCCTGCGATTGTGCATGGTCATGTCATTCTTATTATGTTGCATGACCTTGACTTTACTCATGGAGTGTGACTTAAGTTCCTTTGCTGGAATCACGTTGCCTTATGGACAGACCAATGTTGAGTGAGTTGTGTTTATATGTTTCTCACTCTGCCCTCTTTTGTTATGGAATCAGTTTTATGGACAGACCAATGTTGAGTGAGTTGTGTTTATACGTTTCTCACTCTGCCCTCTTTTGTTATGGAATCACATTGTTTTATGCGCAGACCAACATTGAGTGAGTTATGTTGAAATGTGTCTTTCTCCTGTCCTTTGTTATTGAGTCACATTGCCTAGTGGGCAGACCAACATTGAGTTATGTTGAAATGTGTCTTTCTCCTGTCCTTTGTTATTGAGTCACATTGCCTAGTGGGCAAACCAACATTGAGTGAGTTGTGTTGAAATGTCTCTTTCTCCTGTCCTTTGTTAGTGAGTAACATTGCCTAGTGGACAAACCAACATTGAGTGAGTTATGTTGAAAAATTTCTCTTTCTCCTGTCCTTTGTTATTGAGTCACATTGCCTAGTGGGCAGACCAATGTTGAGTGAGTTGTGTTGAAATGTCTCTTTCTCCTGTCCTTTGTTATTGAGTCACATTGCCTAGTGGGCAGACCAACTTTGAGTGAGTTATGTTGAAATGTCTCTTTCTCCTGTCTTTTGTTAGTGAGTCACATTGCCTAGTGGGCAGACCAACATTGAGTGAGTTATGTTGAAATGTCTCTTTCTCCTGTCTTTTGTTATTGAGCCACATTGCCTAGTGGGCAAACCAACATTGACTGACTTATGTTGAAATGTCTCTTTCTCCTGTCCTTCGTTATTGAGTCATATTGCCTAGTGGGCAGACAACATTGAGTGAGTTATGTTGAAATGTCTCTTTCTCCTGTCCTTTGTTATTGAGTCACATTGCCTAGTGGGCAGACAACATTGAGTGAGTTATGTTGAAATGTCTCTTTCTCCTGTCCTTCGTTATTGAGTCATATTGCCTAGTGGGCAGACAACATTGAGTGAGTTATGTTGAAATGTCTCTTTCTCCTGTCCATTGTTATTGAGTCACATTACCTAGTGGGCAGACCAACATTGAGTGAGTTATGTTGAAATGTCTCTTTCTCCTGTCCATTGTTATTGAGTCACATTGCCTAGTGGGCAGACCAACATTGAGTGAGTTATGTTGAAATGTCTCTTTCTCCTGTCCTTTGTTATTGAGTCACATTGCCTAGTGAGCAGACCAACATTGAGTGAGTTGTGTTGAAATGTCTCTTTCTCCTGTCCTTTGTCAATGACCAACAAGACAAGCTGACACACCTTATGTTGTTTTGTAAAACAACAGTGTCTTCTTATGTTGCTGTGTCCAATCATTGCTCTTTTTCTTGTTCATCCTTAAAAGAACGATAACCGGACATAGATGTGTTGTGGTTACAGCAATCTGTGATATCTGTGCCCTCTAGCCCAACATTTCCAACATCAACACAACATTTTTGTGTGTACTAACTTGTCTTATTTCTTCAATCCCTGCTTGTTTGTCCAGACTTTGTGTACTAACTTGTCTTATCTCTTCAATCCCTGCTTGTTTGTCCAGACTTTATGTACTAACTTGTCTTATTTCTTCAATCCCTGCTTGTTTGTCCAGACTTTATGTACTAACTTGTTTTATTTCTTCAATCCCTGCTTGTTTGTCCAGACTTTATGTACTAACTTGTCTTATTTCTTCAATCCCTGCTTGTTTGTCCAGACTTTATGTACTAACTTGTCTTATTTCTTCAATCCCTGCTTGTTTGTCCAGACTTTGTGTACTAACTTGTCTTGTCTCTTCAATCCCTGCTTGTTTGTCCAGACTTTGTGTACTAACTTGTCTTGTCTCTTCAATCCCTGCTTGTTTGTCCAGACTTTATGTACTAACTTGTCTTATCTCTTCAATCCCTGCTTGTTTGTCCAGACTTTATGTACTAACTTGTCTTATCTCTTCAATCCCTGCTTGTTTGTCCAGACTTTGTGTACTAACTTATCTTGTCTCTTCAATCCCTGCTTGTTTGTCCAGACTTTGTGTACTAACTTGTCTTGTCTCTTCAATCCCTGCTTGTTTGTCCAGACTTTGTGTACTAACTTGTCTTGTCTCTTCAATCCCTGCTTGTTTGTCCAGACTTTGTGTACTAACTTGTCTTGTCTCTTCAATCCCTGCTTGTTTGTCCAGACTTTTTAGCCTTTCACCAGACCCACTACAGGAATGTACAGTCGGCTCTTGGTGATATTCATATAAAGTTCACTTCCTTGGGGCTTCGCTAGAGGTAAAAAGTTAGTGTTCGCTAACATCATCACTGTGTTCACACTCAGGGGGACTGGGTGATCTAGAGGTAAAAAGTTGGTGTTCGCTAACAACATCACTGTGTTCACTCTCAGGAGGACTGGATGGTCTAGAGGTAAAAAGTTGGTGTTCGCTAACAACATCACTGTGTTCACTCTCAGGGGACTTGGTGGTCTAGAGGTAAAAAGTTGGTGTTCGCTAACAACATCACTGTGTTCACTCTCAGGAGGACTTGGTGGTCTAGACGTAAAAAGTTGGTGTTCGCTAACAACATCACTGTGTTCACTATCAGGGGGACTGGGTGGTCTAGAGGTAAAAAGTTGGTGTTCGCTAACAACATCACAACTCTTCAAATTTTGAACTGACAGTCATATTTTTTTTATCTTTTCAGATTAGTCATATCTTATCTTAAAGACAGTTTTAAAGTTGTTATCTTATCTTAAAGACAGCTAAATACAAGCACCAGATTACATGACTTTATCTTACCCTTCCATTTCTTGTTTATTGTGTGTCAAAAAAAAATTATGAATTGTACAATATTATATCTACTCAAAATTCCTGTTGCAAAAACATGGACATTAAGTAAGAAATCAGAGCAGAAAATTGCAGTCTTCGAATTGTGGATCTAAATAAAATGGGGAGAATTGGGTGGAAGCTAAAGAAGACAAACAAGGAAGTTATGAATCAACTGGAAATGAAAAAATAACTACTTAACGCAAAAAAAGACAACTGAAATTTGTGTGCATGTGAAGAGATATAATACACTAATTAAAGTCATCTTGTGGGCATGTGAAGAGATATAATACACTAATTAAAGTCATCTTGTGGGCATGTGAAGAGATATAATACACTAATTAAAGTCATCTTGTGGGCATGTGAAGAGATATAATACACTAATTAAAGTCATCTTGTGGGCATGTGAAGAGATATAATACACTAATTAAAACCATCTTGTGGGCATGTGAAGAGATATAATATGCTAATTAAAGTCATCTTGTGGGCATGTGAAGAGATATAATACACTAATTAAAGCCATCTTGTGGGCATGTGAAGAGATATAATACACTAATTAAAGTCATCTTGTGGGCATGTGAAGAGATATAATACACTAATTAAAGCCATCTTGTGGGCATGTGAAGAGATATAATACACTAATTAAAGCCATCTTGTGGGCATGTGAAGAGATATAATACACTAATTAAAGCCATCTTGTGGGCATGTGAAGAGATATAATACACTAATTAAAGTCATCTTGTGGGCATGTGAAGAGATATAATACACTAATTAAAGCCATCTTGTGGGCATGTGAAGAGATATAATACACTAATTAAAGCCATCTTGTGGGCATGTGAAGAGATATAATACACTAATTAAAGCCATCTTGTGGGCATGTGAAGAGATATAATACACTAATTAAAGCCATCTTGTGGGCATGTGAAGAGATATAATACGCTAATTAAAGCCATCTTGTGGGCATGTGAAGAGATATAATACGCTAATTAAAGTCATCTTGTGGGCATGTGAAGAGATATAATACGCTAATTAAAGCCATCTTGTGGGCATGTGAAGAGATATAATACACTAATTAAAGCCATCTTGTGGGCATGTGAAGAGATATAATACGCTAATTAAAGCCATCTTGTGGGCATGTGAAGAGATATAATACGCTAATTAAAGCCATCTTGTGGGCATGTGAAGAGATATAATACGCTAATTAAAGCCATCTTGTGGGCATGTGAAGAGATATAATACGCTAATTAAAGCCATCTTGTGGGCATGTGAAGAGATATAATACACTAATTAAAGCCATCTTGGAAGGGAAGGTACAAGGTAGAGGAGGCAGACCAAGACTAAAGTGGACTGATAACATCAAAAGATGGACAGGTGAATGTAAGACAATGTGTATGATCAAAACAAGAGACAGAGTAAAATGGCGCTCCATGGTAGCCACCTTCTGATGTGGAGATATTGTTGTTGTTGATAAAATAAAAGATTAATAAACTAATAGTTATTTAATTACCAATATCTTATCTGAACTCTGAAGCCTGTCTTCTTGATGCACCTCCACAGAACCAGAACTTTTCTTGGTAAAAACCTGGTGAATTCCTGCAATGAGAACTGTTCCTGTAAGGAGACAGATTTCTTTCCAATGTGTGGTCGAGACAATGTCATGTACTTCTCCCCTTGTTACGCTGGCTGCAACAACATGTTCCATGATCAACAAGCAGTGGGTTTTTTTTTTTTTTTAATATTATTTGCCCATTAACATTCACTCTGATGCATTGTGGGAAGCTGTAGTTTTCTATTCTGTAGAACAACGTTGTGTGTAATGTACATAACATGTAAGAGTCCTGCCATGCCAAGTGACTTATAGGGAATATGGTGTTAGTGGCCATCATTTTTACAGACCTTCAGCAATGATTCTTGGGGTAATGTAGTCAGTATTATGACTGTGCCACTTTACTTTCCCAGAAAAAAATCCGGTACCAATTTAAGGCTGGGTGAACTGAGAAGCCATCGATCAGGATCAAACCCAATCTCTGGTCCTTTGTAGTCCAGTTCACTAAAAACTGAGCTGTCACGGTTCCCTAATGTTGTGTGTGGTGAGATACAATGTGGCTCCTGTGCAAATTCTGACATGTAAAAGTAAAGATGGTTAGACTTGCAGTCTGCCCTACGTGCTTTTATCATTTAAAAAGGACAATAGAAAGATAGGTGACAATGCTTGAAATCCACTCAAAACTACAAACACCAAACAAAGAACTTATCAGAGATATTTCTTTCACTGGAGAGTCTGGCAGTGTTAAGGTTAATGTGGATAACAAATTGTGGAAGGACATGATTGCCTATGCCAACTGGTATGGCACATGATGATGATGATAGTGAACTATGATATTGAGAATATGAAACTGAACACTAAAAAAGAAAGAAGAAAAATGGAGTCCACTACCAGTCCATGCATTATATGTTACATAATATGACTTTGTATTTTATGTTATATGTTACATAATATGACTTTGTATTTTATGTTATATCTTACATTAGTATGTATGTTATGGAATATCATCTATGACTTGGGCTTGTCAAGGTGGGAGATGCCGAATGGGAGCATTATATAGGAGTCCAAAGAAAACTTGTTAGCCAACACAACACCAGAGTTGTTAGTCACTACATGTTGATGGATATTCTTCGGAGGAGATCTAAGCACTTTTGGACTTGACTTATGCACTGAGGATACACCTTTGAACTAAACTAATCTAATTTAATTCTGTCTTTCACATGATATAATTTAAAAGGAAGTGCATTTGTGTGGTGTTTAAATTTAACTATATTTCACACATGCATGCACAAACTAGCATAATCAGGGAACACAACAACCATTGAACAAGCAGCCACGTGTTGTCAAGAGCAACCGTTTCACAGCTGGAAGGGACTAGATATCATCATCATTTTTATTTATTCTTCTTCTTCTTCTTTCCTTCCTCAGCTGCCTTTCAACGTCGAGGGGAGATATAATTTGTGGTCTTTTGCTCTTCTGTTCGCCTCTGCTGCTGTTATGTTTCCTAGTGCTTCTAATATTCCATCGATCCATCTTTTTCATGGTCGACCCTTGGGTATGGTATTCTCACAACGTTTGCTGAAAGCACATTGTGTTGTGTTTTGATCTTTCTGCCTTGTCACGTGGCCAAACCATTTTATCTGTTGTTTCCTTATATATTCTATGGCGGGGGCTGTTCCTAGCTTTTTTCTCAGTTCTTCATTTCTGATCTTATCTCTCAGACTGTTTCCTGTCATTCATCTAACACATTTCATCTCTGTAGAGGTTATTTTTCTTATTGTTCTTGCATCTAGGGTCCAGGACTGGCATATTTTTATTTATTAAATGATAATAATGTGTAAAAGGTCAGGCCAGGTAATTTTTCCTGCTACTGTATGCAGTAGACAGTACAACCTTTGCAGGTATGCTCGGGAGAGTAAAAGGCTAAGGGAGAGTACCCTAAAGTAATACAACCTCGCTGCCTTGTAGGTGGGACTTTTTTGTCAAAAGCTAGAGGAGACACCTGTAAACAAACCAATGGAAGGTAACAGAAAATCACAGTCATAACTTCTTCATATAATCATGGGTCACCACAATTATAGGTATGTTGAGAGTAACATGGACAACTAAGAAGAGTAATGAAAATGTTCTGAAAGAGGCCAAAGCAAAGAGAGAGCTAATTTCCAATATTAGGAAGAAACAATCATCATTTTTTGGCCATGTTATGAGAAGAGAACAACTGGAATATATTGTAACAACTGGGAAAATTGAGGGACAAAGAGATAGAGGGAAGCAAAGAGAAAAGATACCAGACAGCTTAACAGAATAGCTTGGCAGAATGTCAACAACAGAAATGATAAATAACTTTGATATCAAAGTTGTGGAGAGACATGGTCACCTATGCCAGCAGGCATGGTACTTGATGATGATGATGAATGTGCTAAAACGTAGCTCTTGACTGTGTCTATTACCACTTGAATCTTCTTCTTAATACTTTTTGTTATTGCAACTTTGTATTGCAGCAAAAATATTCAAACTGCAGCTGTGTTAACTACAACCTCACAGCAACAGACTACACAGAGGCAGCACTTATGCTGGAGAGTTTGGAAAATGTGATCATAAATGCAAATGGCTGACCGCGTTTCTTGTGTGCCTCGCAGTCATGATAGTTTTTGTGTTTATAAACTCCATGCCTTCTCTTACAGCCACATTACGGTGAGTACAATGGCTTCTCTTACAGCCACATTACGGTGAGTACAATGGCTTCTCTTACAGCTACATTACGGTGAGTACAATGACTTCTCTTACAGCTACATTACGGTGAGTACAATGGCTTCTCTTACAGCTACATTACGGTGAGTACAATGACTTCTCTTACAGCTACTTTACGGTGAGTACAATGGCTTCTCTTACAGCTACATTACGGTGAGTACAATGGCTTCTCTTACAGCTACATTACGGTGAGTACAATGGCTTCTCTTACAGCTACATTATGGTGAGTACAATGGCTTCTCTTACAGCCACATTACGGTGAGTACAATGACTTCTCTTACAGCTACTTTACAGTTAGTACAATGCCTTCTCTTACAGCTACTTTACAGTGAGTGCTATGACTTCTCTTACAGCTACATTACGGTGAGTACAATGACTTCTCTTACAGCTACTTTACAGTGAGTGCAATGACTTCTCTTACAGCTGCATTACGGTGAGTACAATGGCTTCTCTTACAGCTACATTATGGTGAGTACAATGGCTTCTCTTACAGCCACATTACGGTGAGTACAATGGCTTCTCTTACAGCCACATTACGGTGAGTACAATGGCTTCTCTTACAGCTACATTACGGTGAGTACAATGGCTTCTCTTACCGCTACATTATGGTGAGTACAATGGCTTCTCTTACAGCTACATTACGGTGAGTACAATGCCTTCTCTTACAGCTACATTACAGTGAGTACAATGGCTTCTCTTACAGCTACATTACGGTGAGTACAATGGCTTCTCTTACAGCTACATTACAGTGAGTACAATGACTTCTCTTACAGCTACATTACGGTGAGTACAATGACTTCTCTTACAGCTACTTTACAGTGAGTGCAATGACTTCTCTTACAGCTACATTACGGTGAGTACAATGGCTTCTCTTACAGCTACATTACGGTGAGTACAATGACTTCTCTTACAGCTACTTTACAGTGAGTGCAATGCCTTCTTTAGTATCTACATTATGGTCATATGGTGCATGCAATTCCTTTTCTAAGTCATGTTTCGGTGAAGACAATACCTTCTTTTACACCCACATTTTGGTGAGAGTAACATCTTCTTTTAGAGCAATGTTATATTGACTCATCATCATCATCATCAAGTTCCAGGCCTGCTGGCATAGGTGATCATGTCTCTTCATAACTTTCGATCATGACATTTATTTATCATTTCTGTTGTTGACCTTCTGCCAAGCCATTCTCTTAAGCTGTCTGGTATCTTTTCTCTTTGCTTCCCTCTATCTCTTCATCCCTCAATTTTTCCAGTTACAATATATTCCAGCTGTTCTCTTCTCATTACATGGCCAAAAAAATGATGATTATTTCTTCCTAATATTGGAAATTAGCTCTCTTTTTGCTTTGACCTCTTTCAGAACATTTTCATTACTCTTCTTAGCTGTCCATGGTATTCTCAACATTCTTCTGTAAAACCACATTTCTACAGACTCCAGTGATTTTCTTGTCTATTGTCCTATTGTCCATGATTCGCATCCATATGTGAAAACTGGCTCTACATAACATTTAAGAACTCTTTTATTTGTTTCTATTGTCAAAAATGGATTGCATAGTATCTTCCCCATTTGTTGACTACAAATGCCAAAATCATAAATTGTCTATTGTCAACCTCTCAACTCCTCATACTAAGTTCTGCTTTCTATCTTCTTTTTTTTATGACATGAAGAAAATGTAATTTCCTTGATAGAACTCATTAGAGTATGCATTCAGCAATTTGTTTTGCATTTAATATTTTACTAATCAACTGTTTGAGATTGATTCCTTTTCTACTCTTTTACTGCTCATAGAGTAGGATGTTTTCATACAGTGTCTTGCATTTGTTGCTGTTTTGGGCGAACCTTTCCAGCTCTGAATTTGTTCTGCTTGTCCTTCTTCTTACTGGTATTCAGTAAACAATAGCAGCAACATCACAATGTCAATCACAATATTTTGTGACTTAGGCACAATGTATGGAAGATTGGTTTGTGATTGAGTTATGAATGACTGGTGAGATTAAATATGAATTAGAAATCAGGTGTGGCTTAGTGGGAGAAAATATGTGAACAGTCAATACTGACATGGATGATCAGTCAGAACACACTTTCAAGAAGCTTGGGACAGGTGGTGGAGAGGATATGATACTTATGATTGGTATACCCCAACTGCAATAACATTTCACAGCATTTGTATAGGAACAGCAGATCCGATCAGAAGCAATGTTCAGAACAAGTTTTTAAAATAACATGCACAATCAATTGGTGATTCTGACTGACGCACTGTCAGTACTAACAGCTCTAAAAAGCCCCAGGAACAATGAACTAGATGACTTGAGAACAACCCTAAACCAACTATGCAATAACTTCCAGAGAGTAGTCATTCAGTGGATACCATCACACTGTAATATACATGGGAGCGAACGCGCAGACAAATTAGCTAAAGAGGGAGGGAGATTACCACAAGAGAACCATCCGCACAGTTATGATGAAGCCAAACCATCCTCAAAGGTCAGTACCATGAAAATGGAAATGAGAACACCCAAAGCATAATAAGAGGGATGGATACCTCCAACTATCAAATAGGGATCAAGTCATCATACTTCGCCTACGCACTGGCCACAATAGAATGAGAAACCATATGTTGACCAAATTCAAAATAGGTACAACCAGCCATTGCCACTGCACAACATGACAACAAAACATGTTCTACAGGATTGCCCCCAGTACACAAACCTGAGAAGGACAATGTGGTCCACACCCACCTCCCTGGAAGAGAAACTATATGGGGCAATTGAATCACTTAAACTGACAGCTGACTTCATGAGAGAGTCTGGAATCCTACTCTGATTGAGTCTTGATCGCAGAGAGAGAGAGAGAGAACAAGTTTAATTATTATATGCCTAGTGTAAGCTTTCAAGCTCAATGCAACAGGAAGTTAATGAACAGGAGTTATGTCCTTATGGGAGCCTGCCCCTCCCTAGAGTGTCCAGAATTACAAGGGCTGAAACATTTTCTTGATAAGGGTATTTTTCTAATAATCTGATTGCCTCCTTCTGTGAAGCTCTGTATAGAGAGTTTCTGATCAGTACTTATTCCGTGGGTAAATAAATACACTTACCCTATTTATTTTTATTTTTACCGGACAAACCTATCCAGTTCTTTCAATCTTATCCTTGTCCCTCTGATGTCTATTTTTAACCTTTTTCTCATGAACAACTAGAAGCACGAATTAGTGTCCTCATGTGTGTGGTGGGGATGTGTCATATTGGACACGAATTAGTGTCCTCATGTGTGTGGTGGGATGTGTCATATAGAAGCATGAATTAGTGTCCTCATGTGTGTGGTGGGGATGTGTCATATTGGACACGAATTAGTGTCCTCATGTGTGTGGTGGGGATGTGTCATATAGAAGCATGAATTAGTGTCCTCATGTGTGTGGTGGGGATGTGTCATATAGAAGCATGAATTAGTATCCTCATGTGTGTGGTGGGGATGTGTCATATAGAAGCATGAATTAGTGTCCTCATGTGTGTGGTGGGTATGTGTCATATAGAAGCATGAAATAGTGTCCTCATGTGTGTGGTGGGGATTTGTCATATTGGAGAAGGTGCTGAGGGGGGGGGGGGAGGGGGTGTCTATGGAATTGTCCAATCTTCAGTGATGATGATCTGTTGATTTGACTTGATTGGGGCATTCAATGCAAGGCCAATAACCCAAGGAAGATGAAAATCTTACTTCACCTTCAAGTTGGCTCCACACAAATAAAGTAAAAGCGAAGTACGAGACTTGAATCGGCATCTTAGCTTTCAAGTTTTAACCCATATGTGCTCGGCTGCCTATCCAGAGGTCTCCGAACAATTCTGCATAGTTACACTCAAACATCAAAACTCACAATGCAAGGCAGCATTTGTGACATATCATCCCAGAGAAAGAGGAAATTTGTCTTTTTTTTTTTTTAACCACAGGTACAATTCCCACTGCTTCCAGTGGGAATTGCTTGCTTGCTTGCTTGCTTGCGTTCACCTGATGACTAAAGTATTCTAGAGTATTCGTAGACTATAGAATTCCTCTTCATCATCCGCCCTTAAAAGGACGTTTAGTGGGTGTGTCTGTGTTGTGTTGTGGTTTGCAGTACAACTGTGATATTTGCGCCTTTCTTCTCAACACATCCGACTTCAGCATGATGTTTTTGAGTACCGGGTTGTCTTCCCTCTTTGATCCCTACTCACGTGGCCAGACTAGACAGGTTAGTCTGTTACTAGAGGCACCGCGGAGAGGTGGAGTAGGGTCTGAATGGTTCTGGTTCACGATTCTGGCACAAGCCATCAGCTGTGGGTCGCTGACAACTTCCAGCTTTGGTGCTGTGAGGCGCGCCTTCGCCTCCAAGTGGGAATTGAACACGGGTTATCAGAATACCAGTAGCCCAGTTGGATGGTTTTTCCAAATAGGCTATTGAGGCCCCAACAAAAATAAGTTAGCATCAAAACAAGGTTGTGCCTAACAGTAGCAAAGCTGAAGTCATCAGCATCTCATAGCAGATGACTTGTACTAGGGTCAGTGAAACCAAACATCAGGACTCTACTCCACCTTTTCATGGTGCCTCTAGTAACAAACTAACCAGTCTATTCTGGCCAAGTGAGTAGGGATTGAGGTGGAAGGCAACCCTGTACTCCAAAATACCTTGCTGAAGTCGGATGTGTTGGGCTGAAAGGCGCAAATATCACAGTTCTACTGCAAATTATAACACAACACATATACCCCCACTTAAGGTCCTTTTTAAGTGTGGATGACAAAGAGGTGTATTGCTTTAGTCCTCAGTCAAACATAAGCAAGCAGCAAGCAAAACAAGGTTGGTTAACAAAATCATCACTATATTGTCAGAATAATATGTTTTATATGAAATAACTAAACTTTTAACACATTTGACTAAGTCGTTGTATACCTCCAAAAATATAACTGGCCACTACAATCTGTACATCTATGGCATCTGTACATCTATGGCATCTGTACATCTATGGCATCTGTACTTCTATGGCATCTGTACATCTATGGCATCTGTACTTATATGGCATCTGTACATCTATGGCATCTGTACTTCTATGCTGATGTTTCCACTTGTTTTCTTGTTATCAGATGTGTTCCAGATCATCAAAGGTCATTTGGTCTGGGGATACAGTGGATAGTGGCAAGATGTTTGGGTAGGTATCATTATCATATATTTGGGTAGGTCTCATTATAATTTGGGTAGGTATCATTATCACATGTTTGAGTAGGTATCATTATCATATGTTTGGGTAGGTGTCATTATCATATGTTTGGGTAGGTGTCATTATCATATGTAGAGTAGGTGTCATTATCATATGTTTGGATAAGTATCATTGTCATATGTTTGGTAGGTATCATTATCATATGTTTGGGTAGGTGTCATTATCATATGTTTGGGTAAGTATCATTATCATATGTTTGGGTAGGTGTCATTATCATATGTTTGGGTAGGTGTCATTATCATATATTTGTGTGTGTATTATTATCATATATTTAGGTCGGTCGGCGTAGGTGGTATCATATGTATATATTATATACATATTAGGTAGGTATCATATGTTTGGGTAGGTATCATTATCATATGTTTGGGTAGGTATCATTATCATATGTTTGGGTAGGTATCATTATCATATGTTTGGTTAGGTATCATTATCATATGTTTGGGTAGGTATCATTATCATATGTTTGGGTAGGTATCATTATCATATGTTTGGGTAGGTATCATTATCATATGTTTGGGTAGGTATCATTATCATATGTTTCGGTAGATATCATTATCATATGTTTGGGTAGGTATCATTATCATATGTTTCGGTAGATATCATTATCATATGTTTGGGTAGGTATCATTATCATATGTTTCGGTAGATATCATTATCATATGTTTGGGTAGGTATCATTATCATATGTTTCGGTAGATATCATTATCATATGTTTGGGTAGGTATCATTATCATATGTTTGGGTAGGTATCATTATCATATGTTTCGGTAGATATCATTATCATATGTTTGGGTAGGTATCATTATCATATGTTGGACTTGCTTGGTTGGTTGTGTTGAATGTTCTCAATGTTTTATCTTTAGTGTGTGAATCAGTTCTCTTGTTAATCTTATCTTTCTATTCCAATATTTTCTACGGTCCTGTTTCTTCTCTTTATCTGTTCATCTCACTATTACAGCACAACAATTTTAGTTACAGTGTACAGTAGCTTCTGACTCCTTGTTCTTCTTTTACCCCACTCCCCCAAATAAATGCCTAAGAAAAATACTCTGTGTACAATCGTATGAGTTCAAGACAAAAATATTGAAATAAAAGAAATGGACATGAAACCAAAGATCTCATCTACAATTAAGGAAAGAAGATGGACATGTGCTGAGAAGAGACAACAAGAGAATTCCAAAACAGGCTCTTCTATGGGAAACATCAGGATATAGAAAAAGAGGAAGATCTAAAGAGACACTTACAAGAACACTTATAAGAGAAGCAAAGTTGGCAGGCATAGATTCATTAAATGAGATCGAATATCTCGCCCAGAATAGAGATGGGAGACAAAATATGTGCGCAGGATTGCCCTTTAAAAAATGGACAGTTTGTAGATAAATTGTAAAACCAATGAAAAGATAATCATCATCATTATGTGCCATACAGGTTGGCGTAGGTGATCATGTCCCTCCACAAACTTCTATCTTCAGTGCATCGTATCAGTTCTGTTGTTGACTGTTTTCCATGCCATGACACCAAGCTATCCAGTATTTTCTCTCTTTGTCGCCCGCGATCTCTCTTTCCTTTTATTTTTGCCAGTTGTAACCAAGTATTCCAACTTTCCTCTTCTCATGATGTGCCCGAAAAATGTTGATTGCTTCTTTCTTATGTTTTAAGATAATCATAGTGTTAAAAAAAGGGAGACATTGCATTATTTTATTTTTCTAACTAGCCAGATTTTTGTAAATTTACAGGTTCAATTCCAGGCCCAATTCTGTTTGGAAAAATGTTTGATATGGCCTGCCTGGTATGGCAGAAGCAATGTGATGGAGGTGGTTCATGTTTCTTCTATGATAATCACAAATTGAGCATGTATCTTCTGGCACTGTCTCTTGCTTTCTCTTCAGCCGCATCAGTGTCATTTCTATCTGCTAACTGTTTTTATAAGGTAGGTGTTGTTGTGGTTGTACTGATGGTGTTTGTTGGTGATAATCATGTTAGCTGAAATAAGTAGTATGATGATAATATTGATAATTGATGATGATTTTGATAGTAATATTATTATTAATGATTATGATAGTGATGGTGATGATGTTTAATTATGATGATTATTGTAATGATGATAAACAGAAGTAATGGTAACAACAAAGAAAAAGACATCACCTCAGTGCAAAATAAAGTGAAGTGGAACAATATTAAAACATGTAAATGAATTTAAATATTTGGGAACTTTGTTAACTTCAGACGGAAGATTTACAAAAAAGGTGAGATGCAGAATGGCTCAGGCAAAAGCAGCTTTCCAAAAAATGAGGAAGATACTATGCAATCCATTTTTTACAATAGAAACAAGAAAAAGAGTTCTTAAATGTTATGTAGTGTCAGTCTTAACATGTGAATCATGGACAGTAGGACAACAAACAAGAAAATCACTGGAGTCTGTAGAAATGTGGTTTTACAGAAGAATGTTGAGAATACCATGGACAGCTAAGAAGAGTAATGAAAGCGCTCTGAAAGAGGCCAAATCAAAAAGAGAGCTAATTTCCAATACTAGGAAGAAACAATCATCATTTTTTGGCCATGTAATGAGAAGAGAACAACTGGAATATATTGTAACAACTGGAAAATTGAGGGATGAGGAGATAAAGAAAAGCAAAGAAAAAAATACCAGACAGCTTAAAATTGGCAGAAGGTAAACAACAGAAATGATAAATTACTGTCGAGATCAAAAGTTGTGGAGAGACATGATCACCTACGTCAGCAGGCCCGTTACTTGATGATGATGATGATGATGATGATTGTAATGATGATTATGTTGTTGATCATGATTTTAATGGTGAAATTGTTATTGATAATGGTGATAATGATGTTGATTATTCTTATGGGAATCTTTATAATGATATAATGTGCATTATGATAATGTTGATGACAATCATAATAATACTGATGTTCATTCATTCATCGGGTGCCATGTCTACATCAAAGGTTGGGTGAACATGGAGTTCCATTTTACTCTTCACCTTGATAGTGTATGCTATCATAGGTTCAACTTTCCATCTTTTGATGTTAAAATCCCACTTTAGTCTTAGTCTGCCTTTGTCTCGTCTACCTTGTACCTAAATAAATGTCAGTAGGTTATTGTGTCTCTCTACATGTCTGAAAAATGTCAGTTGTCGTGTTCAAATTGAGTTAAGTAGTTCCTTCTTCATTTTAAGTTGATTCAGAACTTTCTTATTTATCATCTTTTCTTTCCACTCAATTCTCCCCATTTTTCTATAGATCCAAATTTATGGGCTTTGATTTTCTTCTGTTTTCTTATATTGAGTTTAATGTTTATTGTCACATTTCATGGGCTTTGATTTTCTTCTGTTTTCTTATATTGAGTTTAATGTTTGTTGTCACATTTCATGGGCTTTGATTTTCTTCTGTTTTCTTATATTGAGTTTAATGTTTGTTGTCACATTTCATGGGCATTGATTTTCTTCTGTTTTCTTTTATAAGTTTAATGTTTGTTGTCTCATTTCATGGGCTTTGATTTTCTTCTGTTTTCTTATATGAGTTTAATGTTTGTTGTGCAACAGAGGTAACACTCAACATGACAATGGTTTTCGGATTTCTTGTTTTCATATCTAATGTCCATGTTTCTGCAGCATCCAGATATTGATAATGATGTTAATGATTATTATGTTGTTATATTTAATGAAACAATCTATCTGTCTATTGACATTCTGAGCTGTAATCGGCCCATAGGGCATAGACTCAGATACTCCTTCCCTATTTTGCAATCGACTTTCTAGCAGTCTCAATCCTTGCAAAGATCTTTTATAAAATCTCACCATTTGTCTCTGTTCTGTGCAAGCATCTTGATTTCATTGAGGGAGACAATTTCTGCTGATTTTTGCCTCTAGTATCAATGTTCTTTTCAGTGTTTCTCTGGGTCAGTCTCTTTTCCTCTTGCCTGTTGTTTCCCACTTGAGGGCTTGCTTTGCTATTCGGTTATTATCTCTTCTCATTACATGTCCATCATCTTTTCTTGATTACTGAAGATATTAGTGGTTGATTGGCAATTTCTCTAATTTCATCATTTGTTTTGAAATCATTCCGCACTATACCAAGTATTTTCCTTAGACATTTATTTTCAAATGCTTTCAGCTTTGTTTCTATATCTCTTGTTGTTTTCCAGCTCTCTCATGCATATGTAATGTGTTGATAGTACACTTGACTTGAATAGTCTAAGTTTTGTTTTTAAGCTGAATTGAAACAAAGGCAGTTTTTATATCTACACTGTTATAAACTTACAAAACTTAGACTATTCAAATCAAATGTACTATCAACCCTTACGTATGTGTGTGAAAGCTGGAAAACAACAAGAGACATAGAAACAAAACTGAACGCATTCGAAAATAAATGTCTAAGGTAAATACTTGGTATACCATGGAGCGATTTCAAAACAAATTAGGAAATTAGAGAAATCGCCAATCAACCACTAATATCTTCAGTAATCAAGAAAAGATGATGGTCATATGTTGGACATGTGATGAGAAGAGATAATAACCGAATATTAAAGCAAGCCTTCATGTGGGAAACAACAAGTAAGAGGAAAAGAGGAAGACCCAGAGAGACACTGAGAAGAACATTGATGAGAGAGGCAAGAGCAGCAGGAACCGGCTCCCTCAATGAGATAGAGCTGCTTGCACAGAACAGAGACAAATGGCGAGATTTGATCAAATATCTTTAAAAGAATTGAAAACTGCTAGAATAAAAAAATTAGATAAGAGAAGGGAGTATCTTGGTCTTCGCCCTATGGGCTGGCTACGGCTCGAAAGGTCAATAGAGATGGATAAATAGATAGAATAAACTTTATCTGTCTGACTTTACAGGTAAAGGAAGTCAGCGAAGACATAGTTCTCCAAGTAGAGAGTCCACCAAAACAGACATCAGGAAATGCTGTTGTTCCAGTCAGCAATGGCTCAGCTGAACACCACAACAGCAAAAGTGACAACAAAATTCCAGAAGAAAATTATTTTAACAAGACAAAGTTATGATGATGGTTAAACCGCAGACTTATTGAGCAAATGTTGTCTCTGCTTCTGGAGCGTAGGTAGAGCTCAAGACATCTAGTTATGGCTCATTGCTTCAAACAACTTTTCATATGATATGACTAAAAACATCTTGTCACATGACATGACTTAAAACATCTTAAGTCATATGTTATGACTTAAGACATATTGAAACTCTACATAACTTGAAACATATTGCCACATGTCATGACTTAAAGCATTTTGTCACATGATGTAACTGAAAGCATCTTGTCACATGACATGACTTAAAACTGTTATAATATATGATGAGATGTCTTAGATTATAACATGAAATAAGATGTCTTAAATCATAACTTAAAACAATAATTTTAAAATTATATCATGTGACAAGATGTCTTAAGTTATATAGCATCTGACTAGATGTTTTAAGTCATAACATATGACTTAAGACATACTGAAACTCTACATAACTTGAAACATCTTGTCACCTGTCATGACTTAAAGCATCTTGTCACATGATGTGACTTTAAAACATCTTGTCACATGATGTGACTGAAAGCATCTTGTCACATGACATGACTTAAAACATCTTAAGTCATATGTTATGACTTGAGACATATTGTCACTCTACATAACTTAAAACATCTTAAGTCATATGTTATGACTTAAAACATCTTGTCAGATGCTATATAACTTAAGACATCTTGTCACATGATATAATTTTAAAATTATTGTTTTAAGTTATGATTTAAGAAATCTTATTTCATGTTATAATCTAAGACACCTCATCATATATTATGACCTATTACATCTTGTTACATGGTAATGTTTATTGAAGGTCCCGGTATCACTGCAAACAAATTAAAATCCATAATTGCTCAACCGCCCGTGCCAGTGGAATCATCCAAATTACTAACTCATCTCCCAAACAAAGAAAGGTAGCTGTAGTCCCCATCATAGTAGTCTCAGCACAAGCCAAAAGACATAAGGCGAAACCGCACAGAAAGTGAACACAGCCAACTGTTCTTTGTCACATGATATCATCGTTCATCGTAAACAATTGGAATATCAAAACATGATCAAAACGGATGAAACACACAGCTCACGGTGTGCACAGAGCACTTAACTCGGTAGCTTCTGCAACAAGTC
Organism: Megaustenia siamemsis; assembly: GCA_032433765.1. Classification (NCBI taxonomy): domain Eukaryota; kingdom Metazoa; phylum Mollusca; class Gastropoda; order Stylommatophora; family Ariophantidae; genus Megaustenia; species Megaustenia siamemsis. The sequence goes on from JAVIAB010000101.1 coordinate 18,685,885, forward strand.
AGACTTGGAATATGAGGAAATTGCAACAAGGAACACTTTTCATACATAGCCTTCAATGGTTCCTGCCGCCTATCCACCATATTGACTGGAAGTTCACGTCCTTCTGAAAATGATGATCATCATATTTTTAAAAATGTATAGCGTTTGATGATGTTAGGACATTGTTTTTGACTCGAATTCCGAGCATATAAAACACAGTTAGTCATCGGATTATCCCCGTCGCACATCAAACAACAGACCATGAGATCTTCTTGCAATGTGAATTTGTGAAATTATAAACCACATATTAAAATTATAAATCACATGTCTACCCGGAGGCAGAGGCGCGCCTCACAGCACCAGAGCTGAAAGTTGTCAGCGACCCACAGCTGATGGCTTGCGCCAGGATCGGTAAACCAGAACCATCCAGACCCTGCTCCACCTCTCCGTGGTGACAGACTAGCCTGTCTAGCCTGTATTGTTTGGGAAACTCAGAGGGAGAGAATATGAGTATTTTACAGGGACTTAGGAGATAGGGGTGGGAGCCACGATAGCTCAGTCGTTAGTGAATTGGACTACAAAGGATAAGTGGTCGGGTTCAATCCTGATTTACGGCTTCCGGGTTCACCCAGCCTCATATAAAAAGTAAAGTGCCCCCGTTATGCTAAGTGGCGTATAGGTAATAAGGTGTTAGTAACCATATATTTTACAGACCTTCGGCACATGATTTTTGGGGTAATGTGGTCGGTATTATGCCCGTGCTGCTTTACTTCCCACAAAAAAATCCGGTACCCATTAAAGGCTGGGTGAACCCAGAAGCCGTCGATTGGGATCGAACCCTACCTCTTGTCTTTTGTAGTCCAGTTCACTAACCACAGAGCTATCGCAGCTCCCTCAGCCTCATATGGGTACCGGATATTTTTATTTTCTGGGAAAGTAAAGCAGCATGTGCATAATACCAACCAAATTACCCCAAAAATCCTGTGCCGAAGTATCTATAACAGTTATGGTCACTAACAGCATAGTCCCTCTACGCCACTTGACTCTTACTCTGTAGGTAAAACTTCAGCTTCTGGAGAACATTCTGGATTTAACTTCTGCTGCAGGGGAGGAAATTTGTTTATTTCAAAACAGAGTTTCTTCATGGCTTTGTCCTCCCCTGGTCTCTAGGTAGTGAAAACAAATATCTAGCCCTCTCTGGGTAGTGAAAACAAATATCTAGCCCTCTCTGGGTAGTGAAAACAAATATCTAGCCCTCTCTGGGTAGTGAGAACCAATATCTAGCCCTCTCTGGGTTGTGAAAACAAATATCTAGCCCTCTCTGGGTAGTGAAAACAAATATCTAGCCCTCTCTGGGTAGTGAGAACCAATATCTAGCCCTCTCTGGGTAGTGAAAACAAATATCTAGCCCTCTCTGGGTAGTGAGAACCAATATCTAGCCCTCTCTAGGTAGTGAAAACAAATATCTAGCCCTCTCTGGGTAGTGAAAACAAATATCTAGCCCTCTCTGGGTAGTGAGAACCAATATCTAGCCATCTCTGGATAGTGAGAACCAATATCTAGCACTCTCTGGGTAGTGAGAACCAATATCTAGCACTCTCTGGGTAGTGAGAACCAATATCAAGCCCTCTCTGGGTAGTGAGAACCAATATCAAGCCCTCTCTGGGTAGTGAGAACCAATATCTAGCACTCTCTGGGTAGTGAGAACCAATATCTAGCCATCTCTGGGTAGTGAGAACTATTATCTAGCCCTCTCTGGGTAGTGAGAACCAATATCTAGCCATCTCTGGGTAGTGAGAACCAATATCTAGCCCTCTCTGGGTAGTGAGAACCAATATCTAGCCCTCTCTGGGTAGTGAGAACCAATATCTAGCACTCTCTGGGTAGTGAGAACCAATATCTAGCCTCTCTGGGTAGTGAGAACCAATATCTAGCACTCTCTGGGTAGTGAGAACCAATATCTAGCACTCTCTGGGTAGTGAGAACCAATATCTAGCACTCTCTGGGTAGTGAGAACCAATATCTAGCCCTCTCTGGGAAGTGAGAACCAATATCTAGCCCTCTATGGGTAGTGAGAACTATTATCTAGCCCTCTCTGGGTAGTGAGAACCAATATATAGCCCTCTCTGGGTAGTGAGAACCATTATCTAGCCCTCTCTGGGAAGTGAGAACCAATATCTAGCCCTCTCTGGGTAGTGAGAACCAATATCTAGCCCTCTCTGGGTAGTGAGAACCAATATCTAGCCCTCTCTGGGTAGTGAGAACCAATATCTAGCCCTCTCTGGGTAGTGAGAACCAATATCTAGCCTTCTCTAGGTAGTGAGAACCAATATCTAGCCTTCTCTAGGTAGTGAGAACCAATATCTAGCCCTCTCTGGGTAGTGAGAACCAATATCTAGCCCTCTCTGGGTAGTGAGAACCAATATCTAGCTCTCTTGAAAATGAAAAAAGAACTGGAGGTCCCGTGTGCACACGTTAAAGAACCCTTGGCAGTTAAAAGTGGAAAAGAGTAAGCAAAAATGTCACTGCCCTGGCACAAATTGTTAAGCAGATCTACCCATGTCAGAGACAGGTGTGTCAGGCTTAAAGATACGGGAGAAATGTAAAAAAAAATATAGAAAAAAAACGGTATGATTAAAACCTGACATAATAAGTGGACGACACAAATTAGAACAACGTTTCGGCTGAGTAGGTCTTCAGCAGGGATAACATACAACACACACCCAGATATGTATTTAATTTTAAAAAATAATAATAATAATGATATGGAACTAGAATGAGAAAGAAACTAGAATAAAGAGTTCTTAAATGTTATGTAGAGCCAGTCTTAACATATGGATGCGAATCATGGACAATAGGACAACAGACAAGAAAATCACTGCAGTCTGTAGAAATGTGGTTTTACAGAAAAATTGTTGAGAATACCATGGACAGCTAAGAAGAGCAATGAAAACGTTCTGAAAGAGGTCAAAGCAAAAAGAGAGCTAATTTCCAATATTAGGAAGAAACAATCATCATTTCTTGGCCATGTAATGAGAAGAGAACAACTGAATATATTGTAACAACTGGAAAAATTGAGGGACAAAGAGATAGAGGGAAGCAAAGAGAAAAAATGCCAGACAGCATTCAACAACAAAAATGATAAATAACTGCCGAGATTGAAAGTTGTGCAGAGAAATGATCAACTACGCCAGTAGGCCCGGTACTTGATGATGAGAATGAGAATAAAAACGGTATGGTTAAAGCCTTACGTAATTAGTGGACGCCACAAATTAGAATGACATTCAGTTCAAAAGACCTTCAGCAGGAAGTAATATATTTTTTGTCATTACTCCTTACAATTAGCTTTACTGCAGCTTTACTTTTTAATGCATTTCTTTGCCCTGACACTAAAGGTACAAATAGTATAGCTTTGTTGTAAACTTGTGACACAATGTACCTACACCCACTCAATGGCTAAACCTAAAAAGGAAGAAAATTTGCACTTAGAAAAATCCACAAACAGCAGAGAACAAAAGACGGTTTGAACCAGGAACTAGCTAAAAGTTTTCATTGGTGCAGTTCTCACTTTGTCAAGATTCACTAGTCTAACTCCTAGCTTCAACTGCCTGTTATTGTTGTTTGTGGCTTTTCTGAGTTTAGTTAAAATGCATCTGTTCTTGTGTAATCTATGCCTACACTATAAAAGAGGTCAATGTTCAGCCATCGAATACATAAAGAAACAACAGATAAATTTGTTCGGCCACATAACAAGACAAAAAGAACTAATAATGACTCAAAGAGACATAAACAAACACTATGAAAATGCCAGATTAAGAGGAAGACCAAGAAAGAGATAGATAAAGGGAATACTAGAGTCACTAGGAGGGATAACACCAGAAGAGCAAAGAATCACAGATTGTATCTCCCCTCGATGCAACAGCAGCAGAGGAAGGATAGAAGAAGAAGAATGTTCAGAGAGTTGGTTTATTCAACCTCATAGTTCATCTGTCAAGGGATTAATCAGTATTCATTCATGTACAGGTGCTACTTTTACAATGTAAGTTATCTTTCGTCCCTTACTTGTGTACTTGTTCCTTCTAACAGCTTTCTACCTGCTGATCCCTTTTAATGCTCTAAATCAGTATTCATTCATGTACAGGTGCTACTTTTACAATGTAAGTTATCTTTCGTCCCTTACTTGTGTACTTGTTCCTTCTAACAGCTTTCTACCTGCTGATCCCTTTTAATGCTCTAAATCAGTATTCATTCATGTACAGGTGGTACTTTTACAATGTAAGTTATCTTACATCCTTACTCGTGTACTTGTTCCTTCTAACAGCTTTCTACCTGCTGATCCCTTTTAATGCTCTAAATCAGTATTCATTCATGTACAGGTGCTACTTTTACAATGTAAGTTATCTTTCATCCCTTACTTGTGTACTTGTTCCTTCTAACAGCTTTCTACCTGCTGATCCCTTTTAATGCTCTAAATCAGTATTCATTCATGTACAGGTGGTACTTTACAATGTAAGTTATCTTACATCCCTTACTTGTGTACTGTTCCTTCTAACAGCTTTCTACCTGCTGATCCCTTTTAATGCTCTAAATCAGTATTCATTCATGTACAGGTGGTACTTTTACAATGTAAGTTATCTTACATCCCTTACTCGTGTACTTGTTCCTTCTAACAGCTTTCTACCTGCTGATCCCTTTTAATGCTCTAAATCAGTATTCATTCATGTACAGGTGGTACTTTTACAATGTAAGTTATATTTCGTCCCTTACTCATGTACTTGTTCCTTCTAACAGCTTTCTACCTGCTGATCCCTTTTAATGCTGTAAATCAGGAGAATGCAGGACAAACTATTTTTTGCTTTCAGGGTAAAATAAAAGCTCTAATCTAAACACTTAGTGGTAGCTGCACTCGTCATGCGGCCATTGTTCTCTAGGCCTACCAACCCTCAGCAGACATCAGAAATGGGATAAATACTGTAAATATAGAGATAATTTCAGCTTTATTGCTCATCATCATCATCATCATCATCATCATCATCATCAAGTACGGGCCTACTGGCATAAGTTATCAAGTCTATCCACAACTTTCGATCTTGACAGCTATATATCATTTCTGTTGTTAACCTTCTGCCAAGCCATTCTCTTAAGCTGTCTGGTATCTTTTCTTTTTGCTTCCCTCTATCTCTTTGTCCCTCAGTTTTCCCAGTTGATACAATATATTCCAGTTGTTCCCTTCTCGTTACATGGCCAAAAATGATGATTGTTTCTTCCTAATATTGGAAATTAGCTCTCTTTTTGCTTTGGCCTCTTTCAGAACATTTTCATTACTCTTCTTAGCTGTTCATGGTATTCTCAACAATCTTCTGTGAAACAGCAGACATCAGAAATGGGATAATGCTGTAAATATAGAGATAAGTTGAGCTTTATTGTTCAAGCCATATTTTAAAAAAAAAGAGATTAACATGTTTTTAGAGTTGTTGATATATGTTTTATTTTGTACAGATAACTGCATCATTTGTTGAGAAAATACTCTCACTCTCTCTTTTCACTTCCTCCTATAAGTCAAAATCCTGTGTGTTACCGGGGCCTCATTGTGAGGGAGGTAAAGAATAGTGACACTGTGACCTTCCAAGCATGTCGTAAGAGGCGACTAAGGAGGTTGATCGATGGCTTGACAAGCTGTCATTGTAAAAAGTATTGTTATGGAAACAGAGCCATAGATTTTAGAGCAGTGATCTCTGCAATATGTGCCATTTTGGCACGCAAGGTTTCTGTTTTTGAGATTGTGGTTCTGCCCTATGTGCCATCTTCGGCTCGAAAGGACAATAGATAGAGAGATATAAGTCAAAAGCCCCATCATGCCAAGTAGCATATAGGGAATATGGTGTTAGTGACCAGAATTTGTACAGACCTTCTGCACATGATTTTTGGGGTAATGTGGTCGGTATTACGTCCATGCTACTTTACTTTCCCATAAAAAACCCGAAACCCATTTAAGGCTGGGTGAACTTGAAGCCGTGAGTCAGAATCAAACTGACCTCTTGTTCTTTGTAATCCAGTTCGCTAACCACTGAGCTATCACGGCTCTCACTTCCTCGTATACCTCTCTCTATATATTTTGTAGTTCTTGTCTTTCTTACAGCCTCAGATATTATCAATTGATGGTGTTGTAGCCTTTTTAAGATGGTATCTTATTCTGGGTCTACCGCAGGCTCTTCTTCTATCTCCTTTTATATGCATGTTTTTTTTAATGGTAGAGAATCTTTGACATTCTTACCAGACGAGCAAACCATTTCATTTGTTGCTTCTGTGTGTATTTTAGAACTGATTCACGCAAAATCTCTCTCTTATGACGTCATTTCCATTTCTGTCTTATCTGGTCACTCCAACAGCTTATTTTAAACATCTCATCTCTGTGGTGACAAGCTTTGAGGAAATTCACTAACTATTTATATTTTTAAAAAAAATTATAATCTTGATCATTGTGATCAACAAGTGTTCTAATTCAGGGGCTATAATTGTGTCTTGGATTAAAACAGAATAAAGTTCTTGGTTATGTCCTCATCATGTTGTTCACAGAGAGAGGAAATTATATTTATTGATATTTATTCACCTTGACCATGGCTTCTATTTATTGTTGTGGTTATATATTTAAAGAAATATGTTTGTTTCTAAATAAATAATGTTTTAAACAGCCTATTTTTGTGGTTATATATTTTTAAAATGTTTGTTTCTAAATAAAGATGGTTTTAAACAGTCTATTTTCGTGGTTATATATAAAAAAAATATACGTTTGTTTCTAAATAAAGATTGTTTTTAAACAGCCTATTTTGTGGTTATATATAAAAAATTTAATATATTTGTTTCTAAATAAAGATGGTTTTATACAGCCTATTGTTGTGAAATGATAATTTATGAAGGATTATCTTGGAAGGATCAAACATTAATATTCATTCAGACTGATATCTCGATACAAAAGATCTGACTGGTTCAGCTTCTGGACACAATAGATCTGACTGGTTCAACTTCTGAACACAATAGATCTGACTGGTTCAGCTTCTGGACACAATAGATCTGACTGGTTCAACTTCTGGACACAATAGATCTGACTGGTTCAGCTTCTGGACACAAAAGATCTGAATGGTTCAGCTTCTGGGCACAATAGATCTGACTGGTTCAACTTCTGGGCACAATAGATCTGACTGGTTCAGCTTCTGGACACAATAGATCTGACTGGTTCAGCTTCTGGGCACAATAGATCTGACTGGTTCAACTTCTGGACACAATAGATCTGACTGGTTCAACTTCTGGACACAATAGATCTGACTGGTTCAACTTCTGGACACAAAGATCTGAATGGTTCAGCTTCTGGACACAATAGATCTGACTGGTTCAACTTCTGGACACAATAGATCTGACTGGTTCAGCTTCTGGGCACAATAGATCTGACTGGTTCAGCTTCTGGGCACAATAGATCTGACTGGTTCAACTTCTGGACACAATAGATCTGACTGGTTCAACTTCTGGACACAATAGATCTGACTGGTTCAACTTCTGGACACAATAGATCTGACTGGCTCAGCTTCTGGACACAATAGATCTGACTGGCTCAGCTAATAGATCTGACTGACTCAGCTTCTGAACACGTTAGATATGACTAATTCAGCTTCTGGGCACAATAGATCTGACTAGTTTAGCTTCTGAATACAATAGATCTCACTGGTTCAGTTTCTGGGCACAATAGATCTGACTGGTTCAGCTTCTGAATACATAGATCTGACTGGTTCAGCTTCTGAACGCAATAGATCTGATTGGTTCAGCTTCTGAACACAATAGATCTGACTGTTCAGCTTCTGGGCACAATAGATCTGACTAGTTTAGCTTCTGAATACAATAGATCTCACTGGTTCAGTTTCTGGGCACAAGATCTGACTGGTTCAGCTTCTGAATACAATAGATCTGACTGGTTCAGCTTCTGAACGCAATAGATCTGATTGGTTCAGCTTCTGAACACAATAGATCTGACTGGTTCAGCTTCTGGACACAATAGATCTGACTGGTTCAGCTTCTGGACACAATAGATCTGACTGGTTCAACTTCTGGACACAATAGATCTGACTGGTTCAACTTCTGAACACAATAGATCTGACTGGCTCAGCTTCTGGACACAATAGATCTGACTGGCTCAGCTAATAGATCTGATTGGTTCAGCTTCTGAACACAATAGATCTGACTGACTCAGCTTCTGAACACGTTAGATATGACTAATTCAGCTTCTGGGCACAATCGATCTGACTAGTTTAGCTTCTGAATACAATAGATCTCACTGGTTCAGTTTCTGGGCACAATAGATCTGACTGGTTCAGCTTCTGAATACAATAGATCTGACTGGTTCAGCTTCTGAACGCAATAGATCTGATTGGTTCAGCTTCTGAACACAATAGATCTGACTGGTTCAACTTCTGGGCACAATAGATCTGACTGGTTCAGCTTCTGGACACAATAGATCTGACTGGTTCAACTTCTGGACACAATAGATCTCACTGGTTCAACTTCTGGACATAATAGATCTGACTGGTTCAGCTAATAGATCTGACTGGTTCAGCTTCTGAACACAATAGATCTCACTGGTCAACTTCTGGACATAATAGATCTCACTGGTTCAGCTAATAGATCTGACTGTTTCAACTTCTGGACACAATAGATCTGACTGGTTCAGTTTCTGGACACAATAGATCTCACTGGTTCAGTTTCTGGACACAATAGATCTGACTGTTTTCAACTTCTGGACACAATAGATCTGACTGGTTCAACTTCTGGACACAATAGATCTGACTGGTTCAGTTTCTGGACACAATAGATCTCACTGGTACAGCTTCTGGACACAATAGATCTCACTGGTTCAGTTTCTGGACACAATAGATCTCACTGGTTCAGCTTCTGGACACAATAGATCTCACTGGTTCAGTTTCTGGACACAATAGATCTCACTGGTTCAGCTTCTGGACACAATAGATCTCACTGGTTCAGCTTCTGGACACAATAGATCTCACTGGTTCAGCTTCTGGACACAATAGATCTCACTGGTTCAGTTTCTGGACACAATAGATCTCACTGGTTCAACTTCTGGACACAATAGATCTCACTGGTACAGCTTCTGGACACAATAGATCTCACTGGTACAGCTTCTGGACACAATAGATCTCACTGGTACAGCTTCTGGACACATTAGATCTGACTGGTTCAGCTTCTGACACAATAGATCTGACTGGTTCAACTTCTGGACACAATAGATCTCACTGGTTCAGTTTCTGGACACAATAGATCTCACTGGTTCAGTTTCTGGACACAATAGATCTCACTGGTTCAGCTTCTGGACACAATAGATCTCACTGGTACAGCTTCTGGACACAATAGATCTCACTGGTACAGCTTCTGGACACATTAGATCTGACTGGTTCAGCTTCTGGACACATTAGATCTGACTGGTTCAACTTCTGGGCACAATAGATCTGACTGGTTCAGCTTCTGGACACATTAGATCTGACTGGTTCAGCTTCTGGACACATTAGACCTGACTGGTTCAGCTTCTGGACACATTAGACTGACTGGTTCAGTTGCTTGACAGAATGGATCTGGCTGTTTAAGCTTCTGGTACACAATAGATTTGACCACACATGCTTCAGCTTTGGTGGCTGAGTGGTTAACGCCTAAGGTACTGACTAGAAGGTCCGAGAAGGGAACTTTCTTCAGACCCAGATGGTTCCAGGAACTTCAAATACCCCAATAGCCCTAAGGCATAAAAGGAACTATGTTTTGTTATTTAAACGTTTCACAATTTCACAACTGGAAATAATGAGCTTTACCACAGTTGGTCAAAATGAAAATGCAGAATATATTATTTTTCTGTTGCAAAAGACAGCAAACTATTTCTCCTCTCAATATTGAAAGACAAATAAGGAAGCAAAAGAGAAGATGATTCAGCAATTTATACAACACTGACAAAGTCTGGCCTTGTGAGGTGCCTCTGTGAGACAAAGTCTGGCCTTCTGCGATGCCTCTGTGATGTAGCTGTAGAACATTATCAGGTTGCATGTCCTGTGCTCTTCTGAAGGAATCTCTGTCTCAAACCAGATCTCCAACTTCTTCTTTTGTCATGCTCAAAGTCTCTTGATGTCTTTAAACCACTTTTTTCTTGGTCTCACTATCAATCATATCTTTTAAATGTATTCTTTTTGGTTGTCATGATTTCTGGCAGTCTGCAATCACAATTTACCATTGCTTTCTGATTGGTTCTGGCCACTTTAGATAGAGCTACGGCTGTAAAATATATACACTACACAAACTTACTCAAATACAATAATTAGCTGTGCAAGGACTCTTGCTGTTTGTCCAACGATATCTATTTGAATACTATTTCTGATCATGTTGCCAACGTTTTTTGATAGAGTGGTTTTGGAGATGGCTGATATGGCTCGTATGAACTGGGGTGCCTGATGCCGTTGGAATGTTTTGAGTTATGACTTTTTGAAGACAATGACGTTGTGCTGATGTTTGAGCTGTCATTTAATCTGCAGAATGGCGATAGGTTTGTTCAACGGCAGAATAACTTGTGCATAATTTGGTTTTCATTGAGGGAGAGTTGCAAGTCATGGTCACACTATCGGGAGAAGGGGGAGGGGCAATGAAAGAGCGGATAGGTTGGCTATAAGCTGTGCTGTCGTTGAAGACGGTCACCGACGGATAAAGCAAACGTTCTAAATTAAATCAATCTACTGAGCAAGCACCTGTGACATTCAAAATGATATTTTAGTTGCAAAATGAAGGCCGGTATCTTGCCTGAAGAGCAACCAGTCCCCATAAGGATGTTAAATAAAAGTGTTGACGTATATCGTGACGACTGCATACAACATTTGTTTCTTGCTCTAAAAAAATTTTCGTGGAAATAAATGAAAATGAAGAAAGTGGAGTAAAAGCTGGTTACAATGGTTGTAGAACTGGTAAACGAAATGTAATAAAGCTAGATTCATTTCTACCATCAACCGACCGCTTTCTTGTTTATGATTATGGAAGGCCCCGGTATCACTACAAACGAATTAAAATCTATAATTGCTCAACCAGCCGTGCCAGTGGAATCATTTCTTGTTTGTTTAGTGTTAAATGAAATTATTTTCTGTGTAAACAAAAAGAGATGGTTTGGCGTAGCATTGCCAATGTTACTTTAATAATATCGTTTATATACTATATATAAGGGCACCAAGACTACGCACATGTTTCTAACACACTAGAATCAACGTTTAGTGATTTCTTACTGCTTTACACATTAAACAGGAGAGATAATTTTTTTATCTAAGGGACACAACCGGCATTAAAAATATTTCCACGAGATATTGCAATATGTTTAAAGATGTTTGCATTAAATAATATTTATATTCTTTAAACAGTTTCCACAATTATATTGAATTTAAAAATAATAATAAAAATATTCAAAAAATTGTGTTAACTATTTTTAATTGTAAAGTATAAATAATAATTTAGGTTTGAAATGCAAATTATTTCTTTTGTGTTAAAATATAAATAGCCAATAAAGTACATTAGTAAGTGTTAGTTTCGTCAGTTAATTATTTGAACGGCACTTCGATGTGTCGACTTTACACAAATGACAAGAATGGTTATCCCCCTTAACTTCTGTTCCTATATTTCCTGTCATCATCATCATGTCCCGTACCGATTGGCGTAGGCGATCATGTCCCTCCACAATCTTCTATCTACAGTGCATCGTATCAGTTCTGTTGTTGACTGTTTTCCATGCCATGACACCAAGCTATCCAGTATTTTCTTTCTTTGTCGTCCGCGATCTCTCTTTCCTTTTATTTTGCCAGTTGTAACCAAGTATTCCAACTTTCCTCTTCTCATGATGTGCCCGAAAAATGTTGATTGTTTCTTTCTAATGTTTCTTAGGAGTTCCCTTTTTGTGTTGGCCTCATTGAGAATTTTCTCATTGGTCTATTTAGCTGTCCAGGAAACTTTCAACATTCAAAAAAAAAAAAAAAAAAAAAATGTTAATTGCTTCTTTCTGTGTTGGCCTCTTTGAGAACTTTCTCATTGGTCTTTTTAGTTGTCCAGGAACTTTCAACATTCTTCTGAGAAATCCTATCTCTGTGGCCTCTAATAGTCTGTTTATTTGTTTGTCTATTGTCCATGATTCGCTTCCATAGGTCAGAATTGGTTCTATATAACATCGATGAACTCTCTTTCTCATTTCTATTGACATAGATTTGCTGCATAAGATATTTTTCATTTTCTGAAATGCTATTTTGGCCTGGACTATTCTGCTTTTTATCTCTGTGTCGCATCTTCCATCTGATGTTATCACTGTGCCCAAGTATTTCTCCACATTTCCTGGAGTGTGAAAATACACGAGAATGTGCCCCTGTATGATGTAGGCACAAGTAAACTATTTCTCGCCAGCGTTGGTAAATCCTCAGACCTGTTTGATGACATATGCTCTTATTAGAATTAATGGTGTCTTATTCTTTACAATCTATTTCTGATGCAATAAATAAAATAAGACGCACAGAAGCGAGAGTATTCAGTAGAGACGTGAATTCTATGATATGGTGTGTGACTGGCCGAACGAGATGTGTGATCGCTAGCCGCTGTGAATAATTGTACCATTGTTAGGGTTGTCGGAATAAAGATACATGATCTTTCAAAACAAAACAAACCAAAAAAAAAAAAAAAAAAATCAATGTGTCGAAATAATTTTACTAGAAGTTTTGGTCATTCCTGAAACATGGACATTAGACAAGAAACGAACAGAAATTGAAGCCTATGAAATGTGGATTTATAGAAGAATAGGTAGAATTGATGGAAGGAAAAGAAAACAAACGATGAAGTTTTAAAACAAATAAAAAGAGAACTCATCATCATCAAGTACCGAGCCTACTGGCGTAGGTGATCATGTCTCTCCACAACTTTCGATCTCGCCAAATCTTTATCATTTCTGTTGTTGACCTTTTGCCAATCCATTCTCTTAAGCTGTCTGGTATTTTCTCTCTTTGCTTCCCTCTATCTCTTCGCCCCTCAATTTTCCCAGTTGTTACAATATATTTCAGTTGTTCCCTTCTCATTACATGACCAAAAAATGATGATTGTTTCTTCCTAATATTGGAGATTAACTCTCTTTTTGCTTTGACCTCTTTCAGAACATTTTCATTACTCTTCTTAGCTGTCCAAGGTATTCTCAACATTCTTCTGTAAAACCACATTTCTCGACTCCACAGTGATTTTCTTGTCTGTTGTCCTATTGTCCATGATTCACATCCATATGTTAAGACTGGCTCTACATAACATTTAAGAACTCTTTTTCTTGTTTCTATTGTCAAAATGGATTGCATAGTATCTTCCTCATTTTTTGAAAAGCTGCTTTTGCCTGAGCCATTCTGCATCTCACCTCTTTTTGTACATCTTCCGTCTGAGGTTAACAAAGTCAACAAAGCAAGAGCTGCTTGCACAGAACAGAGACAAATGGCAAGATTTGATAAAATATATTTAGAAGAATTAAAAACTGCTAGAAAAAAACTTCAGATAAGAGAAATAGTATCTTGGTCTACGCCCTATGGGCCGGTTACAGCTCGAAAGGTCAAAGGATAAATATTATATATATATATATATATATATTATATATATATATATATATATATATATAATATATATATATATTATATATATGACAAATAAAAAAATATGACAAATGTCCCCGAAAACAATCGGAAAAAGAATGGTCACCCTAACTTATCATGATTGCTTGCTACCAAACTGTCTGTCAAGTCGCCAAAAGTCATACAACGCTCCCGTCTGGTATCTCCCACCCTAAAACGATATTCATGCATTTTTGTTCATGGTCGCAGAGTTAAAGTCATATTTTGAGTCTGTCTGCACCCCTGAGGGCCATCATCATCGTCACGTGTACACCAGATCGTGTACAACATTTCACGACAATGCAAATGTTTACATTGAGTCTATTTCCGGCTGGATCATGTGACTCGGAAAAAAGTTTCTTCACTTTGGACCAGGACAAGACTAGATAATGGTGAGGGAAAACTTCAACAAATCTTTATTGAATTATTTGTAATCGTCGGAAACTTTTTTAAATTTTAGTTTAATTCTACATTCATCCGTTTTTATTACTTTTGCTTGGTTCGATGGCGTTAATCAGGCAGAAAAGTTAATTATTATTATCATCACCCGGTGTGATGAGTGTGTGTCAGTGTCAGTACTGTCAGCCCCCTCTGGTCAGCGATTCTAAATTTCTTCGACATGACTCGGCTGAGGGAAGACAGGTTTACATTAATTTAATGGTGAATTAAATAGTGAACTTAATATAATAATTATAACGTTTTTTTACATTAAATTCTCTGGCTGGGCTTAGTTTAGTGTGAACTTTGTATGTATGATGTGTTTAGTTTCTGTCATGTCAGCTAGTATATAAGTATATGTGGTCGTGATTTGTACCCACTCAGATTCTAAATACTTAGATTCTAAATACTTAACTCAACTTAACTCAATTAACTGCTACTTAGTACTACTAGTCTTGTGAAGTTGTTGTCATGAGTCTAGACTAGGCACTTGAAAAAAAATTGCAATAAAATTAAATAGTCTAAGTAACTTACATTGTGAATGATTGTGAGTATAACTAACATAATTATTATGTTAATATATAAACTGATTAACTGATTAACTCCGTTGTGACTAGCATATACAATATTTCTATCTATTGTCCTTTCGAGCCGAAGATGGCACATAGGGCAGAACCATAATCTCAAAAACAGAACCTTGCGTGCCAAAATGGCACATATTGCAGAAATCATTGTTTCTAAAATCTTTGGCTCTGTTTCCATAACAATACTTTTTACAATGACAGCTTGTCAAGCCATCGATCAACCTCCTTAGTCGCCTCTTATGACATGCTTGGAAGGTCACAGTGTCACTATTCTTTACTCATAATGAGACCCCGGTAACACAAAGGAAAGAAAATATTTGCATATCATAATTCATTATGAAGTTTATTTGTATTGTATTGCACCAAAAACAGTCTGATCAACAGATCCCATGTCAACGTCAACCAAGTCAGTAAGTCCCTCATGATTCATTATTGAGTTATTTGCGGGTCACCATCGTTGCACTTTGAACATGTCGATAGGTGCTAAGATCCCCTTCTCAGCAGTCTCGTAGTGTCCAGTAACTGATGACTTTACCCTCATGATTCATGTCTTTCTTTACCTTCATGACAACCAGATCACTATAATGAGTGGGTTATTATATTTAAGTGTTTTGGGACAAAATATGGGACAGCCAGAAAGAGATCATAGCATCAATGTGGGATTGTCAGAAAAGGGACTGTCACATCTGCGTGGGAATGCCAGAAAGAGGACTGTAACATCAGTGTGGGACAGCCAGGAAGAGGACTGTAACATCAGTGTGGAATGGCTAAAAAGAGGACTGTCACATCAGTGTGGGATGGCCAGAAAGAGAACTGTCACATCAGTGTGGGAATGCCAGAAAGAGAACTGTCACATCAGTGTGGGAATGCCAGAAAGAGAACTGTCACATCAGTGTGGGATGGCCAGAAAGAGAACTGTCACATCAGTGTGGAATGCCAGAAAGAGAACTGTCACATCAGTGTGGGATGGCCAGAAAGATAACTGTCACATCTGTGTAGGATGGCCAGAAGAGAACTGTCACATCAGTGTGGGAATGCCAGAAAGAGAACTGTCACATCAGTGTGGGATGGCCAGAAAGAGAACTGTCACATCAGTGTGGGATGGCCAGAAAGAGAACTGTCACATCAGTGTGGAATGCCAGAAAGAGAACTGTCACATCAGTGTGGGATGGCCAGAAAGAGAACTGTCACATCTGTGTAGGATGGCCAGAAAGAGAACTGTCACATCAGTGTGGAATGCCAGAAAGAGAACTGACACATCAGTGTAGGATGGCCAGAAAGAGAACTGTCACATCAGTGTGGGAATGCCAGAAAGAGAACTGTCACATCAGTGTGGGAATGCCAGAAAGAGAACTGTCACATCAGTGTGGGATGGCCAGAAGAGAACTGTCACATCTGTGTAGGATGGCCAGAAAGAGAACTGTCACATCAGTGTGGATGGCCAGAAAGAGAACTGTCACATCTGTGTAGGATGGCCAGAAAGAGAACTGTCACATCAGTGTGGGAATGCCAGAAAGAGGACTGTCACTTCAGTGTGGGATGGCCAGAAAGAGAACTGTCACATCTGTGTAGGACGGCCAGAAATAGAACTGTCACATCTGTGTAGGATGGCCAGAAAGAAACTGTCACATCAGTGTGGGATGGCCAGAAAGAGGACTGTCACTTCAGTGTGGGATGGCCAGAAAGAGAACTGTCACATCAGTGTGGGATGGCCAGAAAGAGGACTGTCACTTCAGTGTGGGATGGCCAGAAGAGAACTGTCACATCAGTGTGGGAATGCCAGAAAGAGAACTGTCACATCAGTGTGGGATGGCCAGAAAGAGAACTGTCACATCTGTGTAGGATGGCCAGAAAGAGAACTGTCACATCAGTGTGGGAATGCCAGAAAGAGAACTGACACATCAGTGTAGGATGGCCAGAAAGAGAACTGTCACATCAGTGTGGGAATGCAGAAAGAGAACTGTCACATCAGTGTGGGAATGCCAGAAAGAGAACTGTCACATCAGTGTGGGATGGCCAGAAAGAGAACTGTCACATCTGTGTAGGATGGCCAGAAAGAGAACTGTCACATCAGTGTGGATGGCCAGAAAGAGAACTGTCACATCTGTGTAGGATGGCCAGAAAGAGAACTGTCACATCAGTGTGGGAATGCCAGAAAGAGACTGTCCTTCAGTGTGGGATGGCCAGAAAGAGAACTGTCACATCTGTGTAGGACGGCCAGAAATAGAACTGTCACATCTGTGTAGGATGGCCAGAAAGAGAACTGTCACATCAGTGTGGGATGGCCAGAAAGAGGACTGTCACTTCAGTGTGGGATGGCCAGAAAGAGAACTGTCACATCAGTGTGGGATGGCCAGAAAGAGGACTGTCACTTCAGTGTGGGATGGCCAGAAAGAGAACTGTCAATCAGTGTGGGAATGCCAGAAAGAGAACTGTCACATCAGTGTGGGAATGCCAGAAAGAGGACTGTCACATCTGTGTAGGATGGCCAGAAAGAGAACTGTCACTTCAGTGTGGGATGGCCAGAAAGAGAACTGTCACATCTGTGTAGGACGGCCAGAAATAGAACTGTCACATCTGTGTGGGATGGCCAGAAAGAGAACTGTCACATCAGTGTGGGAATGCCAGAAAGAGAACTGTCACATCTGTGTAGGATGGACAGAAAGAGAACTGTCACATCAGTGTGGGAATGCCAGAAAGAGGACTGTCACTTCAGTGTGGGAATGCCAGAAAGAGAACTGTCACTCTGTGTAGGATGGACAGAAAGAGAACTGTCACATCAGTGTGGGAATGCCAGAAAGAGGACTGTCACTTCAGTGTGGGAATGCCAGAAAGAGAACTGTCACATCTGTGTAGGATGGCCAGAAAGAGAACTGTCACATCAGTGTGGGAATGCCAGAAAGAGGACTGTCACATCAGTGTGGGAATGCCAGAAAGAGGACTGTCACTTCAGTGTGGGATGGCCAGAAAGAAAACTGTCACATCTGTGTAGGACGGCCAGAAATAGAACTGTCACATCTGTGTAGGATGGCCAGAAAGAGAACTGTCACATCAGTGTGGGAATGCCAGAAAGAGGACTGTCACTTCAGTGTGGGATGGCCAGAAAGAGAACTGTCACATCTGTGTAGGACGGCCAGAAATAGAACTGTCACATCTGTGTAGGATGGACAGAAAGAGGGCTGTCATATCTGTGTGGGACAACCAGAAAGAGGGACTGTATTAAATATGAGACAGTAGTTAGTGTCTATCCTCAGTCCAAGACACTGTAACCATTCCAGTTACTAAATTCCTGCTGGTTATTTTGACCTTCTCTATTGTATCACCCAGCACAAACTTATATCAATGGACTGAACATCATGTGCCACTGTATGTATGCAATGGGTCTCCATCACAAGATAGTATTGCTTTTTTTTGTGAAAACAGACCCATACAATCGTAGATATAAAGAACATTACCCTTCACTGTCACTTAGAGAAGACTACCATTTTTAGATTCAGATAGAATACAACAGTCCTCTACAATTTGCAGCTGTGAATAATTGCCTGTTGTCATACATATTATATGGATGTTGTAATTGGCTTCTGTGTTTTCAATATGCATGTACAATTAATTACCGGCTGCTCTCTTTGGCTTATGAATAATTACCTTCTACGCGGTATAGCTGTAAACATAATTACTGGGTAACTTTAACTGAGGATGCAGTTACATGCAATTTCTCTTCTTTCTGTGTTCACTTGATGATTCTTCTTGTCATCCACTCATAAAAGAACATTAGTGGTCACACATAGGTTGTGGCTCGCAGCAAACTGAAACCTTGTACACAGGCAATGGGTAGAGTCATTGTAGAAGTAAAAAATACATCGCGTCACCTTTGTCTATGTCCCTGGACATATGGGAGTATGGCAAGTGAAAGAGAAGACAGGCTGGCTAGCTGTGTTGTCGTTGAGGACAGTCTTGGATCGGGCGACATCATTAATGCTCTCTGAGATGTGGGAAGGGCACAGGACTTCGACAACCATGAGTCCATGCCATTCCTTTTGATGAAAGGGATCGGTTAAGATTGGCACAGCCAGAAATGAGAAACTTAGTTCCCGTGTAAGAAGACTTATCATCATTGCACACTGGACTAATCCATATATGCTCCGATTTTCCCTTGAAATATCAAGTATGTCATAATAGAATCCTGACCCAAATGCAAAAAAAAAACTCTTTAGCATGGCCTGAGATCCATATATATGGGTGGATCTTTGCTGAGAATTTTGTCGGAGCTTGGGATCCATATATATGGGTAGATCTTTGCTGAGAATTTTGTTGGAGCCTGGGATCCATATATATGGGTAAATCTTTGCTGAGAATTTTGTTGGGCAGCGGCCATTTTTGGCCTACTCTTTTTTATTTCTAACTACCAAGGGTTCTTTAACATGTGTGAGTGCACACGGGACCTCCTGTTTTATACAGTTATCCGAGAGGGCTAGACATTGGATCTCACTATCCAGAGACCAGGGGAAGGTTAAGCCATGAAGAAACCCCTGATTCAATTCAAAAGAAAGTAAAAACCCTGAAAATAAAAATCCCATGGACTGGTAATATCCCTGTCCAGAGGTCGACATCTTATCTCCAGACCACCCAGCCTTTCTTTCAGCCCAGTGCATCCAACTTTAGCATTGTTTTTTGTGTATGTGATTTCCTTCCTACTTTAATCCCTACTTGCTTAGTTAAACTGATTAGTATGTTCTGAAGCGCACCACAGGGAGGTGGAGTATGATCTTTATCAGCTGGGGTTTTCTAATGCAATCAGTCAGCTGATATGCTATTGGACATTTTGGACTTACAATAAACTGTGAAGTGATGTGTACAGTTTTTTTTGAATTAATGAAGCCATGTACAGTCATGGACCAGGCTTTGGAACTGAACAACACATTCTATCAGACTGATGTATCGATGGTTTCATGTATCGATGGTTTCGAAGAACCAATATGACTGCACTCAAGTAAATCTATCGGTGTTTAATAATTTAAAACAGGCATTGGAGAGTATTCATACTGTTGATTCCTGTGACACGCTGATTGTGCAGGTGTCTTACACTTACTCATACTAATTTTTCCTGCTCATTATATTCAGTTTTAAGTTCTTGAAGTCTTAGAATAAGAGACTCGTCCCTTACGGTTGCATTTTCCAATAGACATGTACTCATTACCTTCAGTATTTCTCACTTGATAAATGATCAGGATCTCTCATCACTAGTGCATCTGAAGTGCACCACATTTTAACATCATGAACCTTCACATGTCTAGGGTAATATATCTACACAAATACCCTAATTTTTTTGTCTCACTCCAGTGAAATTGGGCTTGAGATCTATCATGAAAAGACTAAAGTCATAAAAAGCTTAATTCCAGCATTGGCAGATTATACATGGAAAACAACCTGTGGAAGAGATCCATCACTTTATCTATCTTGGAAGTCATATTGATCGGGAAGGGGATACAAGCAAAAAATTAGAATCAGAATAGCTAAAGCAGCAATGTCTTTCAGAAGCCTTGAAAAGTTGTGGAAATCAAAACTCATCAGCACAAACACAAAACTTAGACTATTCAAATCAAATGTACTATCAGCCCTTACGAATGCGTGTGAAGCTGGAAAACGAGAGATATAGAAACACTGAATAATTCGCATACAAATAAATGTCTAAGGAAAATAAGGGAAAGGAAAACTTGGTATAGCATGGAACGAAATCAAATCAAACGAGGAAATTAGAGAAATCGTCAATCAACCACTAATATCTTCAGTAATAAAGAAAAGACGATGGTCATATGTTTGACATGTGATGAGGAGAGATAATAACCGAATAGCAAAGCAAGCCCTCATGTGGGAAACAACAGGTAAGAGGAAAGAGACCAGCCCAGAGAGACACTGAGAAGAACATTGATGAGAGAGACAAAAGCAGGAATTGATTCTTTCAATGAGATAGAGCTGCTTGCACAGAACAGAGGCAAATGGTGGATTTGATAAAAGATCTTTACATGGATTGAAAACTGCTAGAATACAAATTTAGATAAGAGAAAGAGTATCTGGGTCTATGCCCTATGGGCCGGCTATGGCTCGAAAAGTCAATAAATAGATAGATAGAATACCCTAATTTGTGAGGCCTCTGTGTAATGCCAACACTCCCTCCGCAGTCATCCATTTTGAGTATTACTTAACATGGACCAAGATTTTGATACCATTGCAGCCCTACCTACTGAAATGGTAAATGCAATCAGTGTCTCCTTTTTCTTCAGCATTCAAATCTTTTGATCGTGCAATCTTGGAGGAGTAGGAACAACATCATGACAGATCACTGACTCAGTCTTAGTTCTTATACCTGAGCTCATTGTGGTAGTAGAATAGTCTCTCTTAGAATAATATCTCTTAGAATAGTCTCTCTTAGAATATATCACTTAGAATAGTCTCTCTTAGAATAATATCACTTAGAATAGTCTCTCTTAGAATAATATCACTTAGAATAGTGTCTCTTAGAATAATATCACTTAGAATAGTCTCTCTTAGAATAATATCTCTTAGAATAGTCTCTCTTAGAATAATATCTCTTAGAATAGTCTCTCTTAGAATAATATCTCTTAGAATAGTCCTCTTAGAATAATATCTCTTAGAATAGTCTCTCTTAGAATAGTCTCTCTTAGAATAGTCTCTCTTAGAATAATATCTCTTAGAATAGTCTCTCTTAAATATATCTCTTAGAATAGTCTCTCTTAGAATAATATCTCTTAGAATAGTCTCTCTTAGAATAGTCTCTCTTAGAATAATATCTCTTAGAATAGTCTCTCTTAGAATAGTCTCTCTTAGAATAATATCTCTTAGAATAGTCTCTCTTAGAATAATATCTCTTAGAATAGTCTCTCTTAGAATAGTCTCTCTTAGAATAATATCTCTTAGAATAGTCTCTCTTAGAATAGTCTCTCTTAGAATAATATCTCTTAGAATAGTCTCTCTTAGAATAATATCTCTTAGAATAGTCTCTCTTAGAATAATATCTCTTAGAATAGTCTCTCTTAGAATAGTCTCTCTTAGAATAGTCTCTCTTAGAATAGTCTCTCTTAGAATAATATCTCTTAGAATAGTCTCTCTTAGAATAATATCTCTTAGAATAGTCTCTCTTAGAATAGTCTCTCTTAGAATAATATCTCTTAGAATAGTCTCTCTTAGAATAATATCTCTTAGAATAGTCTCTCTTAGAATAGTCTCTCTTAGAATAATATCTCTTAGAATAGTCTCTCTTAGAATAATATCACTTAGAATAGTCTCTCTTAGAATAATATCTCTTAGAATAGTCTCTCTTAGAATAATATCTCTTAGAATAGTCTCTCTTAGAATAGTCTCTCTTAGAATAGTCTCTCTTAGAATAATATCTCTTAGAATAGTCTCTCTTAGAATAATATCTCTTAGAATAGTCTCTCTTAGAATAGTCTCTCTTAGAATAGTCTCTCTTAGAATAGTCTCTCTTAGAATAATATCTCTTAGAATAGTCTCTCTTAGAATAATATCTCTTAGAATAGTCTCTCTTAGAATAGTCTCTCTTAGAATAATATCTCTTAGAATAATATCTCTTAGAATAGTCTCTCTTAGAATAATATCTCTTAGAATAATATCTCTTAGAATAATATCTCTTAGAATAGTCTCTCTTAGAATAATATCTCTTAGAATAATATCTCTTAGAATAGTCTCTCTTAGAATAATATCTCTTAGAATAGTCTCTCTTAGAATAGTCCTCTCTTAGAATAATATCTTTAGAATAGTCTCTCTTAGAATAATATCACTTAGAATAGTCTCTCTTAGAATAATATCTCTTAGAATAGTCTCTCTTAGAATAATATCTCTTAGAATAGTCTCTCTTAGAATAGTCTCTCTTAGAATAGTCTCTCTTAGAATAATATCTCTTAGAATAGTCTCTCTTAGAATAATATCTCTTAGAATAGTCTCTCTTAGAATAATATCTCTTAGAATAGTCTCTCTTAGAATAATATCTCTTAGAATAGTCTCTCTTAGAATAATATCTCTTAGAATAGTCTCTCTTAGAATAATATCTCTTAGAATAGTCTCTCTTAGAATAATATCTCTTAGAATAGTCTCTCTTAGAATAGTCTCTCTTAGAATAATATCTCTTAGAATAGTCTCTCTTAGAATAATATCTCTTAGAATAGTCTCTCTTAGAATAGTCTCTCTTAGAATAATATCTCTTAGAATAGTCTCTCTTAGAATAATATCACTTAGAATAGTCTCTCTTAGAATAATATCTCTTAGAATAGTCTCTCTTAGAATAATATCACTTAGAATAGTCTCTCTTAGAATAATATCACTTAGAATAGTCTCTCTTAGAATAATATCACTTAGAATAGTCTCTCTTAGAATAATATCTCTTAGAATAGTCTCTCTTAGAATAATATCTCTTAGAATAGTCTCTCTTAGAATAATATCTCTTAGAATAGTCTCTCTTAGAATAATATCTCTTAGAATAGTCTCTCTTAGAATAATATCTCTTAGAATAGTCTCTCTTAGAATAATATCTCTTAGAATAGTCTCTTCTTAGATAATATCTCTTAGAATAGTCTCTCTTAGAATAATATCTCTTAGAATAATATCTCTTAGAATAGTCTCTCTTAGAATAATATCTCTAGAATAGTCTCTCTTAGAATAATCTCTTAGAATAGTCTCTCTTAGAATAATATCTCTTAGAATAGTCTCTCTTAGAATAATATCTCTTAGAATAATATCTCTTAGAATAGTCTCTCTTAGAATAATATCTCTTAGAATAATATCTCTTAGAATAGTCTCTCTTAGAATAATATCTCTTAGAATAGTCTCTCTTAGAATAATATCTCTTAGAATAATATCTCTTAGAATAATATCTCTTAGAAATATCTCTTAGAATAGTCTCTCTTAGAATAATATCTCTTAGAATAATATCTCTTAGAATAGTCTCTCTTAGAATAATATCTCTTAGAATAATATCTCTTAGAATAATATCTCTTAGAATAGTCTCTCTTAGAATAATATCTCTTAGAATAGTCTCTCTTAGAATAATATCTCTTAGAATAGTCTCGTAGAATAGTGTCACTTAGAATAATATCTCTTAGAATAGTCTCTCTTAGAATAATATCTCTTAGAATAGTCTCGTAGAATAGTGTCACTTAGAATAATATCTCTTAGAATAGTCTCGTAGAATAGTGTCACTTAGAATAATATCTCTTAGAATAGTCTCTCTTAGAATAATATCTCTTAGAATAGTCTCGTAGAATAGTGTCACTTAGAATAGTCTCTCTTAGAATAGTCTCTCTTAGAATAATATCTCTTAGAATAGTCTCTCTTAGAATAATATCTCTTAGAATAGTCTCTCTTAGAATAATATCTCTTAGACTAAAGTCTCTCTTAGAATAATATCTCTTAGAATAGTCTCTCTTAGAATAATATCTCTTAGAATAATATCTCTTAGAATAGTCTCTCTTAGAATAATATCTCTTAGAATAGTGTCACTTAGAATAATATCTCTTAGAATAATATCTCTTAGAATAGTGTCACTTAGAATAAATCTCTTAGAATAGTGTCACTTAGAATAATATCTCTTAGAATAATATCTCTTAGAATAGTCTCTCTTAGAATAATATCTCTTAGAATAATATCTCTTAGAATAGTCTCTCTTAGAATAATATCTCTTAGAATAGTCTCTCTTAGAATAATATCTCTTAGAATAATATCTCTTAGAATAATATCTCTTAGAATAATATCTCTTAGAATAATATCTCTTAGAATAGTCTCTCTTAGAATAATATCTCTTAGAATAATATCTCTTAGAATAGTCTCTCTTAGAATAATATCTCTTAGAATAATATCTCTTAGAATAATATCTCTTAGAATAGTCTCTCTTAGAATAATATCTCTTAGAATAGTCTCTCTTAGAATAGTGTCACTTAGAATAATATCTCTTAGAATAGTGTCACTTAGAATAATATCTCTTAGAATAGTGTCTCTTAGAATAGTCTCTCTTAGAATAGTGTCACTTAGAATAATATCTCTTAGAATAGTCTCTCTTAGAATAATATCTCTTAGAATAGTGTCTCTTAGAATAATATCTCTTAGAATAGTCTCTCTTAGAATAATATCTCTTAGAATAATATCTCTTAGAATAGTGTCACTTAGAATAATATCTCTTAGAATAGTCTCTCTTAGAATAGTGTCACTTAGAATAGTGTCACTTAGAATAGTCTCTCTTAGAATAATATCTCTTAGAATAGTCTCTCTTAGAATAGTGTCACTTAGAATAATATCTCTTAGAATAGTCTCTCTTAGAATAATATCTCTTAGAATAGTGTCTCTTAGAATAATATCTCTTAGAATAGTCTCTCTTAGAATAGTGTCACTTAGAATAGTCTCTCTTAGAATAGTGTCACTTAGAATAATATCTCTTAGAATAGTCTCTCTTAGAATAGTGTCACTTAGAATAGTCTCTCTTAGAATAGTGTCTCTTAGAATAGTGTCACTTAGAATAGTCTCTCTTAGAATAATATCTCTTAGAATAGTCTCTCTTAGAATAGTGTCACTTAGAATAGTCTCTCTTAGAATAGTGTCTCTTAGAATAATATCTCTTAGAATAGTCTCTCTTAGAATAATATCTCTTAGAATAGTCTCTCTTAGAATAATATCTCTTAGAATAGTGTCTCTTAGAATAATATCTCTTAGAATAGTCTCTCTTAGAATAATATCTCTTAGAATAGTCTCTCTTAGAATAATATCTCTTAGAATAGTCTCTCTTAGAATAATATCTCTTAGAATAGTTGTCTCTTAGAATAATATCTCTTAGAATAGTCTCTCTTAGAATAATATCTCTTAGAATAGTCTCTCTTAGAATAATATCTCTTAGAATAGTCTCTCTTAGAATAATATCTCTTAGAATAGTCTCTCTTAGAATAATATCTCTTAGAATAGTCTCTCTTAGAATATATCTCTTAGAATAGTCTCTCTTAGAATAATATCTCTTAGAATAGTCTCTCTTAGAATAATATCTCTTAGAATAGTCTCTCTTAGAATAATATCTCTTAGAATAGTCTCTCTTAGAATAATATCTCTTAGAATAGTTCTCTTAGAATAGTGTCACTTAGAATAGTGTCACTTAGAATAGTCTCTCTTAGAATAGTGTCTCTTAGAATAGTGTCACTTAGAATAGTCTCTCTTAGAATAGTCTCTCTTAGATAGTGTCACTTAGAATAGTCTCTCTTAGAATAATATCTCTTAGAATAGTCTCGTAGAATAGTGTCACTTAGAATAGTCTCTCTTAGAATAGTGTCTCTTAGAATAATATCTCTTAGAATAGTCTCTCTTAGAATAATATCTCTTAGAATAGTCTCGTAGAATAGTGTCACTTAGAATAATATCTCTTAGAATAGTCTCTCTTAGAATAATATCTCTTAGAATAGTCTCGTAGAATAGTGTCACTTAGAATAATATCTCTTAGAATAGTCTCGTAGAATAGTGTCACTTAGAATAATATCTCTTAGAATAGTCTCTCTTAGAATAATATCTCTTAGAATAGTCTCGTAGAATAGTGTCACTAGAATAGTCTCTCTTAGAATAGTCTCTCTTAGAATAATATCTCTTAGAATAGTCTCTCTTAGAATAATATCTCTTAGAATAGTCTCTCTTAGAATAATCTCTTTAGAATAGTCTCTCTTAGAATAATATCTCTTAGAATAGTCTCTCTTAGAATAATATCTCTTAGAATAGTCTCTCTTAGAATAATATCTCTTAGAATAGTCTCTCTTAGAATAATATCTCTTAGAATAGTCTCTCTTAGAATAATATCTCTAGAATAGTCTCTCTTAGAATAGTGTCACTTAGAATAGTCTCTCTTAGAATAGTGTCACTTAGAATAGTCTCTCTTAGAATAGTCTCTCTTAGAATAATATCTCTTAGAATAGTCTCTCTTAGAATAATATCTCTTAGAATAGTCTCTCTTAGAATAATATCTCTTAGAATAGTCTCTCTTAGAATAATATCTCTTAGAATAGTCTCTCTTAGAATAATATCTCTTAGAATAGTCTCTCTTAGAATAGTGTCTCTTAGAATAATATCTCTTAGAATAGTCTCTCTTAGAATAATATCTCTTAGAATAGTCTCTCTTAGAATAATATCTCTTAGAATAGTCTCTCTTAGAATAGTATCTCTTAGAATAATATCTCTTAGAATAGTCTCTCTTAGAATAATATCTCTTAGAATAGTCTCTCTTAGAATAGTGTCACTTAGAATAGTCTCTCTTAGAATAATATCTCTTAGAATAGTCTCTCTTAGAATAATATCTCTTAGAATAGTCTCTCTTAGAATAATATCTCTTAGAATAGTCTCGTAGAATAGTGTCACTTAGAATAGTCTCTCTTAGAATAGTGTCTCTTAGAATAATATCTCTTAGAATAGTCTCTCTTAGAATAATATCTCTTAGAATAGTCTCGTAGAATAGTGTCACTTAGAATAGTGTCTCTTAGAATAGTGTCTCTTAGAATAATATCTCTTAGAATAGTCTCGTAGAATAGTGTCACTTAGAATAGTGTCTCTTAGAATAATATCTCTTAGAATAATATCTCTTAGAATAGTCTCGTAGAATAGTGTCTCTTAGAATAGTGTCTATTAGAATAGTGTCTCTTAGAATAGTGTCTCTTAGAATAGTGTCTCTCAGCAACATTTCTGCTTCTACCCTTCAGCATTTAACCATGACAGTGTTTGAAGAGGGTTCTCATAATTTATAGAAAGTGTTGTTTCCATACCCAAAGGTTTCAGAGGTATGCCTCTAATAATTAAACATTTTCTATGATGTGGTGTTTCATCATAGCAGTAAGGATGGTTGGGTGTGATATTGCGTCAGGCCAGTGAGGACTGTTATCTCTCCCATCAATAAAACATCAACTTTTTGTGTGATGAAAGATCTGTGGAGATAATACCACATCCAAACCTAAGAAAATGTATAGAAGAATAGACACTGAAGCAGTCTGCAGATTGAGGCTATTTGTGTTTTCTGATGTAGGAAAGCCGTAGATTGTTTGTTGTTGCTTGCATAGGCCAGCTTTATATCTTTAGTGCAAGTCCTGAGGACTGAAATTTGAGTGAAAGTAATCTTTTTCCACTTTTCACGCTGTTTTCAAGTGTCCCTCACATTACAGGCAGATATTATTTGACTTCAGATGTACTCTGTACATCTATAGATAAAGGTAAAGTACGAGACTTGAACCGGCATCTTAGCATGCGAGTTTCCACCCATATGTGCTCGGCCGCCTATCCAGAAATGTTAGGAGAATTCTGGATAGTGTCGCTTCAAGCATCGAAACTCACAATGTGAGGCGACATTCCTCACCTTCCCAAGGTAATACCCTAGTACCCATTTCTGCCAACGGCTGGGTCGACCATGGGGGTATTCTTTTTCCAACCACGAGTACAATTCACACTGCTTCCAGCAGGAATCGAACACGGGTTGTCCGAACATCGATAGTCCAGTCGTTCTATAGATGTTTTAGGTACATTTTTTTTCCTATCAATTTTGCCTAGGCAGTGACCATTTTAGGCCTGCTATTTTTATTTTCAACTGCCAAGAGTTTTTTTAACATTCCCCCCTGATTTTTGCTACCATCTGAAAGGGCTAGTCATTGGATCTTACTACTCAGAGTCTAGGGGAGGGTAAAGTCACAAAGAACCATGGATTTGATTTTGGAAGTATTTCTCCCGCCTGTGGTGGAAATTAAATTCAGAACTTCTTGTGCAAAGGCGTATCTTACTTCTAGACCGCTTCCCTCGACACTTCCTCCAAAGCCATTTCATTCATGTGGATTTTTGTACAAAGTTTGTGTTTTTATGCAAAATAATAGTTCATCTTTAAAAGTGTTTTTAAAGTAAACGCACAAGGATGCGGAGATCACAGATGTTACGAGACAAGTATAATATTATGAAGGGTACATGTAACAACTTTTGACACATAATATCATGGGAGATCACTCTACTTTCTCAGAGAAAATCTTTTGCACCCTTTGGTGGGATTGCAGTTAATACTCATCTGCCGAACTGAAGATTTGAGGCTTAAATGCTAATTGAGACTAAATTTGTTTACGGCCTGAAAGGCTCTCGTTCTCCACTAATCCTTTTAAAATTGGTACCTAAGATATTCTCTAGGAAGGGGGGCAGTGAGGAAGGGAGCTGGTCACTCCAACTCATGAAGTTGAGACTTAGTACAATGAGGCTACTCATCATCATGTGTCATACTGGTTGACATAGGCGATCATGTCCTTCCACAACCAATTCATCGTGCATCATATCAATTCTGTTGTTGACTGTCTTCCATGCCATGACACCAAGCTATCCAGTATTTTCTCTCTTTGTCATCTGCGATCTCTCTTTCCCTGTATTTTGCCAGTTGTAACCACATATTCCAACTTTCCTTTCTCACGATGTGCTTGAAAAATATTGTTTGTTTGTTTCTAATGTTTCTTAGGGGCTCCCTTTTTATGTTGGCCTCTTTGAGAATTTCCTCGTTGGTCTTTTTAGCTGTCCAGGGAACTTTCAACATTCTTCTGAGAAATCCCTTCTCTGTGACCTCTAATCGTCTTTTCAATTGTTTGTTTACTGTCCATGATTCGCTTTCATGTGTCAGAATTGGCTCTATATAGCACTGATGGTCTCTTTCTTACTTCTGTAACATAGATATGTTGCATAAGACATTTTTCATTTTCTGACTATTTTGGCCTGAGCTATGAGGTTACTAAAAGACAAAGAAAGAGGAACAGAAAATGATACAAAAATAAGGATATCAAAAGCAAGTGGAGATTTTTGCACTGGGAAACATATGGAAGTCCCAAAAAAATCAGGTTAAATACAAAAATAAAAATTTTCAATTCCAGTGTTAAGTCAGTCCTATTATATGGCTGTGAAACATGGAAAACAACAAAATTGATAATCATAAAGATACAGACTTTCATTAATGGATGCTACGCAGAACAAAAGGATGGAAATGGCAGGTCAAATTCACTAACATAGAATTATGGAAATGTACCAGTCAAATACCAGTGGATAAAGAGATACAGCGAAGATGATGGTGTTGGATAGGACACACTGTGGAAGCCAACTGAGAGCATTACACAACAGGCCCTTTTTTGGAATCCCCAGGGGAAAAGACAAAGAGGAAGACCAAGGAATTCTTGGAGAAGACAGATAGAAGCAGAGATGAAAATGATGGGGAAGACATGGAATGATCGTAAAAGAATGGCAAGAAACAGAACGACTTGGAAAGTGTTTGTTGATGACCTATGCTCCACAGGGAACTGAAAGGTAGAAGAAGAAGAAGAATGAGGTTACTAACACTTCATTACCCAGGGACAATTACTGCATGGCTTACCTTTACCTTTGTATCCTTTTCAGTGGGGACTTTAAGGGGGAACTTGAAGCCATGTAAATCTGAAAACAAAAATTTGCCATGTTGAGGATTTTAAAGCAAAGACACTGAAGAAAAGAAAGATCTATCTTTTGTCCTTTCAAGTCAAAGATGGCACATAGGCAGAAATTCTAAACTCTCCATTTTCAACTATCTTTGCTATCAAGTGTCACACTTTGTTGCTATCAAGTGTCAGGCTTTGTTGCTATCAAGTGTCAGACTTTGTTGCTATCAAGTGTCAGACTTTGTTGCTATCAAGTGTCAAACTTTGTTGCTATCAAGTGTCAGACTTTGTTGCTATCAAGTGTCAGACTTAGTTGCTATCAAGTGTTAGACATTGTTGCTATCAAGTGTCAGACTTTGTTGCTATCAAGTGTTAGACATTGTTGCTATCAAGTGTCAGACTTTGTTGCTATCAAGTGTTAGACATTGTTGCTATCAAGTGTCAGACTTTGTTGCTATCAAGTGTTAGACATTGTTGCTATCAAGTGTCAGACTTTGTTGCTATCAAGTGTCAGACTTTGTTGCCATCAAGTGTTAGACATTGTTGCTATCAAGTGTGAGACTTTGTTGCTATCAAGTGTTAGACATTGTTGCTATCAAGTGTCAGACTTTGTTGCTATCAAGTGTCAGACTTTGTTGCTATCAAGTGTCAGACTTTGTTGCTATCAAGTGTTAGACTTTGTTGCTATCAAGTGTCAAACTTGTTGCTATCAAGTGTCAAACTTTGTTGCTATCAAATGTTAGTGTCAGACTTTGTTGCTATCAAGTGTCAAACTTTGTTGCTATCAAGTGTCAAACTTTGTTTCTATCAAGTGTCAGACTTTGTTGCTAAAGTGTCAAACTTTGTTGCTATCAAGTGTCAAACTTTGTTGCTATCAAGTGTCAGACTTTGTTGCTATCAAGTGTCAGACTTTGTTGCTATCAAGTGTCAAACTTTGTTGCTATCAAGTGTCAAACTTTGTTGCTATCAAGTGTCAAACTTTGTTGCTATCAAGTGTCAAACTTTGTTGCTATCAAGTGTCAAACTTTGTTGCTATCAAGTGTGAGACTTTGTTGCTATCAAGTGTCAGACTTTGCACAGGACCCTTATTGTATCTCACTGCACATCCCTGTTCTTGGTGAGCCTTTCAACTTGGGCAAGGGAGCCTTTGCCTGCTCTTGTTGCCACTAACCTCAGTGTTATATTTAATGTTTCTTAGGTCAGCCTCTTTTTATTTTTTTGCCCTCTGGTTTTAATTTGAGAGCCTGATTTGAGATTTTCTTGTTGTCTGTTCTCATCATATTGTGGCCAACATCCATCTTCTCGCCATAGAATATATAAAGAAACAACAGATAAAATGATTTGGCCACGTGACAAGGCAGAAAGATCAAAACACAACACAATGAGCCCTCAATAAATGTTGCAAGAATACCAGACCCAATGCTTGACCACAAAAAAAAATGGATCGATGGAATATTAGAAGCACTAGAAAACATAACAGAGGCAGAGGCGAACAGAAGAACAAAAGACCGCAAATTATATCTCCCCTCGATGCTGAAAGGCAGATGAGGAAGGGAAGAAGAAGATCTATCTTCTTCTCTTGATTATAGATGATATTTTTGAATGCTTTGTCATTTCTCTTATGAATACACTTGTCTTGAGTGAAAGATCCTCACTAACGAAATAAGATAGCTTTGATGAATGCTTAACATCACAGTGAAAGACATTTCAGAAATGTAGGAATTAGGATAATATTAGAAGTAGCACTAATGTTTAGCTTCATTCGTGATAAACAAATGAACTGGTTTGGACATGTAGCACAGTTACAAGCAAGCATGTTTAATAAGCTTTAACTATTACATGCAATAACAGAAGAGTTAGAGGAAGATCTGCAAAGACAAGCTTGATATCTGTCACAAAAAGTACCATATGTGAGTACATTGCTAATAGTTCTGTATACAAGAGTGCCTGTGTGTCAGGAAGGTGATTGGAATACTAATGGACTCTATCAAAGTACAATAATGATAGTTCAATATACAAGAACACCTGTGTGTCAGGAAGGTGAATAGAATACTAATGGATTTTATCAAAATACAATAATGATAGTTCAATATACAAGCACACCTGTGTGTCAGGAAGGTGGTTGGAATACTAATGGACTTTATCAAAATACAATAATGATAGTTCAATATACAAGAACACCTGTGTGTCAGGAAGGTGGTTGGAATACTAATGGACTCTATCAAAGTACAATAATGATAGTTCTGTATACAAGAGTGCCTGTGTGTCAGGAAGGTGAATAGAATACTAATGGACTTTATCAAAATACAATAATGATAGTTCAATATACAAGCACTTCTCTGTGTCAGGAAGGAGATTGGAATACTAATGGGTGTAGTGTGAGCACAGTGATGATGGTTCCATATACAAGAATACCCACATGATTGGAAAAGAGATTGAATTCCTAATGGACACTGTCTTAATACAATGATGTTGGTTTTAAATACAAGGACAATGATGATGGTTCTGTAAATATGTATATAAGAGAACCTGTATGATCAGGAAAGGAGTTTAAAATACTAATGGATGCTGCTCAAGAACAATGGTGATGGTTCTGTAAATATGTATATAAGAACACCTGTATGATCAGGAAAGAGTTTAAAATACTAATGGATGCTGCTAAAGAACAATGTGATGGTTCTGTAAATATGTATATAAGAGAACCTGTATGATCAGGAAAGGAGTTTAAAATACTAATGGATGCTGCTAAAGAACAATGGTGATGGTTCTGTAAATATGTATATAAGAACACCTGTATGATCAGGAAAGAGTTTAAAATACTAATGGATGCTGCTAAAGAACAATGGTGATGGTTCTGTAAATATGTATATAAGAGAACCTGTATGATCAGGAAAGGAGTTTAAAATACTAATGGATGCTGCTAAAGAACAATGGTGATGGTTCTGTAAATATGTATATAAGAACACCTGTATGATCAGGAAAGAGTTTAAAAATACTAATGGATGCTGCTCAAGAACAATGGTGATGGTTCTGTAAATATGTATATAAGAACACCTGTATGATCAGGAAAGAGTTTAAAATACTAATGGATGCTGCTCAAGAACAATGGTGATAGTTCTTTATGCAAGAAAATCTGTGTGATCAGGTATGGATGGAACCATATATAAATAGACACTGTTTTTAGTACAATGATGAGTCTATATACCTAAAGAACATCTGTGTGATCTGGAAAGTGATTAAAGTATAATCGAAAAACAGAATTAAGAGAATTATACAGAAAATATTAACCAGAACATGACAGCTTAAACAAACTAAGCAGATATGAGCAGACCAAGATATTCAGAATCAGAACATGTCACTGTGGTCTCAGAGCACAATTACACTCGATAGAACTCAGTAACTTTGCAATATGTGACTGCAGAACACTAATACAAAGTCCAGATATATCTACAGGACTGCAGCACTCTCAATGCCCTAAGAACACAAATATGGCCCACAGAAACAACTGCTTGATAAGTTAAACTTAATGACTGCTGATGTGAAACTCACCATCTTGTTGTGACCTAAGCTGGTCTAAATACCTAAACACGTAGTAGTAGCTGATCGCTGAAGAAGAAGACAGCACTAATGGACACTTTTCAAACACATTGATGATGATAAGAATATAAGATATATAAGAACATCAGTGAGGTCAAGAGGGGGATTGGAGAACTAACGGACACTGTTTTTAGTCACATTGATGATGATACTTTATATAAGAACATCAGTGAGGTCAAGAGGGGGATTGGAGAACTAATGGACACTGTTTTTAGTCACATTAATCATAGACTGTAAACAAGGACAAGTCATTAGAGGATAGCCTTCAGAATCAGGTCCAAACAGTAATACTTGTGAATCATCTACAGATATGTACCACTGATAAGTTGGGTTACTATAATGCTGATACATTGACAGCTGAGTTGTTATCTCTAATTGGCAGTTATCAAACTGACGTATCAACTTTAGATTATATCTCATCATAAATGACATAACAGTTCATTATGAAAAAGAA
This sequence comes from Megaustenia siamemsis, assembly GCA_032433765.1. NCBI lineage: Eukaryota > Metazoa > Mollusca > Gastropoda > Stylommatophora > Ariophantidae > Megaustenia > Megaustenia siamemsis. The sequence continues at coordinate 18,720,098 of JAVIAB010000101.1, forward strand.
TTAGGTTGACATATTTGCTTCATGATTGTCTGGGATCAGGATAGTCTATAGGTTGACATATTTGCTTCATGATTGTCTGGGTTCAGGATAGTCTATAGGTAGGATATTGGCCTCTGAACAGGAAGGTCCCTGGTTCAAATCCTGCCACAGATATTAGAAATTTTTGTCTTCAAATCCATGGTTTTCTTTGCCATTACCCTCGTCTCCGTGTTGTGGGATCTGATGTCTAGCTCTCTTGGATAAAGCCCCCCCCCCCCCCCCCCCCCCCCAAAAAAAAAAAAAGTCCCTTGTGCATGTTAAAGGACCCTTGACAGAAGTAAAAAAAGAATAGACTAAAAGTGATTGCTGTAGAATTGTTAATTAAGTCTACCCATAGTAGAAAATGTTCTGAAAGAGGCCAAAGCAAAAGAGAGTTAATTTCAAATATTAGGAAGAAACAATCATCATTTTTGGCCATGTAATGAGAAGAGAACAACTGGAATATATTATAACAACTGGGAAAATTTAGATAGAGGAAAGCAAAGAGAAAAAATACCAAAAAGCTTAAGAGAATGGCTGGCAGAAGGTCAACAACAGAAATGATAAATAACTGTCGTGATCGAAAGTTGTGGAGAGACATCATCACCTACGCCAGCAGGCCTGGTACTTGATGATGATGATAGTAGAAAACTATTGTTTTGTGGCGAAAGGTGCAGAAATTTCGCTTTGTTGTAATCTTGTAACATCGCACCCACGCCCATTAATGGGTGAAAATAAAAAAGAAGATGCTTTTCTGGATTCACTTCCCAAATGTAACCAGTTTATTTTTTAGTCCTGATGCTACTTTAGAAAATGTTTGAAAATGGATACCACAGATTTTCTCTGGGGAAAATGGGGTGTCCTAGTGTCCCAACCACACCATCAATAATGTGCTGATGGTCACTAAAAAATATGCATACCAACACCATTAATGTCATTAGACATAACACATGTAATGATGCCCTAGGCACAGCTTGGCATAATAAAATGTCTGTTGTCACATGACCAGTGTTTATTTCCACTTTAGCTGTTCTGGAATTTTCCTGATTCAGTAATTGTTTATTTATTAATTAGTCACAATGCAGATCCTGTGCAAGATCTGATGCTTGATTGCTTGATCATCAGACACAAGGGTCTATAATTTCTTCTCTATGTGCTGTATTTAGTTTTGAATGTCACTGTCTTAAGAAGATATTAAACATCCATTGGGATCAGCACATTACAAACAAAGAAATAGGCAGAAAATCAGGCATTAGTTAACAACATCAAATCAACCAAGAAGTGAAAGAAGACGTTGAAAATAGCAATACTAAAAAAAAAGAAGAAAAAAAGTGGTATGGTGACAGCTTTACGTGGTAATGGACAAAACAAAAGTCGACATTTTGCCAAGTAGGCCTTCAGCTGGAACAACAAACACAAAAAATATATATAAGGATATGTAAACAAATCTAACTACATGGCGATAATATGCTAGACACTCAAGAAAGGAAATGTTAAAAATGGTCAAAATTTTTTTCAACTTTCAACGTCGACTTTTTTTTTTATCACCAAGGAAAGCTGTCACCATACCACTTTTTTCTTCTTTTTTTTAGTATTGCTATTATCATCAGCTTTACAGCAGCTTCATATCTCTACGCATCTTGGTACATCTTGATACTTCTACGTTGAAAGTGGCTAGGCCACGTTCTACAAATGGACCGAACAGGCATCCACACCTAGCATTAACGTGGGCACCACATGGCAAATGAAGAAGAGGCAGACTACTGGGGACATGACAATGAACCAACCATTCATGATGAAATGAAAAAGCTGGAAGGTCTGGTGAGAGTTGTCCATGCTTGCTCTAGACCGGATTGGGTGGAAATCTCTTATGTTCCAATCAGATTTCAGAGCATTAAGAAGAATAATGCATGTCAGCGTTAGATTAAGATTTTTGTTTGTAAATTGACAAAGAAGAAGTATGGCTCAGGCAAGGACTGCCTTCCAAAGTTTGAGAAATATATTATGTAATCCATCTTTGACAATGGAGATAAGAAAAAGAGTTGTCCAAGGTCATGTGAAGCCAGTGTTATGTAAAGCTAATCTTGATAATGAAAGTGAATCACGAGCATTCGAACGACAGACAAGAAAATCTTCCAGAAGACCAAGAAACATTTTTCTTTACAGAATGTTAAAAATATAGACAGCTAAAAGAGTAATGAGGACATTGTCAAATAAGTTCAAGCTAAAAAAGTCTTGAGCATATTGTAAAACACACTCAAGCTAAATGAGTAATGAGGACATTGTCAAATAAGTTCAAGCTAAACAAAGTCTTGAGAATATTGTAAAACATGCTCAAGCTAAATGAGTAATGAGGACATTGTCAAATAAGTTTAAGCTAAACAAAGTCTTGAGCATATTGTAAAACACGCTCAAGCTAAATGAGTAATGAGAACATTTTCAAAAAGGCTCAAGCTAAAATAGTAATGATTATGTAAGAGGCTCATGCCAAAAGAGAGTATTGATGACATTGTAAAGAGGTTCAAGCTAAAAGAAGAGTAATGAGGATATTGTAAAAGAGGTTCAAGCTCAAAAAAAAGAGAGTAATGAGGATATTGTAAAAGAGGTTAAAGCAAATAGAGTAATGAGGCATTATAAAAGAGGTTTAAGCTAAAAAAGAGTAATGAGGATGTTGTAAAAGAGGTTCAGACTAGAGGAGAGTAATGAGGACATTGTAAAAGAGACTCAAGCTAAAAGAGTAATGAGGACATTGTAGAAGAGGTTCAAGCTAAAAAAAAGAGTAGTAAGGAAGTCATAAAAGTCTCAAGCTAAAAAGAAAGCTTTTGTTGCTGACACCAGAAAGAAACATTTTTTTTTCTTGGCCATGTAATTAAAATAGCACGGGCGTAATACGACCACATTACCCCAAAAATCATGTGCTGAAGGTCTGTAAAATATAGGGTCACTAACACCATATTTCCCTATACGCCACTTGGCGTGACGGGGTACTTTACTCTTTACTTTTTACTATGTAATTAAAATAAAACAGCTGGAAGATACTGAAATAACTGGAAAAATTGAAATAGGAAAAAGCAAGAAAAGATACAGACAGTGGAAGTTTGATGATGGATTAACAATAACATTGATAAACAACCGTGGAGACAGAAAGTTGTGGAGAAACATGATCGCCAATGCCAGCAGTCTTCATCTCGATCTCATTTAGGGAGCCAATTCCTGCTGTCTTTGCCTCTCTGATCAATGTTCTTCTCAGTGTCTCTCTGGGTCTGCTTCTTTTTTTCCTCCTACCTGTTGTTTCCCACATGAGGAAACTTGATTTTCTATTTGGTTATTATCTCTCCTCATCATATGTCCAACATCTTTTCTTGATTACTGAAGATATTAGTGGTTGATTGGCGATTTCTCTAATTTCTTCATTTGTTTTGAATTCGTCCCCGCTATACCAAGCATTTTCCTTAGACATTTATTTTCAAATGCGTTCAACCTTGTTTCTATGTACTGTGTTTCTATGTCACATATATGCTACTATATAATACTAAAACGTTGCTGCAAAAAAAATTGCTAGCACAGCACAATCGTTACTGCATTGCCCACTTCTTGATTGCTTAAGATAAGAGTTTTCCTTAAAAAAAGTTATACAAATATCATATTTTCTAATTTATTGGTAACAGACATTAACATGTTTATATAAAATCTGAATCACTGTGTATTGTGAGTATCACAAAAGAGAAACAGAACATCAACATAACTATAGATGGCAGACAACTAAAACAGAACATCAACATAACTATAGATGGCAGACAACTAAAACAGAGCATCAACGTAACTATAGATGGCAGGCAACTAAAACAGAACATCAACATAACTATAGATGGCAGACAACTAAAACAGAACATCAACATAACTATAGATAGCAGACAACTAAAACAGAACATCAACATAACTATAGATGGCAGACAACTAAACAGAACATCAACATAACTATAGATGGCAGATAACTAAAACAGAACATCAACATAACTATAGACGGCAGACAACTAAAACAGAACATCAACATAACTATAGATGGCAGATAACTAAACAGAACATCAACATAACTATAGATGGCAGATAACTAAAACAGAACATCAACATAACTATAGATGGCAAATAACTAAAACAGAACATCAACATAACTATAGATGGCAGACAAATAAAACAGAGCATCAACATAACTATAGATGGCAGACAACTAAAAAGAACATCAACATAACTATAGATGGCAGACAACTAAAAAGAACATCAACATATCTATAGACGGCAGGCAACTAAAACGGAACATCAACATAACTATAGATGGCAGACAACTAAAACAGAACATCAACATAACTATAGACGGCAGACAACTAAAACAGAACATCAACATAACTATAGATGGCAGACAACTAAAACAGAACATCAACATAACTATAGACGGCAGACAACTAAAACAGAACATCAACATAACTATAGACGGCAGACAACTAAAACAGAACATCAACATAACTATAGACGGCAGACAACTAAAACAGAACATCAACATAACTATAGACTCCCCTTGACACTGAAAGGCAAATGAGGAAGAAAAAAAGGAGAAGAAGGTGTGTGTTAACAAAGTATTTGTAAAACAAGAGTTGCATAGATATCATTGTCTTACTGCTTGTTATCTGAATGTGGACAACAGAAGGAGAGATAAGGGCGTGTGAACAGAGCATGTGTTAGGAGCTCAGGACAGTGAAGTAACAGAGCCTCAACTTACACCAGCTTTTGATGCAAGGATTTTTAAGGGAGAAAATGGGTATCAGCTTACATCAACTATTGATGTAGGGATGTGTAGAGAAAAAATAGAGTGAAGGAAGGAGGCCTCAACTTACATCAGCTACTGAAGTAGGGATTTGTAGAGAAAAAAATAGAGTGGAGGAAGGAGGCCTCAACTTACATCAGCTACTGAAGTAGGGATTTGTAGAGAAAAAATAGAGTGGAGGAAGCGGGCCTCAACTTACATCAGCTACTGAAGTAGGGATTTGTAGAGAAAAAATAGAGTGGAGGAAGTGGGCCTCAACTTACATCAGCTACTGAAGTAGGGATTTGTAGAGAAAAAATAGAGTGGAGGAAGCGGGCCTCAACTTACATCAGCTACTGAAGTAGGGATTTGTAGAGAAAAATAGAGTGGAGGAAGCGGGCCTCAACTTACATCAGCTACTGAAGTAGGGATTTGTAGAGAAAAAATAGAGTGGAGGAAGTGGGCCTCAACTTACATCAGCTACTGAAGTAGGGATTTGTAGAGAAAAAAATAGAGTGGAGGAAGGAGGCCTCAACTTACATCAGCTACTGAAGTAGGGATTTGTAGAGAAAAAATAGAGTGGAGGAAGGAGGCCTCAACTTACATCAGCTACTGAAGTAGGGATTTGTAGAGAAAAAATAGAGTGGAGGAAGGAGGCCTCAACTTACATCAGCTACTGAAGTAGGGATTTGTAGAGAAAAAATAGAGTGAAGGAAGCGGGCCTCAACTTACATCAGCTACTGAAGTAGGGATTTGTAGAGAAAAAATAGAGTGGAGGAAGGAGGCCTCAACTTACATCAGCTACTGAAGTAGGGATTTGTAGAGAAAAAATAGAGTGAAGGAAGCGGGCCTCAACTTAATCAGCTACTAAAGTAGGGATACATAGAGCAAACATAGAGTGAAGGAAGCAGGTCTCAATTTACACCACCTATTGGTATATGGAGATTCTGTGGATGAAACAGAATAATTTTAGATCAGCTGTTGATATATGGACACTCATGAGAGGAAGTGGATCTCAACTAAACCAGCTGGATATCAACTAAACATTCACACAGGGACATTCTGAAGAGAAAGTGAATCTAACCAGCTATTGATACAGGGACATTCTGCAGAGAGAGTGAATCTAACCAGCTATTGATACAGGGGACATTCTAGAGAGAGAATGAATCTAACCAGCTATTGATACAGGAGACATTCTGGGGAGAGAGTGAATCTAACCAGCTATTGATACAGGAGACATTCTTGGGAGAGAGAGAGTGAATCTAACCAGCTATTGATACAGGAGACATTCTGGGGCGAGAGTGAATCTAACCAGCTATTGATACAGGAGACATTCTGGAGAGAGAGAGAGAATGAATCTAACCAGCTATTGATACAGGGGATATTCTGGAGAGAAAGTGAATCTAACCAGCTATTGATACAGGGGACATTCTGGAGAGAGAGTGAATCTAACCAGCTATTGATACAGAGGACATTCTGGAGAGATATATTTAAATGATTCCCTCTTATATAAATGTACCGCCCAGATGAAAGGTTGCCAAAGGAAGCTTTTGGCTGTTTTGTATGTTTGTTTCTGTACAGATGGACACTTTTTTTTTTGCTGTTTAATCTTTTAATATTTATATATTTTTCTTCCATTTATACGCTTATCTTTGTGTTTATCTCTATCTTGTATTTTACTTCCATACCTTTCCATTTCATCTATACCAGTCTTTTTCTTCTATAATTTTTCTCTTACCTGTACATATCTCTTGCTTCTATACACTTACCTTTCTTCTATAACTTTTCTCTTACCTGTACATGTCTCTTCCTTCTATACACTTATCTTTCTTCTATAACTTTTCTCTTACCTGTACATGTCTCTTCCTTCTATACTCTTATCTTTCTTCTATAACTTTTCTCCTACCTGTACATGCCTCATGCCCCTATACACTTATCTTTCTTCTATAACTTTTCTCCTACCTGTACATGTCTCTTCCTTCTATACACTTATCTTTCTTCTATAACTTTTCTCTTACCTGTACATGCCTCATGCCCCTATACACTTATCTTTCTTCCATAACTTTTCTCTTACCTGTACACATCTCTTGCTTCTATACATTTATCTTTCGTCTCATGCAGATACATTGCAGGCTATATTTAATGCAACAACGGAATGACCTACAAAATAATATCTTTTGTTCCAGATAACAAAACAAAACAGCTGGACAGTTACTATAATCAAACCAGGTCTTTAACCGCATGGTTCTGTCTTCTGACTTTCCTGATAATGTCCACTTTTGGTCCTGGGAACACTTCCATACCTTTTCACCTGGTTACAAATATATTATCTTCCTTGTAAGAATTGTATATTTTGTAAATTTTCATTCAGAACTGGGTCATTGTGCTTTTTTTGTGTTATGGATTCTCCTAAGACCGTGGTAATTTTTCACCTGTGTATTTTTTTATGAATTTCTTTTAATTTCATTTCTTTATTTTCTTTTATTTTCTGGTGGGGTGTTTGTTTAAGGAGTTGGTTGTTTAATATCAATAATACATAATTATATAAGTATGATAATATAAGTTAAGTGTGTTTTTTATGTGAATAATATAGTTACAATGGAAGAAAGAAAAAGAGTTCTTAAATGTTATGTAGAACCAGTCTTAACATAAGGATGTTGGTCATGAACAATAAAACAACAGACAAGAAAATCACTGGAGTCTGTAGAAATGTGGTCTTACAAAAGAATGTTGAGAATACCATAGAGAGTTAAGGAGAATTATGAAAACATTCTGAAAGAGGCCAAAGCAAAGGGGGAGAGCTAATTTCCAATATTAGGAAGAAACAATCATAATTGTTTGGCATGTAATGAGCAGGAAACAACTGGAATATATTGTGACAAGTGGGAAAATTGAGGGATGAAGTGACAGAGGGAGAAAAGACAGCTTAGGAGAATGGCTTGGCAGAAGGTCAACAACAGAAGTAATAAATAACTGTCAAGATCGAGAGTTGTGGAAAGACATAATCACCTACCCATCAGGCATGGTACTTGGCTTTTGCCAGCTTTCACATCTGGCGAAGTACCTAGAGACTAGGAACAGAATTTAATGTGTTAATCCATTTTAATTTTATCCTGGCTGGAGGGTCCCTCGTCACACAGGCAAATAACTCCATCTTCAGAGGTACTCATATTTATTCCGTAGATGAATAATTGACGTTTCAAACCGGGCTTCGCTGTTGAGATTAATTAATACACAAAATTAATTTCCTATGCTCTAGGCAATTCACCATAAAAAAAAGAAACTAATGAAAAAAAAAATGACATGGTCGAAAGACTTGAACACAAAAAAAAAGAAAAAGATTGTAAATTCATTATCTTCTGCTTTTGCCTGGTGGCAAAGGTGATCATATCTCATTATTCAAACTTAAAGGGATGTTAGGTGGATGAGATGCGATATGTTATGGCTGACAAATCTATCTATCTATCTATTGACTTTTCGAGCCGTAGCCATCCCTTAGGGCATAGACCCAGATACTCTTTCTCTTATCTAAATTTTTATTCTAGATGTTTTCAATCCTTGTAAAGATCTTTTATCAAATCTCGTCATTTGTTTCTGTTCTGTGACTTTGTCTCATTGAGGGAGCTGATTCCTGCTGCTCTTGCCTCTCTGATCAATGTTCTACTCAGTGTCTCTCGGGTCAGCCTCTTTTCTCTTACCTGTTGTTTCCCACATGAGGGCTTGCTTTGTTATTTGGGTATTATCTCTCCTCATCACATGTCCAACTTATGACCAATACAAAGTATTTATTAAAACTTTGTTTTACTTTATATACATTGAGCAACAATGCACTTACTCCTCTGGGAGCTTCTCTCTCTTGGGAAAGGTTAATGTTCTTCTCTGATCGACTGAAGAGTTGAAAAGAGAACAGTACTGCTCCCCATCTTTGCCTTACTACAATTGAAGTTTGTTAATTCTCTAATGTGACAAAATGTGCACTCGTCATTTGCATAAAATTTACAATGGGGGCCCCGGTAGCCTAGTTAGGAAAAACCACCCGACTGGGCTACCGATGTTCACACAACCCGTGTTTGATTCCCATTGGAAGCAGTGAGTTGTACTTGTGGTTGGAAAAAAAATACCCTCACAGTTGACCCAGCACCTGGCAGAAATGGGTACCAGGGTAGTACTCTGGGAAGATGAGGAATGCCGCCTTGCATTGTGAGTTTCAATGCCTGAAGCAACACTATCAAGAAGTCTCCGAACACTTCTGGATGAGTGGCCGAGCACATATGGGTGAAAACTCACATGCTAAGATGCCAATTCAAGTCTCATACTTTACCCATATTAAATTTACAATATACTCTGAGAATAAATTTACAATTTTTCATCACTTTGAGAGGACATCGTCTACCATTTGGATTATTCTTAGGTCTTTTTCATTTTTTACATTATTCAATATTTTGATAGGACATTTATCATATTCTCCATTATTTAAATATGTTGGTAGGACCTTTTTCATCTATCTATCTATCTATTGACCTTTCGAGCCGTTGACAGCCCATAGGGCGTAGACCAAGATACACCTTCTCATATCTGAATTTTTGTTCTAGCAGTTTTCTTTTAAAGATATTTTATCAAATCTCGCCATTTGTCTCTGTTCTGTGCAAGCAGCTCTATCTCATTGAGGGAGCCGAATCCTGTTGCTCTTGCCTCTCTCATCAATGTTCTTCTCATTGTCTCCCTGGGTCTTCCTCTTTTTCTCTTACCTGTTGTTTCCCATATGAGGGCCTGCTTTGCTATTCGGTTATTATCTCTTCTCATCACATGTCCAACATATGACCATCGTCTTTTCTTTATTACTGAAGATATTAGTGGTTGATTGGCGATTTCTCTAATTTCCTCGTTTGTTTTGAATTCATTCCGCGCTATACCAAGTACCTTTTTCATACTTTCCAAAAATTTGTGATGGTAATTGTGATATTTTAAAGTACTTTTAGAATTATTTTTTTAAAAATATATACACATTTTTCACTACTTTAGAAGGACATTAACAAAAGTGTACTCTCCAGTACTTTAAGATACCATTTCTCTTATTCTTCTGTACTTTGGTTGAACATTTTCTAGCTCTCAACTACTTTTAGAAGTAATTTGCCATATTGTCATATATTTCAATACTTTAAGAGAAAGGTGTCATCCTCTCAGTACTTTGAGAGGATATTTTTACAATTTTGCAGCAATTTTTTAGAACATTTTTCAGATTCTGCCGTTCTTTGAAAGAACATTTTTCATACTTTACAGTAGAACATTTCTCATACTGTACAGTAGAACATTTCTCATACTGTACAGTAGACATTTCTCATTCTGTACAGTAGACATTTCCTATACAGTACCGTAGACATTTCTTATTGAATTTCTCATACTCTACAGTAGGACATTCATCATACTCTACAGTAAGACATTTCTCATACTCTACATTAGGACATTTCTCATACCCTACTGTAGGACATTTCTTATACCCTACAGTAGGACATTCTTATACCCTACAGTAGGACATTTCTCATACCCATCAGTATGACATTTCTCATACTCTACAGTACGACATTTCTCATGTTCTACAGTATGACATTTCTTATGCCCTACAGTAAGACATTTCTTAAACTCTACTGTAAGACATTTCTCATACCCTACAGTAAGACATTTCTTATACTCTACATAAGAGAGATATATTTTCCAGTGTTTTGATGAAGCATCGTCTATATTCTCCAGTGTTTCAATGAAACATCTTCTACATTCTCCAATGTTTTAATGAAACATCTTCTATATTCTCTAATGTTTTAATGAAACATCTTCTACATTCTCCAATGTTTTAATGAAACATCTTCTATATTCTCCAATGTTTTAATGAAACATCTTCTATATTCTCTAATGTTTTGATGAAACATCTTCTATATTCTCCAATGTTTTAATGAAACATCTTCTATATTCTCCAGTGTTTTAATGAAACATCTTCTATATTCTCCAGTGTTTTAATGAAGCATCTTCTACATTCTCTAATGTTTTGATGAAGCATCGTCTATATTCTCCAGTGTTTTGATGAAGCATCTTCTACATTCTCCAATGTTTGATGAAGCATCTTCTACATTCTCTAATGTTTTGATGAAGCATCTTCTATATTCTCCAGTGTTTTAATGAAGCATCTTCTACATTCTCCAATGTTTTGATGAAGTATCTTCTACATTCTCCAATGTTTTGATGAAGCATCTTCTACATTCTCCAATGTTTTGATGAAGCATCTTCTACATTCTCCAGTGTTTTGATGAAGCATCTTCTACATTCTCCAGTGTTTTGATGAATCATCTTCTACATTCTCCAATGTTTTGATGAATCATCTTCTACATTCTCCAATGTTTTAATGAAACATCTTCTATATTCTCCAGTGTTTTAATGAAGCATCTTCTACATTCTCTAATGTTTTGATGAAGCATCGTCTATATTCTCCAGTGTTTTGATGAAGCATCTTCTACATTCTCCAATGTTTTGATGAAGCATCTTCTACATTCTCCAATGTTTTGATGAAGCATCTTCTACATTATCCAATGTTTTGATGAAGTATCTTCTACATTCTCCAATGTTTTGATGAAGCATCTTCTACATTCTCCAATGTTTTGATGAAGCATCTTCTACATTCTCTAATGTTTTGATGAAGCATCTTCTACATTCTCTAATGTTTTGATGAAGCATCTTCTACATTCTCCAATGTTTTGATGAAGCATCTTCTACATTCTCTAATGTTTTGATGAAGCATCTTCTACATTCTCCAATGTTTTGATGAAGCATCTTCTACATTCTCTAATGTTTTGATGAAGCATCTTCTACATTCTCCAATGTTTTGATGAAGCATCTTCTACATTCTCCAATGTTTTGATGAAGCATCTTCTACATTCTCCAATGTTTTGATGAAGCATCTTCTACATTCTCCAATGTTTTGATGAAGCATCTTCTACATTCTCTAATGTTTTGATGAAGCATCTTCTACATTCTCTAATGTTTTGATGAAGCATCTTCTACATTCTCCAATGTTTTGATGAAGCATCTTCTACATTCTGCAATGTTTTGATGAAACATCTTCTACATTCTCTAATGTTTGATGAAGCATCTTCTATATTCTCCAATGTTTTGATGAAGCATCTTCTACATTCTCCAATGCATTCAGAGAACATTTCCCAAAGCCCCCAGCACTTAATTCTTGCTATTCACAGACAGGAACCTGAGAATGAACTCACACAGATTGTAATTCTGCCTTCTCCTGACCTTGTGACCTCTGACCTCATTTCCCCACCTTTTAAAGTATTTCAAGTGATGTCACGTGAGGGCGTTGGTTATATCACATGATGTAATCAAGCTGTGAATGCTGATATTTTAAATAAAAATGTTGCTGTTTGAATCACAATCCTATCACAGTCGTATGTTTGAACCTAACAGCTGGTATTTTTGTTGGAAGTCTAGACTAAAGACTGTGCTTATTTGTACATTCTCCATAGTTGTAAAACTGATATTGTATTATCGGACACATAGTTCTGTTTTAGTGGTAGTGGTTCCCTATTATGGGGAACAGTTCTCTATTAAGAGGGTGGTTCCCTGTTATGGGGAACAGTTCTCTATTATGAGGGTGGTTCACTGTTATAGGGAACAGTTCCCTATTTTGAGGGTGGTTCCCTATTATAGGTGTGTTTCCCTATTATGGGGATCAGTTCTCTGTTATGAGGAACAGTTCTCTATTATGAGGATCAATTCCATATTATGAGGAACAGTTCTCTATTATGAGGAACAGTTCTCAATTATGGGTGTGTTTCCCTGTTATGAGGAACAGTTCCCTATTATGAGGAACAGTTCTCTATTATGAGGAACAGTTCTCTATTATGAGGAACAGTTCTCAATTATGGGTGTGTTTCCCTGTTATGAGGAACAGTTCCCTATTATGAGGAACAGTTCTCTATTATGAAGAACAGTTCTCTATTACGAGGAACAGTTCTTTATTATGAGGAACAGTTCTCAATTATGGGTGTGGTTCCCTATTATGGGGAACAGTTCTCTGTTATGGGGAACAGTTCCCTATTATGAAGAACAGTTCTCTATTATGAAGAACAGTTCTCTATTATGTGGAACAGTTCTCAATTATGGGTGTGGTTCTCTATTATGAGGGTGGTTCCCTATTATTAAGGTGGTTTCTTATTAAGTGAAGTGGTTTTATTTTATTGATAGTGGTTTCCTGTTATGGGAAATGGTTCCATCTTACAGGAAGTAGTTTCCCTTAAGGGGATTACAAAAATTTAATGAAAATTTATTTATTTTTTGTTAGAAAATGCCAAAAAATCTTTAGATTTATTTTATTTTATGGAGAACAGCTTTTTCTATCAGTGAGGTTTCTAATTTGTTTTATTTTCTTTCTTTGTGAGGAGGGGGCTCTATTTGATCGAGAATGGTTTTATTTTCTTGGTGCGTCGTTCCAATTGATGAAAACTGGTTTAATTTTTGTGATGAGAGTTGTTCCAATTTATGGAAAGTAGTTTAATTTTTGTAATGAGAGTTGTTCCAATTTATGAAATTGGTTTAATTTTTGTAATGAGAGTTGTTCCAATTTATGAAAAGTGGTTTAATTTTTTAGATGAGAGTTGTTCTAATTTATGAAAACTGGTTTAATTTGTGTGATGAGAGTTGTTCTAATTTATGGAAACTGGTTTAATTTGTGTGATGAGTTGTTTCAATTTATGAAAACTGGTTTAATTTGTGTGATGAGAGTTGTTCTAGTTTATGAAAACTGGTTTAATTTAGGGGAGAGTGGTTGGTATTTATGGGAATTGTTTTCACTTTCTTTGGCTGGGGAGGGAAGAGGGATTGTTACAATTTATGAGGAGGTGTTCTGTTTATGTGAGTGGTTCTATTTTATTTACTTTTATGTCATTGCTGTTTTAGTAGATATCAAGTATACCCTGCTCATGTTGTAGTTTAGGATTCAGCCCAGCTGTGCAAAGTCTTCTATCTATTGACCTTTCAAGCCATAGCCGGCCCATAGGGCGTAGACCAAGATACTCCTTCTCTTATCTGAATTTTTGTTCTAGCAGTTTTCAATTCTTTTAAAGATATTTTATCAAATCTCACCATTTGTCTCTGTTCTGTGCAAGCAGCTCTATCTCATCTTGTTTTATCCTATAATAATCATCACAAAAGTTTTGTGGGTAGATAAAGAATACCGTCATGGTCCAAGTGTTTTGCATTGGCTGTTGTTAGCCCCATACCACTGCAGGATTTCTATAGCATTATTTATTCATCTTGTCTTTCAGAAGCCTTGAAAAGTTGTGGAAATCAAAACTCATCAGCACAAACACAAAACTTAGACTATTCAAATCAAATGTACTATCAACCCTACGTATGCGTGTGAAAGCTGGAAAACAACAAGAGATATAGAAACAAAGTAGAACGCATTCGAAAATAAATGTCTAAGGAGAAATACTTGGTATAGTGTGGAACGAATTCAAAAAAATGATGAAATTAGAGAAATCTCCAATCAACCACTAATATCTTCAGTAATAAAGAAAAGACGTTGGTCATATGTTGGACATGTGATGAGAAGTGATAATAACCGAATAGCAAAGCAAGCCCTCGTGTGGGAAACAACAGGTAAGAGGAAAAGAGGAAGACCCAGAGAGACACTGAGAAGAACATTGATGAGAGAGGCAAGAGCAGCAGGAATCGGCTCTCTCAATGAGATAGAGCTGCTTGCACAGAACAGAGACAAATGGCGAGATTTGATAAAATATCTTTAAAAGAATTGAAAACTGCTAGAACAAAAATTCAGATAAGAGAAGGAGTATCTTGGTCTACGCCCTATGGGCCGGCTACGGTCGTTGACTTCCTTGTTCCCTGCACTGCTGTTGTTCATTGTTATTTTTGTTACCCATTTCAATTCATTTTTTTCTTCTTCTTCTTTCCTTCCTCATTTGCCTTTCAGCATCGAGGGGAGATGTGATTTGTGGTCTTTAGCTCTTCTGTTTGCCTCTGCTGCTGTTATGTTTCCTAGTGCTTTTAATATTCAGTCAATCAATTTTTTTTTTTGGGTCAACCCTTGGGTCAGGTGTTCTTGCAATGTTTGTTGAAGGCTCGTTGTGTTGTGTTTTGATTACTCTGTCTTGTCACGTGGCCAAACCATTTTATCTGGTGTTTCTTTATATATTCTATGGTGGTGGGCTATTCCTAGCTTTTTTCTCAGTTCTTAATTTCTGATCTTGTCTCTCAGGCTGTTTCCTGTCATTCGTTTGACACATTTAATCTCAGTAGAGGTTATTTTTCTTATTGTTCTTGCATCTAGAGTCCAGGACTGACATTGGTAGCACAACGTTGGGATGAAGATTGTATTGTATAGTGCCCGTTTTGCCTCTAGAGTTATTTCCTATATATAATTTTTTAGAAGCATTTAATTATTTGATGGCATAATCAAGCTGTTTAGAAGAAGCTATATATATATATGTAAATCTGTGACCTTCCAGGCATGTCGTAAGAGGCGACTAAGGAGCTTGATCAATGGCTTGACAAGCTGTCATTGTAAAAAGTATTGTTATGGAAACAGCGTCATATATTTTAGAGCAGTGATCTCTGCAAATATGTGCCACTTTGGCACGCAAGGTTCTGTTTTTGAGATTGTGGTTCTGCCCTATGTGCCGCCATAGACAGACAGACAGACAGACAGACAGATAGATGCATGTATTAATATAAAGAAAGGTCTCAGTCTGAATAGTAATGAAACAGAAGTAATGGTCATATTGAAAAAACAATCATCACCATCATGCAGCATAAAAATAAACAGGACAAATCTGAAACAAGTGCAACGTTTGAAATACTTGGGCACAATAATAACATCAGATGGAAGATGCACCACAGAAATAAAAAGCAGAATAGCTCAGGCCAAAATAGCATTTCAGATAATGAAAAACGTCTTATGCAACAAATCTATGTCAATAGAAATGAGAAAGAGAGTTCATCGGTGCTAAATAGAGCCAATTCTGACCTATGGAAGCGAATCATGGACAGTAGACAAACAAATGAAAAGACGATTAGAAGCCACAGAGATGGGATTTCTCAGAAGAATGTTGAAAGTTCCCTGGACAGCTAAAAAGACCAATGAGGAAATTCTCAAAGAGGCCAACACAAAAAGGCAGCTCCTAAAAAACATCAGAAAGAAACAATCAACATTTTTCAGGCACATCATGAGAAGAGGAAAGTTGGAATACTTGGTTACAACTGGCAAAATAAAAGGAAAGTGAGGTCGTGGATGACAAAGAGAGAAAATACTGGATAGCTTGGTGTCATGACATGGAAAACAGTCAACAACAGAAATATATATATATATATATATATGTATTTTTTATATAGGGATATATATATATATATATATATATGTGTGTGTATATATATATATATGTATGTATGTATATGTTGAGGTAATCTATACAATATCCCCCCACATATTTTTAGAACCCTTCCGCCTGAGTTTCTGCCCTTCCAATAACTGATAACGCAGGGAGCACATTTTTAATATTATTTTTGTTCTCACTGTAGTTAGAAATGATTTGTTTAGATACTTCATTATTAGTTAGCTATGTAGGGCTAATTTTATCTATTTACAAATCTGTGTGTGTTGTTTGTTCCTGCTGAAATCCTATTGAGCCGAAACGTTCAATTGTGTTGTCCATTAATTACATAAAGCTTTATCTATACCATTTTTTTCTATTATTTTTCTTCATTTCATTTCATTTCTTTTCATTTCTTTTAATTTCTCCTTAGAAGAAGCTGTATGTTAATATGCTGTGTGGGAGTGAACCCTAGTTATTCCAAGAATGTGTTTCTCTACCCACACATTACTGAGGTCTGCTTCTGAAACATTCATCTTGAACATAAGGTTGCATCATACCTGTAGTGATAGTAATGTGTGGTATTGCATCATACCTGTAGTGATAGTAATGTGTGGTATTGCATCTTACCTGTAGTGATAGCAATGTGTGGTATTGCATCATACCTGTAGTGATGGTAATGTGTGGTATTGCATCATCCCTGTAGTGATAGTAATGTGTGGTATTGCATCATTCCTGTAGTGATAGTAATGTGCGGTATTGCATCATACCTGTAGTGATAGGAATGTGTGGTATTGCATCTTACCTGTAGTGATAGTAATGTGTGGTATTGCATCTTACCTGTAGTGATAGTAATGTGTGGTGTTGCATCATACCTGTAGTGATAGTAATGTGTGGTATTGCATCATACCTGTAGTGATAGTAATGTGTGGTATTGCATCTTACCTGTAGTGATAGCAATGTGTGGTATTGCATCATACTGTAGTGATGGTAATGTGTGGTATTGCATCATCCCTGTAGTGATAGTAATGTGTGGTATTGCATCATTCCTGTAGTGATAGTAATGTGCGGTATTGCATCATACCTGTAGTGATAGGAATGTGTGGTATTGCATCTTACCTGTAGTGATAGTAATGTGTGGTACTGCATCTTACCTGTAGTGATAGTAATGTGTGGTATTGCATCTTACCTGTAGTGATAGTAATGTGTGGTATTGCATCTTACCTGTAGTGATAGTAATGTGTGGTATTGCATCTTACTTGTAGTGATAGTAATGTGTGGTATTGCATCATACCTGTAGTGATAGTAATGTGTGGTATTGCATCATACCTGTAGTGATAGTAATGTGTGGTATTGCATCATACCTGTAGTGATGGTAATGTGTGGTATTGCATCATACCTGTAGTGATGGTAATGTGTGGTATTGCATCATACCTGTAGTGATAGTAATGTGTGGTATTGCATCATACCTGTAGTGATGGTAATGTGTGGTATTGCATCATACCTGTAGTGATGGTAATGTGTGGTATTGCATCATACCTGTAGTGATGGTAATGTGTGGTATTGCATCTTACCTGTAGTGATAGTAATGTGTGGTATTGCATCTTACCTGTAGTGATAGTAATGTGTAATTTGCATCATACCTGTATTGAATGTAATGTGTAATTTTTAATCATACCTGTATTGATATTAGTGTGTGGTATTGCATCATACCTGTAGTGATAGTAATGTGTGGTATTGCATCATACCTGTAGTGATAGTAATGTGTGGTATTGCATCATACCTGCAGTGATAGTAATGTGTGGTATTGCATCTTACCTGTAGTGATAGTAATGTGTGGTATTGCATCATACCTGTAGTGATAGTAATGTGTTGTATTGCACCACACCTGTAGTGATAGTAATGTGTAATTTTGCATAATACCTGTAGTGATCGTAATGTGTAGTATTGCACCATACCTGCAGTGAATGTAATGTGTGATTTTGCACCATACCTGTTGGGAATGTAATGTGTAATTTTGCATCATACCTGTATTGAATGTAATGTGTAATTTTTAATCATACCTGTATTGATATTAGTGTGTGGTATTGCATCATACCTGTAGCGATAGTAGTGTGTGATTTTGCATCATAACTGTAGTGAATGTAATGTGTGATTTTTCATCATACCTGTAGTGATAGTAATGTGTAGTATTGCATTAAACCCCTAGTGATAGTAATGTGTGGTATTGCGTCATACCTGTAGTGATAATAATGGATACTGTCAATGAAATGTTAGCTTTATAGACACCAACCAATTGAATTGAAGTGCCAATATTGGTTGGATGGATGTGACCTATAGATATAATCTGAGCCAATCAGGTCTTATGACAGAGAGTCATGGGATTCCTTGAGAGTCGGTCATTTGAAGACAACAGCCAGAAGGAGAGGATCTTCAGAGTAATGTAGTGTGTGATTTTACTTGTTTAGACGTTGAGTACATAAGCAATTGGCAAAACAAAGAGAGGCAAATCACAAGAAAACCTGGTGGATGATAATTAGGGTCATGGTAAAGAAATGCACATAAATGCATCAAAATACAAAGCTGCAGTGAAGCTAGTTGTGAGAAGAAATAAAACAATTTATACAAATAGAAAAGCTTCCTGTGACAAGTGGACAACACAAATTGAGTGGCAGTGTTCCCTAGCATTTGGCTTCTCGTGGCAAGGCGCAGTGCCAAGGAGTACAGGTTTGATCCTGCTTCGGACCATATATTGTTCTTTGTTTTCTTCTGTTGGTTATTTGTCAGTTTTCTGAGTGCTGTAAAACATACCTCTTCCTCCTATGATTCGCAGATAACACAAACCAGAACGATGTTTCGGTGCAGTAGGCTTTCAACTGGAACAAAATAAAACACACGTACAAATATATATTGAAATATTGAGCATGTATGTTTTTCAATGGGAGCCGTGATAGCTCAGGGGTTAGTGAACTGGACTACAAAGGACAAGAGGTAGGGTTCAATACCGACAGCTTCCAGGTTCACCCAGCCTTAAAATGGGCACCAGATTTTTCTGGGAAAGTAAAGTGGCACAGGCGTAATACTGACCACATTACCCTAAAAATCATGTGCTGAAGGTTTGTAAAATTTATGGTCACTAACACCATATTCCCTATACGCCACTTGGCATGATGGGAGCTCTTTACTTTACTCTTTACTATATTTTTCAATACATATTTGTACGTGTGTTGTACGTTTGTTCTAATGGAAGGCCTACTGCGTTGAAACGTTCTGGTTTGGGATGATAATTACATCAGAAGCCAAGTTGCCAAAAATAACAGCAGCTGTAATTCATTATATTTTATCGTAATAACCAAGGCTGAACTTCCACAAGAGTTGCTGTGAGAATATCTAGCTATTATTGTCCTTTCGAGCCGAAGACGGCACAGAGGGCAGAACCACAATCTCAAAAACAGAAACCTTGCGTGCCAAAATGGCACATATTGCAGAGATCACTGCTTCTAAAATCTATGGCTGTTTCCATAACAATACTTTTTACAATGACAGCTTGTCAAGCCATCGGTCAACCTTCTTAGACGCCTATTACGACATGCCTGGAAGGTCACAGTGTTGCTATTCTTTACTTTCCTCATAATGAGGCCCCGGTAGCACACAGGAGAGAGCTGTGAGAATAACCTGTGTTATACATGCTGAATAGTTTGAGAAGGAGTAAAAGTTGAATTCAGTTGGATTTAAATGCTGTGGTGTTTATTTGCTGAGTGCATAAAAAGCAGTGTGTTCTGCCATTGCTACATTAGCCTATATATATGTAGATAGTTGAGAAAACCACCCAGCTAGGCTATTGATGTTTGGACAGCCCATGTTCGATTCCCGCTGGAAGCAGTGTTAATTGTACTTGTAATTGGAAAAAAATAGCCCCGCCGTTGCCGCTGGCAGAAATTGGTATCAGTGTATTACTCTGGATAGGTGAGGAATGCCGCCTCGCATCATAAGTTTTGATGCTTGAAGCAACACTATCCAGAAGTCTCCAAACACTTATGGGCGAAAACTTGTGTGCTAAGACGCTGATTCAAGCCTTGTACTTTACTTTACATTTACTTTACAATTACCTTAAGTGTTAAATTAGTCACTCTCTACTAAAGCTAGAGAAATAACATTTTAATGTGAAAATCACAAAGTGAACCACTCCCAAAAAGTATTAATCTTAAAAATGAGGAAAATGTACTAAACCCAGGGCATCTTCAGTCATAAATGCTGCAATATTTTCTAGAATTATGGCCAAAATATGGGATTCTGAAACAATTGCTAGAAATGCCACATAGTGAACTGAGGAGGCGAGGTAAAGGAGAGACTGGTTAAGGGAACAATTGATGCAGGACAGTGAAAAGAGATATTAGTAGTGTAGGCCAGACTCAGCACACTCTGAAAGGTCATAAACTGTACAAAGTAAAGAAAATATGTTGGTGGCACCACCATCTTACAATGCCTGGATTGTTTTGTTAAAATTTACAGCTGTAGTCAAATCAACATAAAGTGAACCACTTTAAAAAAAAATCTGCAACAATGGTCAAGTGGTTAAACCAACATAATGCAAATTGCTTTTTATAACTTGCAACAACGATCGTCACCATCATGCAACATAAAAATAAACAAGACACATCTGAAACAAGTGCAATGCATCATATACTTGAGCACAAAAATAACATCAGATGGAAGATGCACCACAGAAATAAAAAGCAGAATAGCTCAGGCCAAAATAGCAGTTCAGATAATGAAAAACGTCTTATGCAACAAATCTATGTCAATAGAAGTGAAAAAGAGAGTTCATCGGTACACTATAGAGCCAATTCTGACCTATGGAAGCGAACCATGGACAGTAACCAAACAAAAGAAAAGACGACTAGAGGCCACAGAGATGGGATTTCTCAGAAGAATGTTGAAAGTTCCCTGGACAGCTAAAGAGACCAATGATGAGATTCTCAAAGAGGCCATCACAAAAAGGGAGCTCCTAAAAAACATCAGAAAGAAACAATCAACATTTTTCAGGCACATCATGAGAAGAGGAAAGTTTGAATACTTAGTTGCAACTGGAAAAATACAGGGAAAGAGACTTTGCGGATGACAAAGAGAGAAAATACTAGATAGCTTGGAGTCGTGGCATGTAAAACAGTCAACAACAGAATTGACAGGCAGATAGAAGGTTGTGAAAGGACATGATCACCTACGCCAACTGGTATGGTACATGATAATGATGATGAACAATGATCAAAACTAAGTGAATTACTTTTACAAATCGACAACAACGATCAAAACTAAGTGAATTACTTTTACAAATCGACAGCAACGATCAAACCAACAAAGAATGAATCGGTGTGTTTTCCTTTTTGCTGGTCAGTCCATATAAACCCTTAAAAACATGTTTGCCATAACTTTTATTCATTTTCTGCGTTCATGACTCTGTCAGAGTAGGATTCCGGACTCTCTCACAACGGTAGTTATCTTTATAAGTGATTCAGTTGTCTTATTCAGTTCACAATAATGCCTCATCAACTCATAACAGTCCTGACACATAATCCACCTATTAGAAGACACATTTGAAGTGCACATTTAGATAAACTTCAAGATTGCATCTAGTAAAAGATAAACTTCAAGATTGCATCTAGTAAAAGATAAACTTCAAGATTGCATCAAGTAAAAGACAAACTTCAAGATTGCATCTAGTAAAAGATAAACCTCAAGATTGCATCTAGTAAAAGATAAACCTCAAGATTGCATCTAGTAAAAGATAAACTTCAAGATTGCATCTAGTAAAAGATAAACCTCAAGATTGCATCTAGTAAAAGATAAACTTCAAGATTGCATCTAGTAAAAGATAAACTTCAAGATTGCATCTAGTAAAAGATAAACTTCAAGATTGCATCTAGTAAAAGATAAACCTCAAGATTGCATCTAGTAAAAGATAAACTTTAAGATTGCACCTAGTAAAAGATAAACTTCAAGATTGCATCTAGTAAAAGATAAACTTCAAGATTGCATCTAGTAAAAGATAAACTTCAAGATTGTATCTAGTAAAAAATAAACTTCAAGATTGCATCTAGTAAAAGATAAACTTCAAGATTGCATCTAGTAAAAGATAAACTTCAAGACTGCATCTAGTAAAAGATAAACCTCAAGATTGCATCTAGTAAAAGATAAACTTCAAAACTGCATCTAGTATGACACATTGAGAGCACAGCTGTTTGTTGAAGATGCTTTAGCGTTCTTGTTTTTTTTTTTCCATTTCTGAAACATGACTGGAGTGTAATTCTTCTATTGTATATTAAGTTTGATCATAAATGTTGCTTTAGCTTACACTTTCACAATATTTGTGGTTACATTATTTTTATTTTACTCCAGAATGCATAGAAATGATCCAATTTTGAAATATTTGTTATCATAAACATTATTCAATGAAACCATCAATGGCACAGAATTTAACGAAACTAGAATGTTCATATCTTTGTTGCAATGTCACAAATTTGAATGACTCCAATAAAATAACAGTCTCAAGAATGAGTGCCTTGTAGTTTCCTCATGACATCTTCATTCATAAATATAGTAACACTTTTGGATTCAAAGCAAAATGCATCTTTGAGATTATAATAAGCAGCTGTGTGAGATAACCAATGTGGGACTACACTACACAGTCTTGTAGTAACTGGACTGATGATGATGATGAATCAGTTGTGTTAAAGTCCTTCTATCTTTCATATTGATGATGATGATGAATCAGTTGTGTTA
Organism: Megaustenia siamemsis; assembly: GCA_032433765.1. Classification (NCBI taxonomy): domain Eukaryota; kingdom Metazoa; phylum Mollusca; class Gastropoda; order Stylommatophora; family Ariophantidae; genus Megaustenia; species Megaustenia siamemsis. Next base: position 18,743,081 of record JAVIAB010000101.1, read on the forward strand.
CAATCCTTCTATCTTTTATATTAATGATGATGATGAATCAGTTGTGTTACAATCCTTCTATCTTTTATATTAATGATGATGATGAATCAGTTGTATTACAATCCTTCTATCTTTTATATTAATGATGATGATGAATCAGTTGTATTACAATCCTTCTATCTTTTATATTAATGATGATGATGAATCAGTTGTGTTACAATCCTTCTATCTTTTATATTAATGATGATGATGAATCAGTTGTATTACAATCCTTCTATCTTTTATATTAATGATGATGATGAATCAGTTGTATTACAATCCTTCTATCTTTTATATTAATGATGATGATGAATCAGTTGTATTACAATCCTTCTATCTTTTATATTAATGATGATGATGAATCAGTTGTATTACAATCCTTCTATCTTTTATATTGATGATGATGAATCAGTTGTATTACAATCCTTCTATCTTTTATATTGATGATGATGAATCAGTTGTATTACAATCCTTCTATCTTTTATATTGATGATGATGTATCAGTTGTGTTACAATCCTTCTATCTTTCATATTGATGATGATGAATCATTTGTATTACAATCCTTATATATTTTATACTGATGATGATGAATCAGTTGTACTACAATCCTTCTATCTTTCATATTTTGCAGGCAACAGGAGGCGAGAAGAAAGAGCATCTCTATAAAATTCTAGTGATTGGTGAGCTTGGCACAGGAAAAACCAGCATCATCAAGCGATATGTTCACCAGTTTTTCTCCCAGCACTACCGGGCGACTGTAAGCAACCATGGTCTGGGGCTTTTGGGGATATTTTCTAGATGGGACATTTGTGGTTTGAAATGGTGGATGTTAATCTGTGCTTTAGGAAGATGTAGATAGAGAATTAGATTACTTGTCTTGCCTGTTAAACATTACTATTTAAACATTACTATTTAAACTAGTCTCTCCCGTGTGTTACCGGGGCCTCATTAAATGGGATGTAAAGAATAGTGACACTGTGACCTTCCAGGCATGTCGTAAGAGGCGACTAAGGAGGTTGATCGATGGCTTGACAAGCTGTCATTGTAAAAAGTTTTGTTATGGAAAACAGACCATAGATTTTAGAAGCAGTGATCTCTACAATATGTGCCACTTTGGCACGCAAGGTTTCTGTTTTGAGATTGTGGTTCTGCCCTATGTGCCGTCTTTGGCTCGAAAGGACAATAGATAGATAGATAGATAGATAGATTTAAACTAGAGTGTTCTAATTTGTCATATGTCTTGTCTGGTAAAGATTAATGTGTCTCTAATTTATTATACGTCTTGTCTGGTAACGATTAATGTGTCTCTAATTTGTCATCTATCTTGTCCGGTAAAGATTAATGTGTCTCTAATTTGTTATATGTCTTGTCTGGTAAAGATTAATGTGTCTCTAATTTGTTATATGTCTTGTCTGGTAAAGATTAATGTGTCTCTAATTTGTTATATGTCTTGTCTGGTAAAGATTAATGTGTCTCTAATTTGTTATATGTCTTGTCTGGTAAAGATTAATGTGTCTCTAATTTGTCATATGTCTTGTCTGGTAAAGATTAATGTGTCTCTAATGTGTTATATGTCTTGTCTGGTAAAGATTAATGTGTCTCTAATTTGTCATATGTCTTGTCTGGTAAAGATTAATGTGTCTCTAAATTGTTACATGTCTTGTCTGGTAAAGATTAATGTGTCTCTAATTTGTTATAAATAAAGAAATGTTCTGGAATGTCATATTGGAGACTTTGGTTACAAATAAACTATTATTATTGAGGAAATTCCCGTGTGTTACCGGGGCCTCGTTATGAGGGAGTAAAGAATAGTGACACTGTGACCTTCCAGGCATGTCGTAAGAGGCGACTAAGGAGGTTGATCGATGGCTTGACAAGCTGTCATTGTAAAAAGTTTTGTTATGGAAACAGAGCCATAGATTTTGGAAGCAGTGATCTCTGCAATATGTGCCATTTTGGCACGCAAGGTTTCTGTTTTTAAAATTGTGGTTCTGCCCTATGTGCCGTCTCCGGCTCGAAAGGACAATAGAATTTGTTATATGTCTTGTCTGGTAAAGATTAATGTGTCTCTAATTTGTTATATGTCTTGTCTGGTAAAGATTAATGTGTCTCTAATTTGTCATATGTCTTGTCTGGTAAAGATTAATGTGTCTCTAATGTGTTATATGTCTTGTCTGGTAAAGATTAATGTGTCTCTAATTTGTCATATGTCTTGTCTGGTAAAGATTAATGTGTCTCTAAATTGTTACATGTCTTGTCTGGTAAAGATTAATGTGTCTCTAATTTGTTATATGTCTTGTCTGGTAAAGATTAATGTGTCTCTAATTTGTTATATGTCTTGTCTGGTAAATAATACTTTTTAAACTAGTGTGTCTCTAATTTGTTATATGTATTATCTGGTAAAGATTAATGTGTCTCTAATTTGTCATATATCTTGTCTGACAAAGATTACTGTGTCTCTAATTTGTGATCAATCTTGTCCGGTAAAGATTAATGTGTCTCTAATTTGTTATATGTCTTGTCTGATAAATAATACTTTTTAAACTAGTGTGTCTCTAATTTGTTATATCTCTTATCTGGTAAAGATTAATGTGTCTCTAATTTGTTATATGTCTTGTCTAGTAAAGATTAATGTGTCTCTAATTTGTCATATGTCTTGTCTGGTAAAGATTAATGTGTCTCTAATTTGTTATATGTCTTGTCTGGTAAAGATTAATGTGTCTCTAATTTGTCATATGTCTTGTCTGGTAAAGATTAATGTGTCTCTAATTTATTATACGTCTTGTCTGGTAACGATTAATGTGTCTCTAATTTGTCATCTATCTTGTCTGGTAAAGATTAATGTGTCTCTAATGTGTTATATGTCTTGTCCGGTAAAGATTAATGTGTCTCTAATTTGTCATATGTCTTGTCTGGTAAAGATTAATGTGTCTCTAATTTGTTATATGTCTTGTCCGGTAAAGATTAATGTGTCTCTAATTTGTCATATGTCTTGTCTGGTAAAGATTAATGTGTCTCTAATTTGTTCTATGTCTTGTCTGGTAAAGATTAATGTGTCTCTAATTTGTTATATGTCTTGTCTGGTAACGATTAATGTGTCTCTAATTTGTCATATGTCTTGTCTGGTAAAGATTAATGTGTCTCTAATGTGTTATATGTCTTGTCTGGTAAAGATTAATGTGTCTCTAATTTGTTCTATGTCTTGTCTGGTAAAGATTAATGTATCTCTAATTTGTTATATGTCTTGTCTGGTAAACATTACTATTTAAGCTAGTGTGTCTCTAATTTGTTATATCTCTTATCTGGTAAAGATTAATGTGTCTCTAATTTGTCATATATCTTGTCTGGCAAAGATTAATGTGTCTCTAATTTGTCATCAATCTTGTCCGGTAAAGATTAATGTGTCTCTAATTTGTTATATGTCTTGTCTAGTAAAGATTGATGTGTCTCTAATTTGTCATATGTCTTGTCTGGTAAAGATTAATGTGTCTCTAATTTGTTATATGTCTTTTCTGGTAAAGATTAATGTGTCTCTAATTTGTCATATGTCTTGTCTGGTAAAGATTAATGTGTCTCTAAATTGTTACATGTCTTGTCTGGTAAAGATTAATGTGTCTCTAATTTGTTATATGTCTTGTCTGGTAAAGATTAATGTGTCTCTAATTTGTTATATGTCTTGTCTGGTAAATAATACTTTTTAAACTAGTGTGTCTCTAATTTGTTATATGTATTATCTGGTAAAGATTAATGTGTCTCTAATTTGTCATATATCTTGTCTGACAAAGATTACTGTGTCTCTAATTTGTGATCAATCTTGTCCGGTAAAGATTAATGTGTCTCTAATTTGTTATATGTATTGTCTAGTAAAGATTAATGTGTCTCCAATTTGTCATATAGCAGTGATCTCTACAATATGTGCCATTTTGGCATGCAAGGTTTCTGTTTTTGGGATTGTAGTTCTGCCCTATGTGCCGTCTTCAGCTCGAAAGGACAATAGCTAGATAGAATTTGTCATATGAGTTGTCTAGTAAAGATTAATGGGTCTCTAATTTGTCATCTGTCTTGTCTGGTAAAGATTAATGTGTCGCTAACTTGTTATCTGTCTTGTCCCTCATAGATTGGCGTTGATTTTGCACTGAAAGTACTTAACTGGGATGCTGATACGTTGATCCGGCTGCAGCTGTGGGATATAGCAGGTAATTATGTTTATAACTTTGGAGTGATGCCAATAATTATATTCACAGCTTTGGAAGATAACATCTATTATTCTATCATCCTTCTTCTTCTACTATCCTTCCTCCCATGCCGTTGGCGTTGAGGGGAGATACAATCTGCGATTCTTTACTCTTCTGTTGGCCTCTTCTGGTGTTATCCCTCCTAGTGACTCTAGTATTCCCTTTATCCATCTCTTTCTCGATCTTCCTCTTAATCTGGCATTTTCGTAGCGTTTGTTTATGGCTGTCTGAGTCATTGTTAGTTCTTTTTGTCTTGTTATGTGACTGAACCATTTTATCTGTTGTTTCTTTATGTATTCGATGATTGGTTAAATTTTATCATTGTGGCATAAAAGAGAGATAGATGGGAAAAAATAGAACAAAAATGTAGTCAAAATGGTTGTTCATATCTTTTTGGCAACAAAATAGTCACAGGACATCTTGATACGATCACAGGACATCTTGATACGATCACAGGACATCTTGATACAATCACAGGATACTGTGATACAATCTCAGGCTACTTTAGTACAATCACAGAACACCTTGATACAGCCACAGGACACCTTGATGCAATAACAGGCCACCTTCATACAACCACAGGGACATCTTGATACAATCGCAGTGCACCTTGATACAATCACAGTACTCCTTGATACAGTCACATGGCTCTTCTTTTTTTCATTAGCCCTAGATTACAATAATTCATAGCTCTAGATTACAATAATTCATAGCCCTAGATTACAATAATTCATAACCCTAGATTACAATAATTCATAGCCCTAGATTACAATAATTCATAGTCCTAGATTACAATAATTCATAGCCCTAGATTACAATAATTCATAGCCCTAGATTACAATAATTCACTGTGAATTACATTATTACAAACTTTCTTAAAATTTACTACTTAAAGAAAACCCAACGTAAAATGTAAAGTAAAGTAAAGTGCCCCATCACACCAAGTGGCGTATAGCGAATATGGTGTTAGTGACCATAAATTTACAGATCTTCGGCACATGATTTTTGGGGTAATGTGGTCAGTATTACGCCCGTGCCACTTTACTTTCCCAGAAAAAAATCCGGTACCCATTAAAGGCTGGGTGAACCCGGAAGCCATTGGTTGGGATCGAACCCTACCTCTTGTCCTTTGTAGTCCAATTCACTAACCACTAAGCTATCGTGACTCCCAATGCAAAATGTAACGTGTAGAAATTATATTCTTAATAACCTTTTGGTACATATCTATGGAATGATTGCACTTTGAAAGAACTACAGTTAAAGAATAATTGAAACAATGTGTATAGCCAAATGTAATGCAACATTAAGTGCATGACATATAGCTTTTGTTTTTTTTCTTTACAGAGTACAAAAGTTTGTTGTTATTTTTCTTGATTTTAAGGGACACATCGCAAACCTGTCTTGAGGACCAGCCAGTCTAACTATGTCAGCTTTCTGTTCAATTGCTGTTATTATTTCTTATATATTTACCTACATTGCATCATAAAGTTGCACAAATTACACTATTATGATATCATATTTTATGTCATGCCAATGTGGTATTTAGGTTAAATACAAAAATAAAAATGTTCAACTCCAATGTTAAGTCAGTCCTATTATATGGCTGTGAAACATGGAGAACAACAAATTGACAATCATGAAGGTACAGACTTTCATTAAGGGATGCTTATGCAGAATAAAAGGATGGAAATGGCAGGACAAAATCACTAACATAGAATTATGGAAATGTACCAGTCAAATACTTGTGGATAAAGAGATACAGCGAAGACGATGGCGCTGGATAGGACACACACTGCGGAAGCCAACTGGGAATATTACACAGCAGGGCCTTTTTGGAATCCCCAGGGGAAAAGACAAAGAGGAAGACCAAACAATTCTTGGAGAAGACAGATAGAAGCAGAGATGAAGATGATGGGGAAGACATGGAATGATCTTAAAAGAATGGCAAGAAACAGAACGACTTGGAAAATGTTTGTTGAAGACCTATGCTCCACAGGGAGCTGAAAGTTAGAAGAATATGGTATTTAAAAAAAACCAATGTCCTGCCGTAATAACACTTTATGGGTCACCGGCATGAACATTGAGGAAAGTACTTCTTGGGGACACCAACGTGTGAGAAACTGTTGAATTATAAATATTTTTTATTTTGTTTTTGTAATTTTTATGATAATTTTGTAATCCAGGGTTAAGTCCCTTTTGAATGAGATATGCTTGTCTTTATTTCTGCTCTCCAAGGGACACAATCTGTTGGCAGATTCATCAATTCCCTTTAACTCTTTGCATATGTTTCGACACACCATACACCATGCTGATTTTGGTTATGTACATTTAGCCACACAGTTGGTCACTCTCAATTTGATTAGTGTAAACTGTCATCAAACCATATTCTTTTTATATGTCTTGTATCATCTTGGTATTGGTGAAATATAATTCATTGTTCAATTATCTATAAATTCATATATAATATGTTAAGCATTAATTAAAAATAAACATGTAAATTAATATTTAAAAACATAAAAAAATGATGTCTCTGAAGTCTCTACTGCTAAATTGATAAAAACTTTCCGTACTGAAAGAGAAGTCCCTCATGGATGCCTTATAGACATGTCTGTTCCTAAATTATAGTGTCTGTAATAACTCCCATGTCAGTGTATTTTTTCTTTCTTTCTGTTATATTTTAATTCTATTGCCATCATAGGTCAAGAGCGATTTGGCAACATGACTCGCGTCTATTACAAGGAAGCTGTAGGAGCATTTGTTGTTTTTGATGTGACAAGAGCCTCAACATTTGAGGCTGTGACCAAATGGAAGGGAGACTTGGACAACAAGGTCCAGCTGGCAGATGGCTCGCCTGTTCCCTGTGTGCTTCTGGCCAATAAGGTAAAGTCTCTTTCAGGATTGTCCTATCAGTTAAGTCATACAGGTCCCATCCATGTATGCAGAATATGGTGCAGGTGCCCATATTTTTTTATGATTTTTCAGAACATTTTATGAGTAATGAACAAAGGTCAAGAGGTCAGGTTTGTTCCTGATCAACGTCTTCCGGGTTCACCCAGCCTTAATCAGTAATAGGTTTTTTCTTGGAAAGTAAAGCGGCACGGAAAGTATACCGACCACATTACCCCAAAAATCATGTGTTGAAAGTCTATAAAAAATCATGGTCACACTGTATTCCCTAAATGCCACTTGACGTGACGCTGGCTCTTTACTTTTATTTTTTATAAATGAGTAATGAGGTTAGTATGACATTAGATGATTCTTTTTTTTCCTTCTCTCTTTTTTTTTTTTTTAACTTTTGCCTAGTTTGGTAGTTGAACCACAATACTTCTGGTAAGTAGTGAGCAGAGTTATCACCCTGCAACCACAGCTTAAAAAATAGCGCTTGTGTTGTATATGTTATAACGTCATCACTGTGTTATATGGTATGTTATGAGCTGCTGTCTCGACTGGAACTATAGATTATCACGTAATTGGTGCCCTCAGATAATGCATAGTAAGTTACTTAGCACTGTTGCTCACTGTTAAATTTTAGCCCAGATTTAAGCTATCTATCTATCTTTTGTTTGCCTGAAGTATTGTCTATATCAGCAATGTCGTTTCCTGTATAAATTTTACTGTCTTTTGTAATTCTTGCAGTGGCCCATATAGTTTTGTCTGTAGTGTTGTATCTATGGGCCAATGGATTTTCCTCAGTCTACTATATTCAGTGCAGTCTTGAAGTATGTGTTCAGCAGTCTGGGGTGCCTGTCCACATGTACAAGTAGTTGATGTGCCGATCTTGAATTTTGTATACATGTGACTATGGAGTTGATTGTGTCCTGTTCTTAGACGTATAATGATAACTTGTTCATATCTATTCATATTATGAAAGGCATCCTGATTTGGGGCTTGTGGTCTTCTGATTGATTTGATTATCTGTTTCTTATGATGGTATGTAACCGGTGTATCTAGTTGTGTGCCTGTTGAACCTTCCTTTGCCAACTGATCTGCTTTCTCATTTCCTGGTATTCCACAGTGAGATGGGATCCACTGCAGGGCAACCCTGTGGTGCTTGCAGAGTTCAGTCAATAAGGTCTGCAGATGTGGTAATTTTCTGGATTGTAGTGCCTGGAGTACTGATCTTGCATCTGTCAAAAACACTACAGGCTGTAGGCTAAGATTACTGTTCAGCAGTTTTTCTATTGCCAACTTTATTGCTTGTATTTCTGCATCATAATTGTGACACCCAGATTTAATAAAACAAAAAAGGTTTCTTTGGCCCTACTTGTTTTGAACCTGCATTCATCTGATATGAAGAATACCAGGTTTTTGTCAATTTGGTTGCCAAATCTCATTGTCTGACAGTGTAAACATCAAAATAGGAACACAAGAAAAAGATGAATTAGGTAAAAATACATAACCTCTACTTTTAATGTGCAGTCCATCTGATACCATTTTTATTATGGAGGTGTTGAGTGGTCTATTAGTAAGACATTGACCTATGGACAAGACAGTGTTGGATTTGAATCTCACCACAGATTGTGAGACTTTTTCTCATTGAAACCATGATTTATTTGTGGTTCTACCCTCCACAAGTCTCAGGATAGTGAGAACTGGTGTCTAGACCTCTCAAAAAATGGTGAAAAACAGGAGCTCCTGTGTGGCTCTGGGCACATAAAAAAATCTGAAAACAGGAGCTCCTGTGTGGCTCTGGGCACATTAAAAAATGATAGACAGATGGGGTTTGAAAAGGGAAGGCAAAAATAGCCATTGCCCAGCAACAATTAAGATAAAAAATCTACCCAAGGTAAAAGAAATCTACCCAAGGTAAAAGAAATCTACCCAAGGTAAATGAAATCTACCCAAGGTAAATGAAATCTACCCAAGGTAAAAGAAATCTACCCAAGGTAAAAGAAATCTACCCAAGGTAAAAGAAATCTACCCAAAACATAAAAACTCTCAAGGATAACAAAATGACAGTGTCTCTGAAGTTGAATATCTGCCTGTATGGTGAGGGACTTATGAACACACAGCTATTTGTGTGAAAAATGGGAAAAAGTGATATTCACATAAAATTCAGTCCCTCGTTATTATAATTTTTTATTCACATTTGTTATTTTTGTTGCTGCAGTCCATATTATTATTATTATTATTCTCAGTGTGACCAAACCAAGGAGGGATTAGTCAACAATACCTCCCAAATGGAAGAGTTCTGCAAAGAGAAGGGATTCATTGGCTGGTATGAAACCTCTGCTAAAGAGAACATTAATATTGATGAAGCAGCAAGGTTTCTAGTCACCAAGGTATTTTCTTGATTGTGATGTGGCTTTTTAATTTACTTTTCTTGTATCTTTTTTTTTATCCTTTACTCACATGTCTCTCTTTTTGTTCATGTCAATTTTAAGTTCCAAGTCTTCAGATGTATTTGATTCCAAATTCATGCAACCTCACTTTTGAAGTATCATCTAATATCAAATTTCTGCAGCTCACAATTGAATTTTCATCTGATACCAAATTCTTGCAGCTAATGTTTCACCTGATTTCAAATCTTGCAGCTAAAGTTTCACCTGATTTCAAATTCTTGCAGCTAAATTTTCACCTGATTTCAAATTCTTGCAGCTAAATTTTCACCTGATTTCAAAATCTTGCAGCTAAAGTTTCATCTGATTCCAAATTCTTGCAGCTAAAGTTTCACCTGATTTCAAAATCTTGCAGCTAAAGTTTCATCTGATTCCAAATTCTTGCAGCTAAAGTTTCATCTGATTCCAAATTCTTGCAGCTAAAGTTCTGAGGGCATCACGTGGAGGTGGGGTAGGATCTGGATAGCTATGAGTTGCTTGCCACTTTCAACCTTTGGTGCTGACAAATACCTTTGCTCTCATGCTAAATGTATGACAGTACAAATGCTGGCCAGTGTATCACGGCACCAATGCTGATTCAGTGTATCACGGCACTAATGCTGATCTAGTGTATCACAGCACTAATGTTGACCAGTGTATCACAGCACTAATTATGATCCAGTGTATCACAGCACTAACGCTAATCCAGTGTATCACAGCACTAATGCTGATCCAGTGTATCACAGCACTAATGCTGATCTAGTGTATCACAGCACTAATGTTGACCAGTGTATCACAGCACTAATTATGATCCAGTGTATCATAGCACTAATGCTGATCCAGTGTATCACAGTGCTAATGCTGATCCAGTGTATCACAGCGCTAATGCTGATCCAGTGTATCACAGCACTAATGCTGGTCAGTGTATCACAGCGCTAATGCTGATCCAGTGTATCACAGCGCTAATGCTGATCCAGTGTATCACAGCGCTAATGCTGATCCAGTGTATCACAGCGCTAATGCTGATCCAGTGTATCACAGCACTAATGCTGATTCAGTGTATCACAGCGCTAATGCTGATCCAGTGTATCACAGCACTAATGCTGGTCAGTGTATCACAGTATTAAAGCTGGCTAGTATGTCACATCACTAATGCTGATCCTGTGTATCACTGCACTATTATTGAACAATGTATAACATTGCTGGTGCTGAGTGTACCATGGTATGAGCAGTGTGAACATGCTGAACAGTGTGTCACAGCACCAATATCACAGTGTATCACAGAACTAATGCTGATCCCGTGTATCACAGAACTAATTTGGATCCAGTGTATCACAGAACTAATGCTGATCCCGTGTATCACAGAACTAATGCGGATCCCGTGTATCACAGAACTAATGCTGATCCAGTGTATCACAGAACTAATGCTGATCCCGTGTATCACAGAACTAATGCTGATCCCGTGTATCACAGAACTAATGCTGATCCCGTGTATCACAGAACTAATGTTGATCCCGTGTATCACAGAACTAATGCTGATCCAGTGTATCACATAACTAATGCTGATCCAGTGTATCACAGAACTAATGCTGATCCAGTGTATCACAGAACTAATGCTGATCCCGTGTATCACAGAACTAATGCTGATTCAGTGTATCACAGAACTAATGCTGATCCAGTGTATCACAGAACTAATGCTGATCCAGTGTATCACAGAACTAATGCTGATCCAGTGTATCACAGAACTAATGCTGAAGTTTGGCACTTCTAACTCAAGTCACAACAAGGGCATACCCATAAACTTATCCTGGCAGTAAAAATAAACAGAGAAAATCTCAGCCACAAATCCGTCATGTTGGAGCATAAAAGTCCACCTGAGAAAATAAACTTTATACAAATCGAGATGGAACAGATTAGTTAGTCTGGTAAGACTTCTCTTTTGTGGGAACCCATTCTGGCCACAGTTAGCGACTAAATTAGTGATGAACATTGTGGTTTTGTTAGAGATAAAGGAACAAGCAATGCCATTTATATCATAAGATCTTTAGTAGAAAGAGCCATAGAGGTGAAAACAGATCTATACCTATGTTTCATAGATTACACCAAGGCATTTGACAAAGTAAAGCACCAAGAAATAATCAAAATTTTAGAAAGCATAAACGTAGACAGCAAAGATCTAAGAATAATAAAGAACATGTACTGGCAACAAACAGCGGCCATAGGAACTGGAAAACAATTAGGAATGTTTCAACAAATAAAACAGGGTGTTAGACAAGGTTGTGTGCTGTCACCAGATTTGTTTAATATTTAAAGTGAGATTATTTTAAGATCCATAAGGGGCATGCCTGGAATAACAATTGGAGGTCATAATATAAATAATCTAAGGTATGTTGATGATACAGTCTTAATCGCTAAGAGTGAAATGAGTTACAAGAAATGTTGGACATTATAGTGAAAGAAAGCAAAAATAAAGGACTCAGCCTTAATATAAAAAAGATAGAGGTAATGGTAACAACAAAGAAAAAGACATCACCTCAGTGCAAAATAAAGACAAGTGGAACAATATTAAAACAGGTAAATGAATTTAAATATTTGGGAACTTTGTTAACCTCAGACGGAAGATGTACAAAAAAGGTGAGATGCAGAATGGCTCAGGCAAAGCAGCTTTCCAAAAAAATGAGGAAGATACTATGCAGTCCAGAAGTAGGGTTTGATCCCAACCGACGGCTTCCGGTTCACCCAGCCTTTAATGGGTACCGTATTTTTTCTGGGAAAGTAAAGCGGCACGGGCGCAATACTGACCTCATTACCCCAAAAATCATGTGTGAAGGTCTGTAAAATTTATGGTCACTAACACCATATTACCTATACGCCACTTGGCGTGACGGGGGTACTTTACTTTACTTTTTACTATGCAGTCCATTTTTGACAATAGAAACAAAAAAAAAGTTCTTAAATGTTACGTAGAGCCAGTCTTAACAAATGGATGCAAATCATGGACAATAGGACAATAGTGAATGTAATGCTAATACTCATATTTGCATGATCATCACAATGTTTATAAAATAGTGTGACATGTACTAGAATAGTCATTCTTCTTTTCCACAAACAATTTTCTTGGTACTCATTTCAATCTGAAAGAGCCCAGAAATGTTTAAGTTGTTTGTTTGTTTGTTTGTCTGTTTGTTTGTTTGTCTGTTTGTTTGTTTGTTTGTCTGTTTGTTTGTTTGTCTGTTTGTTTGTTTGTTTGTCTGTTTGCGTTCAGTAGCTTTTAACCACCTGCAAATCCCCTTAACTCTAGATTTCGAAACCGTCATAAAATTCTATCTATCTATTGACTTTTCGAGCCGTAGCCGGCCATAGGGCGTAGACCAAGATACACCTTCTCCTATCTGAACTTTTGTTCTAGCAGTTTTCTTTTAAAGATATTTTATCAAATCTCGCCATCTGTCTCTGTTCTTTGCAAGCAGCTCTATGTCATTGAGGGAGCCGAATCCTGCTGCTCTTGCCTTTCTCATCAATGTTCTTCTCAGTGTCTCCCTGGGTCTTCCTCTTTTTCTCTTACCTGTTGTTTCCCACATGAGGGCTTGCTTTGCTATTCGGTTTATTATCTCTTCTCATCACATGTCCAACATATGACCATCGTCTTTTCTTTATTACTGAAGATATTAGTGGTTGATTGGCGATTTCTCTAATTTCCTCGTTTGTTTTGAATTCGTTCCATGCTATACCAAGTATTTTCCTTAGACATTTATTTTCGAATGCGTTCAACTTTGTTTCTATATCTCTTGTTGTTTTCCAGCTTCACACGCATACGTAAGGGTTGATAGTACATTTGATTTGAATAGCCTAAGTTTTGTGTTTGTGCTGATTAGTTTTGATTTCCACAACTTTTCAAGGCTTCTGAAAGACATTGCTGCTTTAGCCATTCTGATTCTAATTTCTTTACTTGTATCCCCTTCTCGATCAATGAAATTACCATTGTCATAAAATTACCACCTCAAAATACATGCACATGGAGACCTGATCATTATGATGCATGTGATTATGCACATACAAAATACAATGTATGTGTGTTTTTTTAAAATAAATTGCGCCAATTTTCAAGAAATTCTTTTTTTTTATTATAATGGGAGAAATCTTGACCATCGGTGAGACATCACACAAAACCTTTGTAACACAGGATAGACATCAGACATTGCCTAGAGGGAGCCTAACATATGGCTGGATGATGGACTGAAGGTCGTCACTTAAATAGACAACGTAGAACCTCCGGTAGCCTATGCACAATGCGTTAGAATTTCAGGTCATAAATCTAACGTTACCCAGGAAGTGATTACAACATCCAACTCCTGTGTCTCAGCTTGGGTAAACACACAGCTGTGTAGCAAAGAGTTCACAGAAAATCTTATTTTCCAAACTCCAAACGTAACTCCAAACGTAACAATTCTGTGGTAATAATTTTTATGATGGTATCATGAAAATGTGACCCATATATAGGTATCGTAATGTAGGGTTAAGCATGTTTTTTTGTGTGTGCATCCTCTTTTGTTTGTACTATACACTGGTGCTGTAAGCAGATGTCCCTCACCATACAGGCAGATATTTTCAGACTTAAGAGGTGTTCATCTATTTATTATCAAGAGTCTAATGTTTTCTATCTATTGTCCTTTCGAGCCGAAGGCGGCACATAGGGCAGAACTATCTATCTATCTATTGACCTTTCGAGCCGTAACCGGCCCATAGAGCGTAGACCAAGATACACCTTCTCCTATATGAATTTTTGTTCTAGCAGTTTTCTTTTAAAGATATTTTATCAAATCTCGCCATCTGTCTCTGTTCTGTGCAAGCAGTTCTATCTCATTGAGGGAGCCGATTCCTGCTGCTCTTGCCTCTCTCATCAATGTTCTTCTCAGTGTCTCCCTGGGTCTTCCTCTTTTTCTTTTACCTGTTGTTTCCCATATGAGGGCTTGCTTTGCTATTCGATTATTATCTCTTCTCATCACATGTCCAACGTATGACCATCGTCTTTTCTTATTACTGAAGATATTAGTGGTTGATTGGCGATTTCTCTAATTTCCTCGTTTGTTTTGAATTCGTTCCATTCTATACCAAGTATTTTCCTTAGACATTTATTTTCGAATGCGTTCAACTTTGTTTCTATATCTCTTGTTGTTTTCCAGCTTTCACACGCATACGTAAGGGTTGATAGTACATTTGATTTGAATAGCCTAAGTTTTGTGTTTGTGCTAATGAGTTTTGATTTCCACAACTTTTCAAGGCTTCTGAAAGACATTGCTGCTTTAGCCAGTCTGATTCTAATTTCTTTGCTCGTATCCCCTTCTCGATCAAATTTTGTTGTTTCCAAAATGGAGGAATTATTTTTCTCTGGCTTGGTATAGAACCGTTGATCAGAGGTTTAACAAGCCGCTATCGTAAAAACGATGTTGTTAATGAAACGTAGACCTGATACAGGGCAGAACTACAATCCAAAAACAGAAACGTGCCAAAATGGCACATATTGCAGAGATCACTGCTTCTAAAATCTAGGGTTCTGTTTCCATAACAATGCTTTTTACAATGACAGATTCTCAAGCCATCGATCAACCTCCTTAGTTGCTTCATACGACATGCCTTGAAGGTCACAGTGTCACAATTCATTGTCTAATGTTTGGGCAGTTTTTTTTTTAAAAATAGTTTTGTCTGGACAGTGGGTGTTTGGCCTACTTATTTAGACTTTAACTGTCAGGGGTTATAAACATGAGCAGATTGCACCTGGAACCTCTTGCTGTTCTCCAAAACCGTTAGGCATCATATCTTTTTACACAGAGACCAGCGGAGGGGCAGAGCCATTAAGAACCATAGATTCAAAAGGAACAATTTCCTTGGACTGTGTGGGATTTAAACCAGGAACCTTTGTGTCCGAAGGTGGGCATCTTCCCTATAGACCATCCATACCCCTAAAATATATAAATAAAATAATTCCCTACAGAGGAATGAATTCAAAATTAGTGTAGAAATAAGAGGAATGGTTGTGTGGCCAGCAGTGTCTCATCAATAATCAGAAAAAGAAAGTGGACATATGTTTAATCTGTGATGAGAAGAAATGACCAGAGAATTATAAACTAAACTCTCAAATGGGAAGGGGGAGCTTAAGCAATAGCAGGGCCGACGCACCATCAGCTGGCCAAGACCTAGCAGATCTACCTCCTCGTGGTCTCCCCTGGTAACAGTCTGCGTCAAAACAGACTGGCTAACAGAAGCTAGGATCGACGTGTTCCCTTTAGTGGTGGCTGATACTGATTGAGGACCCTGTATTGCAGTACCTCTGGGCTGGACTAGTAGTTTCCCAGCGTAGCCTGGGACAGACGACCTCCAACCTCCAGTAAGAGCCGGGAATGTCAAGAAAGCCATTATGACCCGCCACATCTTACGAGTCAAAGGGCAAATATGCTTGTATCAACTCGTGGTAATCCGTCAACAACAACAACTCAAATGGGGAAAAAAAAAAAAGAAAAATAAGAGGCCCTTTTTCTTGAGAGATGCTGATACTTACAGTGACCAAAGAGGCAAACAAAGCAGGTAATGACTCTCCATTAACAGCTTCCAGAATAGGGACTTATAATGAGGTACAATGTGTGTGTGATCTTTGATGGTACAGAAATAATGTGAGAGCAACCTAGAAGCTGATTGGCTGGGAGGAATGAACATGATCTCTTCGTCTCACTAGGCCATCTGATCAGGTCTACGTGGTCTACAGGTAAAGTGTTGGCCCCTTGTCTCACTAGACCATCCACTAACCACTGATCAGGTCTCCGTGGTCTACAGGTAAAGTGTTGGCCCCTTGGTCTCACTAGACCATCTCACTAACCACTGATCAGGTCTCCGTGGTCTACAGGTAAAGTGTTGGCCCTTGGTCTCACTAGACCATCTCACTAACCACTGATCAGGTCTCCGTGGTCTACAGGTAAAGTGTTAGCCCCTTGGTCTCACTAGACCATCTCACTAGGCCATCTGATCAGGTCTATGTGGTCTACAGGTAAAGTGTTGGCCCCTTGGTCTCACTAGACCATCTGATCAGGTCTACGTGGTCTACAGGTAAAGTGTTGGCCCCTTGGTCTCACTAGACCATCTCACTAGGCCATCTGATCAGGTCTACGTGGTCTACAGGTAAAGTGTTGGCCCCTTGGTCTCACTAGACCATCTCACTAACCACTGATCAGGTCTCCGTGGTCTACAGGTAAAGTGTTGGCCCCTTGGTCTCACTAGACCATCTCACTAGACCATCTCACTAACCACTGATCAGGTCTCCGTGGTCTACAGGTAAAGTGTTGGCCCCTTGGTCTCACTAGACCATCTCACTAACCACTGATCAGGTCTCCGTGGTCTACAGGTAAAGTGTTGGCCCCTTGGTCTCACTAGACCATCTCACTAACCACTGATCAGGTCTCCGTGGTCTACAGGTAAAGTGTTGGCCTCTTGGTCTCACTAGACCATCTCACTAACCACTGATCTGGTCTACAGGTAAAGTGTTGACCCCTTGGTCTCACTAGACCATCTCACTAACCACTGATCAGGTCTATGTGGTCTACAGGTAAAGTGTTGACCCTTGGTCTCACTAGACCATCTCACTAACCACTGTTCAAGTCTATGTGGTCTACAGGTAAAGTGTTGACCTCTTGGTCTCACTAGACCATCTCACTAACCACTGATCAGGTCTACATGGTCTACAGGTAAAGTGTTGACCTCTTGGTCACATCTAGACCATCTCACTAACCACTGATCAGGTCTATGTGGTCTACAGGTAAAGTGTTGGCCCCTTGGTCTCACTAGACCATCTCACTAACCACTGATCAGGTCTATGTGATCTACAGGTAAAGTGTTGGCCCCTTGGTCTCACTAGACCATCTCACTAACCACTGTTCAAGTCTATGTGGTCTACAGGTAAAGTGTTGACCTCTTGGTCTCACTAGACCATCTCACTAACCACTGATCATGTCTCCGTGGTCTACAGGTAAAGTGTTGACCTCTTGGTCTCACTAGACCATCTCACTAACCACTGATCAGGTCTATGTGGTCTACAGGTAAAGTGTTGACCTCTTGGTCTCACTAGACCATCTCACTAACCACTGATCAGGTCTACATGGTCTACAGGTAGTGTTGACCTCTTGGTCTCACTAGACCATCTCACTAACCACTGATCAGGTCTACATGGTCTACAGGTAAAGTGTTGACCTCTTGGTCTCATCTAGACCATCTTACTAACCACTGATCAGGTCTATGTGGTCTACAGGTAAAGTGTTGACCTCTTGGTCTCACTAGACCATCTCACTAACCACTGATCAAGTCTACAGGTATAGTGTTGGCCTCTTGGTCTCACTAGACCATCTCATCAGGTCTACAGGTAAAGTAATATTCATGTGTAACTGAGGAAAGTAATATTTGTTTGTAGCTGAGGAAAAGTAATATTCATGTGTAACTGAGAAAAAGTAATATTCATGTGTAACTGAGGAAAAATAATATTTGTTTGTAACTGAGAAAAAGTAATATTCATGCTGAATTCAGTCCCTCAGGATTTCACAAACGATATCTCTCTCTCTGCGATCAAGACTCAATCAGAGTAGGATTCCAGACTCTCTCATGAAGTCAACTGTCTGTTTAAGTGAGTCATTTGCCCCATATAGTTTCTCTTCCAGGGAAGTAGGCATGGACCACATTGCTCTTCTCAGGTCTGTGTACTGAGGGCAATCCTGTATAATTGGAGTCTGTTAGATTCATTCTGACTGAAAACCTGTTAAAATGTTGCTGTTTTGTGCCAGTGCATCCGATTTCTGCCAGCTTTTTTTTCAGGTTTGCTTTCCTTAGCCTTTGATTGTCCCAAATCTTCCTGCAAGGCAGCAGATTGTCTTTTCTGTAGGGGGATTTTGCCCTTAGATGGTCGGCCCTCCCAGGTTTACGAGCACCATCTGCCCGAGCTTGATGTAGTTATTAGTTGGTTATTAGAAAACAACAGAATATAAGGTCTTTCAGCAATGCAAATTGTGAAGTCCCTCCTAACTAATACGAACCTCTGGGAGTCTCACCGATGCTGACAAGTCATGTACAAGACCCCACTCCATCTTTCACTGATTAGAGTACGACCGTCCTAGGGCTATGCAACTAACTTGATGACGTAGCTCACACAACAATGGTTGCACTCACAATTTCCCAGTTACTATAGTAAATGCAGCCAACAGCATTATAAAAGCTGATGCACAATCTCCAAAGTGAAAACTGCGACTGATTAGACAGAGCAGAGCTTAGCAATGAGTTGTAACATGCAAGAACTTGGCGTCAAACAATTACATCGACGGTCTTGGAACAGCACACGATGTGTTGACGTAATTCACATATAACGCTAGGCAGGGGAAGGTCGCATTCACAAACTTTTGACTTAACAAAGAGGAACATTGAGGTGAGTACAACCTGTCATCATCGGTTAACTTTGCTAACTGGATCAGCTGGTTGGCTCAGACGCAGAAAACTACACCGTAGAGCCGAAACCAATCAGTTCCCTAATGTAACTTCTGCAGCGGACCAGCAAATGTGACCTCATGCCACCATGTTTGGAAATGAAAGATATAATGTTGGTGTAGGTAAACAGGCAAAACTAACCTACGATGATTTCTGAATGTGTACATATCTCATAAAAATATTTTGAATTATTTTTCACATTTGAAAAAAAAAAAATCACTTGTCTCTTTTTGTCACTTCTAGATTTTAGAGAAGGACAGAGCAAATAAATTAAACGAAGAGGAGAAGGATGTTGAGAAAATTCGGGTCAATGAAAGTGAAGATCCAACGCCTCTAAAAAAAGTTGTTGCTGACGTCCATTTCATGTTTTCATCATTACCAGGTTCTCATACCAAGTTTAGGATTCAAAATCAGTCACTGGATGGATGGATAAGTAGATATTCTTGCTTTTTTGTGCAATCTTCATGATGTGTTTCAGTGTGTATTCAATGAAAGATTGTGTAATGTTTCTTGAATTTAGCGATTGAGTTGAATTAAACTTGATTTTAGCAACTACTCAATTCTTGAATGTAAATTTTGCAAACTATTACCTGAGCTGCTGTTTCCATCATATGAAATCCTCTTTTGGAAGGACTCTTTGTTGGTTGCCCATGTTACAATGAAGTTGTTACCACTGATTACGAGTGTTTGTACAATCCTCACATTGTTTATACAATCTTCATGTAGTTTCTGCATTCTTCTTACTGTTAATACATTCTTACCTGTCTATACATTTTTAAAACAGATTGTACAATCTTCTGCTTGTGCAGTTTTCTTCTTTCCTTCCTCATTTGCCTCCCTCAGTATCAAGATAATAAAATCTTCAAGCCGTCTCTACAATTTGGAACCCTTCTTTACACAGTCTTGTCCAAACACCAAATCTGAAACAAAAGTTTTCAACATAAAATTTTCTCACCAACATCACCGTGAAGAAACTAATGTTGAAGTGATGCTGCCATATAACATGTAATTCAGGTGTAAATATAACTCTTACAGGTAAAGTGTTGGCCTTTACTAAAAGTTGATTCTCTTAAATGTGGAACTTTGAGAGTGATAAGACAAAGAAAGAAGTCAAATAACAACACTAAGAAGTGTCAGGATATAAACTTGATTAGCTCAGCAGGTAGAGACACCAACTGTAGGAGAATAGATCAGTCCATTGATGGTTCCCCAGTAATTCACCACATTACAGGATGAACAAAGGCAATGTTCATGATGCATTAATAACCAACTCATTCAATTTTAAATTGGAAAGCAGGTTCTTCATCGAGTTCATGTTTTCATGCTTCTTTTACTATAAATGTGCATGTAAAAATGAAGCTGTAGTTTGGTTAATTATTTTTACAAATTTATGACAAACTAGACACAGTAGCAGTAACAGTTAGATGCAGCAGTATAAGAAGGAGAAGAAGACCTCTTAAAACATGGATTAGCAAAATATCAAATGCCACACAAATTACAATGTGTGAAGGAAAGTGCACAAATCCATTTGGAGCAATCTAGTTCTCACTCTATGACATAAGATGTAAGAAGATAGTCCTTTTCAAGCCCTGTTGGTTTGTCACTTTCAGGCCCCAGATGTGACAAGGTGGGTAACAATATTATTACTGGACAGTGGGACATTCAGGCTTCATATGTAGAAGAAATACATTCAATGTTTTAGTTGGACAGGTGTTACCACAGTCAGGGTATTTCTATATTTGCTGCGCTACCTGTTCCAGCAACCATCAAGTGCTCATCTACTGATTGTTCCTGTGATGCATTGATTCTTCCTGTGATGTCTTGATTGTTCATGTGATGCATTGATTGTTCCTGTGATGCCTTGATTGCTCCTTTGATGCATTAATTGTTCATGTGATGCATTGATTGTCCTGTCATGCATTGATTGTTCCTGTGATGCATTGATTGTTCCTGTGATGCATTGATTGTTCCTATGATGCATTGATCTTCCTGTGATGCATTGATTCTTCCTGTGATGCAATGATTGTTCCTGTAATGCCTTGATTGTTCCTGTAATGCCTTGATTGTTCCTGTAATGCCTTGATTGCTCCTGTGATGCAATGATTGTTCCTGTAATGCCTTGATTGTTCCAGTGATGCATTGATTGTCCTGTGATATATTGATTGTTCATGTGATGCATTGATTGTCCTGTGATGCATTGATTGTTCCTATGAAGCATTACTTCTTCCTGTGATGCACTGATTGCTCCTGTGATGCAATGATCATTCCTGTAATGCCTTGATTTATCCTGTGATGCATTGATTGTTTCAGTGATGCATTGATTGTTCCTATGAAGCATTAATTCTTCATGTGATGCCTTGATTGTTCCTGTGATGCAATGATTGTTCCTGTAATGCCTTGATTTCTGTAATGCCTTGATTGTTCCTGTAATGCCTTGATTGTTCCTGCGATGCGATGATTGTTCCTGTAATGCCTTGATTGTTCCTGTGATGCAATGATTGTTTCTGTAATGCCTTGATTGTTCCTGTGATGTCTTGATTGTTCCTATGAAGCATTAATTCTTCATGTGATGCCTTGATTGTTCCTGTGATGCAATGATTGTTCTGTGATGCCTTGATTGTTCCTGTGATGCAATGATTGTTCCTGTGATGCATTCCTTTCCCCTGAGAATGTTTTTCCTGCTTTGTCCCTTTGAGGCACCATGTTCTACCATCTTTTGACATGTAGATTATCCTCAACTTGTCGTCATCCTGTGAGAGCTATTCTATTAAAGCCCTCACAATGACATACATGTCCATTTTTAAGATTTCCTGGCAATGGCAGACCCCAACAAAAAATAAAATTATAAATACAATATTTGGTTATGTTAAATGATTATGAAGGACCATGCATTCTGACGTAGGTGATCATGTCTTTCCACAACTTTTGATCTCGACAGTTATTTATCATTTCTGTTGTTGACCTTCTGCCAAGCCATTCTCTTAAGCTGTCTTGTATCTTTTCTCTTTGCTTCCCTCTATCTTTTTATCCCTCAATTTCCCAGTTGTCACAATATATTCCAGCTGTTCCCTTCTCATTACATGGCCAAAAGATAATGATTGTTTCTTCCTGATTTGTTAAATGATACAAAGGCCTAAAGAGGATAATTATGGAGGGCATGGTTCCAATGTAATGAGGAAGAGGAAGTGTTCCTTATTGCAGTTTCCTTATATTCCAAGTCCGACTTGCTGCCGGAGCTAACTGAGTTTAGTGCTCTGTGCACACCATGAGCTGTGTTTTTCATCCAGATCATGTTTCGATATTCTGATTGTTTATGATGAATGATGATATCGTATGACAAAGAACTGTTCAGATGCATTCACTTTCAATGCAGTGTGGCCTTATTTCATTTGGCATGTGCTGTAGCTGCTATGAAGAGGACTGCAGCTGCCTTTCTTTGTCTGGATTCTTCATTGAGAAGAGTTTTAATTTGGATGATTCCACTGGCACAGGCCGTTGAGCAATTATGGATTTTAATTCGTTTGCAGTGATACCAGGCCTTCTACTAACCATAATCATATCATTGCAGCCAAGTTCCAACAGAGACAAACTAGATGATGATTTAGAAGAGATAAATATTTTAATGATGTATGTTCAGATATCTCAAGTATGTGGCTAAAATTGTGCTGCCTCATTCTACTCTTGACTTTTGTAACTCAAGATTTTGTGAACCAAGAATATTAATATTATGTAGAATATGCAAAATATAATAAGAAATGTCAGATTGAACCATATTTTATTTTATTTTTTTATTTGTTTCATTAAAAAATGTCTGGTAGTATTTGTGCTTGTAAACTTTACAGTGTGTATACGAGTGCAACTAAGATAACATTTGTATTTTTATACAAATAAAATGTGATTGTTATTCTTTTTTTTTTAACATTTCAATAATCCATTTGTTATTCTTTTTTCAGCCATTATGATAATTCTTTTAGTATAATGTTATACTTAGTTATAACTTTAATAATTTTTTGATCAGTTATAATCTAATTGTTATAATTTTATGTGTAGTTTTATTAACTTTCACTTTGAATTTCCTTTGTTCATCTGCTTTTGTAACATCTGTACAAATGTGATGAATCCAGTGAATGTAATTTTTATAATTAATATAAATTGGTTTGATAATCATATCTTTTGTAACTAATTTGATTTCTTTAGTTAACCACTGCATCTTTTATAATTAATTTTAAAATTAATTCCCTTATTCTACTTTTTATAATATCACAATTATCATATCTTCTTTGTGCATTGATCTCCTTGAGAAGAACGTTGTTCTATTGTGTTACATTTTACAACAAAACTACAATACTTAAACTTTGTGGTCTAACATATCACCACCTTTTTATTTGGACCAGATTTACTTGGTCTTCATCCCTAGCTGCCAGGAAACACTAAGCAGCCTGTTTCCTAAACCTGAAGGTTAAGTAGAGTATTAGGTAGATCTGTTTTGTTCTTCATAATGCATCTGTAAAAAAATTATTGGTGCAGTTATTGTAACTTCTATGATAAATTTGATTGGTTCAATTGTTATTGATTATTATACTTCTGAGGTGACTTTATTGAAACTATTTTACCTTTATAATTTCTATGACGAAGTCAATGTTTGTTGTAATTTTGTTACTAACTTCTATGATGAATTTGATTGGTTCAATATATTTTACAACTACTAGGATGAATTTGATTGGTTCAATTGTTTTTTTACAACTACTAGGGTGAATTTGATTGGTTCAATTGTTTTTCACAACTTCTAGGGTAAATTTGCTTGGTTCAGTTAATATTGTGGCTTCCTTGATGACTTTTTTGGTTTTCTTGTGATTGCAACTCCCAAGGTACACCATATTGCAATTGAAGTTATTGTGACTTTAATGTGAATTTGATTGGTTTCTTTATTGTTGCTTCTAAAATAAATCTAATTGCTATTGTCTCTTTCAGAAAGTTCCTTGTTGGTTTGTTTGTCAAGACAGCTTCTGTAATATACTTTTTGTTGTAACTTTGTGACAAGTATGATTAGTGTCATTAGACTCTCTAGAATAAATATAACTGATTTTGTTATTGGAACTCTGTAGAATAAATATAACTGATTTTGATATTGGAACTCTCTAGAATGAATATAACTGATTTTGTTATTGGAACTCTCTAGAATGAATATAACTGATTTTGTTATTGGAACTCTCTAGAATGAATATAATTGATTTTGTTATTGGAACTCTCTAGAATGAATATAATTGATTTTGTTATTGGAACTCTCTAGAATGAATATAATTGATTTTGTTATTGGAACTCTCTAGGTTGATTATAACTGATTTTGTAATGGAACTGTCAAAATGAATGTAATTGATTTTGTAATTGGAACTGTCTAGGTATTATAACTGATTTTGTAATGGAACTGTCAAAATGAATGTAATTGGAACTGTCTAGGTATTATAACTGATTTTGTAATGGAACTGTCAAAATGAATGTAATTGATTTTGTAATTGGACTGTCTAGGTTGAATATAATTGATTTCATTACTGACACTAAACTTTTGTTGATCGTTGATTACAAGTTGATAAAGTATAGTTTTAGTCAAGCACTATGGATGGGCATGTAGTCAATCAGAATGAGTAAATTGCCAATCAGTGTGAGAATGTAGTCAGTCAGTGGGAGAATGTTGTCTATCAGTATGAGAATGTTGTCAATCAGTGGGAGAATGTTGTCAATCAGTGTGAGAATGTTGTCAATCAGTGAGAGAATGTTGTCAGTCAGTATGAGAACGTAGTCAGTCAGTGTGAGAATGTTGTCAGTCAGTATGAGAATGTAGTAAATCAGTATGAGAATGTAGCCAGTCAGTGTGAGAATGTAGTCAGTCAGTATGAGAATGTAGTCAGTCAGTGTGAGAATGTAGTCAGTCAGTGTGAGAATGCAGTCAGTCAGTATGAGAATGCAGTCAGTCAGTATGAGAATGTAGTCAGTCAGTGTGAGAATGTAGTCAATCAGCGTGAGAATGTAGTCAGTCAGTGTGAGAATGTAGTCAGTCAGTATGAGAATGTAGTCAGTCAGTGTGAGAATGCAGTCAGTCAGTATGAGAATGCAGTCAGTCAGTATGAGAATGTAGTCAGTCAGTATGAGAATGTAGTCAGTCAGTATGAGAATGTAGTCAGTCAGTGTGAGAATGTTGTCAGTCAGTATGAGAATGTAGTCAATCAGTGTGAGAATGCAGTCAGTCAGTATGAGAATGTAGTCAGTCAGTATGAGAATGTAGTCAATCAGCGTGAGAATGTAGTCAATCAGCGTGAGAATGTAGTCAGTCAGCGTGAGAATGTAGTCAGTCAGCGTGAGAATGTAGTCAGTCAGTATGAGAATGTAGTCAGTCAGTATGAGAATGTAGTCAGTCAGTATGAGAATGTAGTCAGTCAGTGTGAGAATGCAGTCAGTCAGTATGAGAATGTAGTCAGTCAGTATGAGAATGTAGTCAGTCAGTATGAGAATGTAGTCAGTCAGTATGAGAATGTAGTCAGTCAGCGTGAGAATGTAGTCAGTCAGCGTGAGAATGTAGTCAATCAGCGTGAGAATGTAGTCAGTCAGCGTGAGAATGTAGTCAGTCAGTATGAGAATGTAGTCAGTCAGTATGAGAATGTAGTCACAATGAGTCTGTCATACTTATACTCAGAGTATTATAACATTATGCTTTTATTGTTTTCCTAATACTAATTCCAGCATTGGATGACAGATGTCAAATTATCACACATGGCATTTATTCTAATTCTGTGGTCTGCTAAGATTATTTCTGTGGAAGTAGACAACAGACAATGTATTCCCTTTATCTTTCTATTGGCCTCTTCAGCTGAAGATAGTAAATGAGACAGAGATTCTGGATTGTCTGTGTCCAATGATCTTTGTTATCAGGCATTTGACCTTGCACAGGACCTGCATTGTATCTCACTACACATCCCTGTTCTGGTGAGCTATTCAATCACGCTGACAGAGTGGATGCCTGCTGCTGTTGCCTCTTGCCTCAGTGTTCTTTTTAGTGTTACTTGCTTTATCCCTGATTTAAAAAAAAATTGTAACTTGAGCAAAGTGACCCTGTCTATGTCCATCTGTTGAATACTAAATGGGATTTGTCTATGTCGATCTGTTGAATACCAAATGGGATTTGTCTATGTCCATCTGTTGAATACCAAATGGGATTTGTCTATGTCCATCTGTTGAATGCCAAATGGGATTTGTCTATGTCCATCTGTTGAATGCCAAATGGGATTTGTCTATGTCGATCTGTTGAATACCAATGGGATTTGTCTATGTCCATCTGTTGAATACCAAATGGGATTTGTCTATGTCGATCTGTTGAATACCAAATGGGATTTATCTATGTCCATCTGTTGAATGCCAAATGGGACTTGTCTATGTCCGTTTGTTAAATACCAAATGGGATTCTATTCTACCATGGTTTGTGGTTTATAGAATGTCTTATAATAGTGCCTTCATTATTTCTGTCATTGTCTGCACATTTTTATGTAATGTTACCATTATCATGTGATTCTGCCCTACTTGCCCAGAGAAGATTTGTTGTGCCCAGTTTTCTGGGCAGACTCTTGTTGAGTCCATATGTGAAAAAATTTCCAGAAATGACAATTAAACCTGGACCCATTTGGTCAGTTTATGAACACACTTACACTCAGCCACCACATCTTTGGCTGGGATAATGGTAGGTTTGAACTCTATAACTGTAGAATTATTTGCCTCTTTGGAAATTATTTTTTGTTTGCTGTTTTTGTTTGGCGTGAAGTTGTGGAGTAACCTGGCCATATTCAAACTTCTATATATGCAGGGTGTGTTCGATGGAAAACCAGAATATTTTGTTTACAGAGTATTTATTGCAAACTTTATTATCACTGATCGCCATAATCCCTCTCTAGTTGAATGCCCTTATCCAGCACTTGACAAGTACGTAGATACGATGGGGAAAGAATGATTTCAGATGGATGTGCCGATAATCATGCAACGCCATTTAGGCACCCATCTTTCCACACATTTTGGAACTTCAGCTCATCATGAATTTTCTTTAAAAAATAAAATGTGGAGAAAATATATTCAAATGATCAACATCAATAGTGCAGATATAAAAAGTTGATCTACACAACCGCTCGATCATTCTTTAATTAAAGCAGCATTAATCCACTAGAGGCCATATATTTGCGTACATTATTATTCAGTTAGTGTGCTTACTAATGTTTGCCATATTACTTATATTTATTTGTTATGAATATGTGCACTTAAGGGACCTTTTGTTATGATTGTTTTAAATTGTTATATGTTATTTTCCTTATCAAGTGTGCAGAATGAGAAACATACATGTTTGTGTGTATAAATATTTGCATGAATGCATGCATAATAAATGTGCACATGTGTGCATTTGATTATACTAGTGCTAATGCATCTGAGTACATGCAAGTGTGTATAATGCATACACACATAAATAAGTACATACATACACAGATATAGGTTTTAAATCATACATATATGTAGTTGTACACACATTCACAAATGCGTACACACACATATAAAAGCATGTAACATACACAATTGTATAAATACACACTTCACATATGCGTATATGTAGTACACACGCATACATATATGTACTTACATAGAGAGATGTACAACACACCCATACATGCTCACATACATAAGTAAATAAGGACTCCTTCCACACTTTGATACGTATGGGGAATAAGGTGTTTGTGCCGATATTTTTCAGTGATCAGTGCCACATTTTGTAGGCAATGCGGTTGGTATCACACCATGCCTCTGTACTTTCTTTGGTACCCATTTTCAAGACCAGGAAAGCCTCACATTTATGTCACTGCGGGAAAAAAAATGTCATCACATCTAGAAATGAAACCCAGGCCATTCTGGTCAATAGTGAACACACCATACATGCACACGTTAGTACACACACATATCATATATATATATATATATATATATATACATATATATATATATATATATATATATATATATATATATATATATATATATATATATATATATATCATCATCAAGTACCTGGTCTACTGGCGTATGGATCATGTCTCTCCACAACCATATATATACCTATTGTTATTTCCAGTCTAGGATGGCTCATAGGGCAGAAAATCTAGACTCTTTGTGTCCGATGTTTTTTTATGTAGTGGTCCGATGATCTTTGTTATCTTGTGGTTCGATGATCTTTGTTATCTTGTGGTTCGATGATCTTTGTTATCTTGTGGTTCGATGATCTTTGTTATCTTGTGGTTCGATGATCTTTGTTATCTTGTTGTGAAATGATCTTTGTTATCTTGTGGTCAGATGATCTTTGTTATCTTGTGGTCAGATGATCTTTGTTATCTCGTGGTGAAATGATCTTTGTTATCTTGTGGTCAGATGATCTTTGTTATCTTGTTGTGAAATGATCTTTGTTATCTTGTGGTCAGATGATCTTTGTTATCTTGTGGTCAGATGATCTTTGTTATCTTGTGGTCAGATGATCTTTGTTATCTTGTGGTTCGATGATCTTTGTTATCTTGTGGTTCGATGATCTTTGTTATCTCGTGGTGAAATGATCTTTGTTATCTTGTGTCCGATTTTCTTTGTTATCTTGTGGTCCGATTTTCTTTGTTATCTTGTGGTCCGGTGATCTTTGTTATTTTGTGGTCCGATGATCTTTGTTATCTAGTGGTCTGATGAAGTTTGTTATCTAGTGGTCTGATGCTCTTTGTTATTTAGTGGTCTGATGATCTTTGTTATCTCGTGGTGAAATGATCTTTGTTATCTTGTGGTCCGATTTTCTTTGTTATCTTGTGGTCCGATTTTCTTTGTTATCTTGTGGTTCGATGATCTTTGTTATGTAGTGGTCTGATGCTCTTTGTTATCTAGTGGTCTGATGATCTTTGTTATTTAGTGGTCTGATGCTCTTTGTTATTTAGTGGTCTGATGATCTTTGTTATTTAGTGGTCTGATGCTCTTTGTTATTTAGTGGTCTGATGATCTTTGTTATGTAGTGGTCTGATGATCTTTGTTATCTAGTGGTCTGATGATCTTTGTTATCTAGTGGTCTGATGATCTTTGTTATGTAGTGGTCTGATGCTCTTTGTTATCTAGTGGTCTGATGATCTTTGTTATCTTGTGGTCTGATGATCTTTGTTATCTAGTGGTCTGATGATCTTTGTTATGTAGTGGTCTGATGATCTTTGTTATGTAGTGGTCTGATGCTCTTTGTTATCTAGTGGTCTGATGATCTTTGTTATCTTGTGGTCTGATGATCTTTGTTATCTAGTGGTCTGATGATCTTTGTTATCTTGTGGTCTGATGATCTTTGTTATCTAGTGGTCTGATGATCTTTGTTATTTAGTGGTCTGATGATCTTTGTTATTTAGTGGTCTGATGCTCTTTGTTATCTAGTGGTCTGATGATCTTTGTTATGTAGTGGTCCAATTGTATTTGTTATCTTGTGGTCTGATGATATTTGTTATCTAATGTCAGACTTTGCATAAGACCCACATTATACCTCACCACACATCTATTATTTGGGTAAATTGCTCAATCTTGGCGAGAGAACTCATGCCTGCTATTGTTGCCTCTCACCTCAGTTTTAAGTATTAATTTTTCTGTTTCAATAACAATGGATGTTTCATAATGATGGCTTGTTAGGTCACCAATTAAACGTGCATAGCAAAATGAAGAAAAACAAATCTCCTTCTTGATCGGAACATGAAACCATCCCCATGGACACACATAGTAGTGTCAATATGTAAAACATCTATCTATCTACCTACCTACCCATCCATCCATCCATCTATCTATTGACCTTTTGAGCCATGGTCAGCCCATAGGGCATAGACACAGATGCTCTTTCTCTTTTCTAATTTTTTTTAATTCTAGCATTCTCAATCCTTGTAAAGATCTTTGATCAAATCTCGCCATTTGTTTCTGTTCTTTGCAAGCAACTCTATCTCATTGAGTGAGCCGATTCCTGTTGCTTTTGCCTCTCTGATCAATGTTTTACTCAGTGTCTCTCGGATCAGCCTCTTTTCCTCTTGCCTATTGTTTCCCCACATGAGGGCTTGCTTTGTTATTCGGTTATTATCTCTTCTCACCATATGTCCAACATATGACCATCGTCTTTTCTTGATAGACACACATAGATACATTCATCATCATCATCGAGTGCTGTCTCCGCAGCGAAGGTTGGCTACATTGAGCGCTATTCTGCTCTGTCTCTTGCTTTGATGGTCCAGGTTGTCATAAGCTGATTTGTCCATCTTTTGATGTTACTCGTCCATGTTAGTTTTGGTCTGCCTCTGCCTCTTTTACCTTGTATTTTCCCCTCCAGGATTACTTTTAGTAGGCTGTTGTGTCTTTTAACATGGCCCAAAAATCACATTTGTCTTGTTTTAATTGTATTTAGTAGTTCTCTTTTCATTTTTAGTTGTTTTAAGACTTCATCATTTGTTTTCTTTTTTCTACCATCCAATTCTACCTATTCTTCTATATATCCACATTTCAAAGGATTTAATTCTCTGTTCTGATTTCTTGTCTAATGTCCATGTTTCTGCACCATATAGGAATATTGAGACGATGTAACATTTTGCTATTCTTAGTTTTAGCCCTGGTGTTATTTGTTTTGATGTTAGTATGTTCTTCATGGCATTAAAATTACTTTTTGCCATTACTATTCTTTTGTTTATTTCAGTTGTACATTTTCCATCACTGGTTATAGTATGTTCAAGGTAGTTGTAGTTCTGAACTGTCTCCAGGTCTATTCCTTCAATTTTGATATCCATTTGTGGGTTTTGAGTATTTTCTTTGTTTATGATCATAGTTTTAGTCTTTTTGATATTCATATCTAGTCCATATTTTTTTGCTTATCATGTTTATTTCATTAGTATTTGTTGTAGATCTTTAGGATTTTCTGCTAGTAGTACAGTATCATCAGCATATCTTAGGTTATTGATTATCTTTCCATTAATTTGTAGGCCTGGCATCTCTATGATGTTTTTAAAGATTTGCTCAGTGTATAGAATGAACAAGCTTGGTGATAGGATGCATCCCTGTCTTACTCCTCTTTTTATATCAATGGGTGTAGAGTTCTCTTTGTTATATTTTATTATTGCTGTTTGCTCCCAGTATAGATTACATATTAGTCGTATGTCCATGTCATCTAAATGTATTCTTTTAGGCATTCTATAAGTTGTTTGTGGTGTACTCTATCAAAAGCTTTGGTGTAGTCTATGAAGAAAAAAAAAAAAGTAAAATACCCCTGTCATGCCAAGTGGTATAGGAAATATGGTGTTAGTGACCATAAATTTTACAGACCTTCAGCACATGATTTTTGGGGTAATGTGGTCGGTATTACGCCCATGATGCCCGTGCCGCTTTACTTTCCCAGAAAAAAATCCGGTGCCCATTTAAGGCTGGGTGAATCCGAAGCCGTTGGTTGGGATTGAACCCTACCCCTTGTCCTTTGTAGTCCAGTTCACTAACCACTGAGCTATCGCGGCTCCCTGTAGTCTATGAAGCAGGCATATATTGGTTTGTTTACCTCTGTGTACTTTTCTATTAATGTTCTCATGCAGAATATGGCTTCTTTTGTCCACTATTTTTCCTAAATCCAAATTGCTGCTCATCTAATTCAGTATTGATTTTATTCTGAATCCTTCCTTGTATAACTTTTAGCAAGATTTTTGTAACATGGCTCATTAGGCTTATTGTTCTAAAGTCACTGCATTCAACTGCACCATTCTTTTTAGGCAATGCAATGAAAGTTGATGTTTTTAGATCATTTAGTATGTATCCTGTATGGTATATGTCATTGCATATGTCTGTAATCACTTCAATGCCAAACTCTTCTAGTGCCTGTATAATCTCTATCAGTATGCTGTCAGGTCCTGCTGCTTTTCCATTTTTCATTGTTTTTATAGCTTTTTCCACCTCAGATTTTAAGATTTTATAGCCTGATGTACATTTTATAACTGGTTTCTTGTCCCTTTGTTACATACATATAGAAGATTGTGGAAGGACGTGATCGCCTATGCCAACATTATGGCACATGATGATGGGATGAATTATTCTTGTGTAGAGTGTATATAAGATACATACTTATATACATATAATTACATGAACATGTATGCATTCATACTTACGGACATATATATACACATATAAGATTGTTATCCTGTCCAGCTTTAGAGTTAGTCAATTTAGGCGCACATGTTGCTACACATTCAATCATTCACACAGAGACAAAAAACATACAGATACACACACACATACACACATATATAAGAGTTAAAGTGGTATACAGCAGTCGGGGTTACAGAAATCAACAACCCTCTGTGGTATACAGCAGTCGGGGTTACAGAAATCAACAACCCTCTGTGGTATACAGCAGTCGGGGTTACAGAAATCAACAACCCTCTGTGGTATACAGCAGTCGGGGTTACAGAAATCAACACAACCCTCTGTGGTATACAGCAGTCGGGGTTACAGAAATCAACAACCCTCTGTGGTATACAGCAGTCGGGGTTACAGAAATCAACAACCCTCTGTGGTATACAGCAGTCGGGGTTACAGAAATCAACAACCCTCTGTGGTATACAGCAGTCGAGGTTACAGAAATCAACAACCCTCTGTGGTATACAGCAGTCGGGGTTACAGAAATCAACAACCCTCTGTGGTATACAGCAGTCGGGTTACAGAAATCAACAACCCTCTGTGGTATACAGCAGTCGGGTTACAGAAATCAACAACCTCTGTGGTATACAGCAGTCAGGGTTACAGAAATCAACAACCCTCTGTGGTATACAGCAGTCGGGGTTACAGAAATCAACAACCCTCTGTGGTATACAGCAGTCGGGTTACAGAAATCAACAACCCTCTGTGGTATACAGCAGTCGGGGTACAGAAATCAACAACCCTCTGCAGTACTTAATAAGCAACCTCTGTACACTAATCCTATAAGCTTGTACAGACTGAAGAGGTGAATAAACTCATCCAACATGGCTGTCATCTTGTGTTTTTGTATTGTGTTTCTTTACTTGAATTGATGCGGTGTTCTTTGGTTATGGAAGGCACCGGTATCACTGCAAACGAATTAAAATCTTTAATTGCTCAACCGCCCGTGCCAGTGGAATCATCCGAATTACTAACTCATCTCCCAAACAAAGAAAGGTAGCTGTAGTCCCTATCATAGCAGTCTCAGCACACACTAAAAGACATAAGGCGAAACTGCACAGAAAGTGAACACGGCCAACTGTTCCTTGTCATACGATATCATCATTCATCGTAAACAATTGGAATATCGAAACATGATCAACACGGATGAAACACACAGCTCACGGTGTTCACAGAGCACCTAACATAGTAATGTTGCAGTGTTCTATTTATTTGTAGTGTTTATATGATAATTTTATAACTATATGAATCGCGCTGAAGTCGGATGTGTTGGGCCGAAAGGCGCAAATATCACAGTTATACTGCAAACCACAAAACAACGCAGATATCCTATTAAATGACATTATAATAGGACATTAAATGTACTTTGAGGACGGATGACAAAGAGATGTAGTCCTTTAGTCATCGGGCGAACGCAAGCAACTATATGAATTATTCTTGTATTTCAGTGTAATTTTTTTTTTAACGAAGAAGTAATGGTAACAACAAAGAAAAAGACATCACATCAGTGCAAAATAAAGACAAGTGGAACAATATTAAAATAGGTAAATGAATTTAAATATTTGGGAACTTTGTTAACCTCAGACGGAAGATGTACAAAAGAGGTGGGATGAAGAATGGCTCAGGCAAAAGCAGCTTTCTAAAAAAATATGAGAAAGATACTGTGCAATCCATTTTTGACAATAGAAACAAGAAAAAGAGTTCTAAAATGTTATGGAGAGCCAATCTTAACATATGGATGTATTCATGGACAATAGGACAACAGACAGGAAAATTATTGGAATCTGTAGAAATGTAGTTTTACAGAATAATGTTTAGAATACCATGGACAGCTAAGAAGAGTAATGAAAACATTCAGAAAGAGGTCAAAGCAAAATGAGAGCTAATTTCCAATATTAGGAAGAAACAATCATCATTTTCTGGTCATGTAATGAGAAGAGAACAGCTGGAATATATTGTAACAACTGGGAAAATTGAGAGACAAAGAGATAGAAGGAAGCAAAGAGAAAAGATACCAGACAGCTTAAGTGAATGGCTTGGCAGGTCAACAACAGAAATGATAAATAACTGTCGTGATCGAAAGTTGTGGAGAGACATGCTCACCTATGCCAGCAGGCCTGGTACTTGATGATGATGCTTCTTTAACTATATGACTATTCTTGTTTTTCAATGGTGTCAATCGTGTAATCTGCCGC
The DNA here is from genome assembly GCA_032433765.1 of Megaustenia siamemsis. Classification (NCBI taxonomy): domain Eukaryota; kingdom Metazoa; phylum Mollusca; class Gastropoda; order Stylommatophora; family Ariophantidae; genus Megaustenia; species Megaustenia siamemsis. The sequence goes on from JAVIAB010000101.1 coordinate 18,777,597, forward strand.
ATCGGACACGCTTTATGCATGTTGTCATCTCTGTGCTTTACATCATCTATAATATGTGCCTCCATATCACATACACATGGTGATATAGATATAGTGTAGATATTATATCACACATATAACACAGAATGACACCATCTATAAAGCATGGAAAGCCAAAAGCACAATATCTACATTAGAGGTGCGCGTTGCCGTGTGGCTAAAACCACTCCGCTGGCCGAAAAGCCGGCGTACGGTGTTCGAAGCCCGCGGTAGACAGAAAGGATTGTTTCTATCGGGGGTGAAATAAAAATCCTGAGTAGCACACGTCGTGGCGACTGCTTGACCAAGCGGCATTTATCCCTCTGGTTCTATCGTTGCCCCCCCCCCCCCCCCCCCCGACATACACCAGCAATGGTACTATGTGTCGTAAAGATAGTTTTAAGATAGTTACATACACATGGAGAGCGGGTGGCTGAATCACTTGCTGTCAGGCTCCAAACCAGGAGAATGTGGATTCAAATCCCGCTAGGGTGAAAAGTTTTTTTTAATATTGGGGGTGAAATTAAAACTCAGACCCAAGCACTTCGCAATGACTGCATTGGACATGCGGCCTTTATTCTCCGGTACTATAAGATCCTCCGGTATATCCCAGTAGTGGGAAAATGCCCTAAAGACAGTTTTTATTTAAGATACACACACAAGTACGCTAACAACCATGTTGCTTTTGGTTTTCAATGCTTTATAGATGGTGTCATTCTGTGTTATATGTGTGATATAATACATGTATTTATATGTTTGTGATCGTGTGATATAATATCTATATGTTTGTGATCGTGTGATTTGATATATATATGTTTGTGATCGTGTGATATAATATCTATATGTTTGTGATCGTGTGATATAATATCTATATGTTTGTGATCGTGTGATATAATATTTATATGTTTGTGATCGTGTGATATAATATCTATATGTTTGTGATCGTGTGATATAATATCTATATGTTTGTGATCGTGTGATATAATATCTATATGTTTGTGATCGTGTGATATAATATCTATATGTTTGTGATCGTGTGATATAATATATATATATATGTTTGTGATCGTGTGATATAATATATAAATGTTTGTGATCGTGTGATTAATATCTATATGTTTGTGATCGTGTGATATAATATTTATATGTTTGTGATCGTGTGATATAATATATATATATATGTTTGTGATCGTGTAATATAATATTTATATGTTTGTGATCGTGTGATATAATATCTATATATTTGTGATCGTGTGATATAATATTTATATGTTTGTGATCGTGTGATATAATATCTATATGTTTGTGATCGTGTGATATAATATTTATATGTTTGTGATCGTGTAATATAATATTATATGTTTGTGATCGTGTGATATAATATTTATATGTTTGTGATCGTGTGATATATCTATATGTTTGTGATCGTGTAATATAATATTTATATGTTTGTGATCGTGTGATATAATATTTATATGTTTGTGATCGTGTAATATAATATTTATATGTTTGTGATCGTGTGATATAATATTTATATGTTTGTGATCGTGTGATATAATATCTATATGTTTGTGATCGTGTGATATAATATCTATATGTTTGTGATCGTGTAATAAAATATTTATATGTTTGTGATCGTGTGATATAATATTATATGTTTGTGATCGTGTGATATAATATCTATATATTTGTGATCGTGTGATATAATATTTATATGTTTGTGATCGTGTGATATAATATCTATATGTTTGTGATCGTGTGATATAATATTTATATGTTTGTGATCGTGTGATATAATATCTATATGTTTGTGATCGTGTGATATAATATCTATATGTTTGTGATCGTGTGATATAATATCTATATGTTTGTGATCGTGTGATATAATATCTATATGTTTGTGATCGTGTGATATAATAGCTATATGTTTATGATCGTGTAATATAATATATATATATATGTTTGTGATCGTGATCGTGTAATATAATCAGTGTGTTATATCGGCGATTAAAAATTGTATTCTGTATAAGTGAGTACGTGAAGTGTACAAAACAATTAATATACTTTTGGCATATTGATCTGTGCTATATGAATGATATTGGAGCTGCGATAGCCAGTGGTTAGTGTACTGGACTACACAGGACTATAAGGTAGGGTTTGATCCCAACCGACGGCTTCCAGGTTCAGCCAACCTTAAAAGGGTACCGGATTTTTTTCTGGGAAAGTAAAGCGGCACGGGCGTAATACCGACCACATTACCCCAACAATCATGTGCCGAAGGTCAATAAAATGTATGGTCCACAACATCATATTCCCTATACGTCACTTGGCGTGACTTAGCTCTGTACTATATGAATGCTATAATCCGTATTTACATGCTAAAGTCAATGTGTAACATGATTCTATAATCACAGTGCTATATGTGTGCTGTGGTATCTATCTGCTGTGCAGTTATAGGTGCATATGGACACCGAGTGACAAAACAAGGAAGACAACTACAAAAAAAAACTCAAAGAACAATTAATAGGGCGGGCTGAACTATGGCCCTAAGAACAAAACGACTTGGCCGTGAATAGTCAGACATGGGGAATTATGATTTCTGTTTAGGGCACAGATTAAGAGAACCTAACTGACATAGATGTCTTAGATGAGCAAAGAATGTAACAGTAGGGACACAGCAGGAGAAAAAGATGTTAGAAGAATGTGTCACTAATTGTGGGCTGCATCCAGCAGCAATATTTAATGCAGCAGTAGTAAGGAAGGGTGTTTTGAGCTAGGATTTGAACATTTTCGCATGGTGCATTTTTGCTCCATGCAGCATTGGCATGTATCGCACAATCTCAGGTGACCTCGAGCGGGTTCTTATCTCAAGTGCTTATCTGAAGTGGTCGGCGGGTGGTCTTATCTCAAGTGGGTGTGCTGGCTACCAGTGGTTCTAAAACTTGTAGGTGTGCTGGCGACCAGTGGTTCTAAACTTGTATGTCAGTCTAAAACTTGCGGGGGGGGGGGGGTCGTGTTATTATCAATGTGTGATGGCAACAGGAGGCAAAAAAAGGCAAAGGGTGTGCGTGTTAGTGCCACGTCGATCATCATCGGGCCACCTCGGTCATCATCGGCGCTGGTCGGCGGTTCGCTGGTCGTCGGCGGTCGCTGGTCGTCGTCGCGGGTCGGATCGGGCAACATCATCATGTGTAGTGATTAAAATAGTGACGCTCTCTCTCTTATCATCATCATCATCATCATCAAACCACACCCTCAACAACATCCCTTCATGTTTTATCATCACCAAGCCACACAAATTGACACATCATCAGCATGTGCCACCTCAACAGCATCATCATGTGCCACCCTCAACAACATCATCATTATGTGCCACCCTCAACAACATCATCATCAAGCCACACCCTCAACTCTTTCTCTCTCTCTCTTTCTCTCTCTCTCTCTCTTTCACATTCACGGTAAAGCAAAACAAAAAAGTCGCTCTATATTTCACATATATTTATTAATACAACAAATACACAACACATATGAGAAAATATATATTACTGTCCGATTGGTGATAATTTTAAGCGTCTGGGTTTCCTCCCTCCTGTTTTGGCGGTACTGTCTGTTTGTGTTAAATGTCTATCAACACAGGGGCGTAGGAAGTTTCATTAGCCTTCACAACACAACCGCCCTCCATTTTGACAAAACCTTGATCAAAGCTGGAATAGGTAATTGGTGACTCAGCTGAAACACCCGGGACATCCATAGTGGCCGCCGGATCTGTCGTCTGATTAACAAGAGCGAGGTTCCCTTGGTTAACAAAAGGAGGGGTCGTGTAGTTGATGAGATTCGGGTTAACAAGAGATGGTGTGTAGTTCTGGTGGCTAACAACAGGCAGCGTGTAGTTGAGCTGGTTAAGGAGAGGTGGCGTGTAGCTGATCTGGTGGTTAATAACAGGTGGCGTGTAGTTGAGGTTAGCATATGCGGTTAAAATGTCTTCTCGCATATCAACTAAAGCGATAAATTCCTCTCTCGATAGTGTTATCCCAGTTCGGGTAGGAAACTTAAAAAAACTCTCACCGCTATATGTCCTTATATTTATCAACGGTCTGTTACGAAAAACACAAACCGAGACTGCCTTAACGCCATCTTTAGACAACGGAACTACAGTCTCATTCCGCGTGACATAAATATGCGCTGATCACTGGCATCAAACGAAATTGGCGTATTCAAGCTACACGACTCCATAGTCAAAGCAAAAACAAACACAAGCCACCTGGTAACAGACGCTGGTTATCTATGTGTGTACACTACTCGGCTGGGTTTTTTTATACCTGCTACGTTTATCGTAGCGAGGACCATTTATTTATAGTAGCTAACGCAATATGTTATCAGGCGAGGTAATATGTTATCAGGCGAGGTAATACGTTATCAGTCGTGTTGCGACATGTTCCGTGACTTCAGGAAGGGTCCAAACAGGTGATAGGTGGGAAATATGATGTGTGTGTGTGAAATAATTTTATATAGATGTGGTTTTTTTAAAATAAGTGTTAATTGAAGAAGTGAAACCTGGCGGGCTGACCTAAATCACTCCTTGTTATTTTTGTTGGTGGTCTAATCACTAAAGTTCGTAGCACTTGTGAGGATGGATCCCCGATGGAATCATCCTTTCACAGCTCTGATAGCCGGTCCTACCGGGTGTGGGAAAAACGGTATTTGTGCAAAAGTTTATACAGAACCTTCACGAGTTAGCTGTCCCCGTACCGGATGAAGTTATATGGTGTTATGCGGAATGGCAATCGATATACGAGACTATGAGGTCAGTGAGATTTATCGAGGGTCTACCAGACGTCGATAAATTGGAAGGTGGTTAGAAGAGAAGACTGATCGTCATCGATGACTTGATGTCTGAGACGGACGAGAGGGTAACAAAATTATTCACCAAAGGTAGTCATCACAGAGATATTAGTGTGATGTACATTGTTCAAAACCTATTTGGAAAAAATAAAGAACATCGAACCATAAGTCTCAATACGCACTATTTAGTCCTTTTCAGGAACCCGAGAGATGGGAGTCAAATTATAAATCTGGCCAAACAAATGTACCCAGGACAGGCGGGGTACCTCCAAGATAGTTTTAAGGACGCGACAGCGTCTCCTCACGGTTATTTGCTGATCGATCTTCGTCAGGACACACCTGATAATCTTAGGGTGAGAACAAAAATATTCCCAGGGGAGAGACAAAATCGTCTACGTACCAAAGTAGAGAATCATGTGTGATGAAGCACTTAGACGGCACGGTGAAATATTGAAATGTATGCGCGCCGCCTCGCCGAGCGGTTTAAGAACATATTAAAAACAGCCTCTCCCAAACTCATTAATTTTTTGTGCGAGTGTTGTCATAACATATTAAAAGGTAATGTTAGACTCACGCAGCGACAGAAGTGCGAGCTACGTCGACACAAGCACAAGTTGAGACTTCTCACTAAAAAGAAACCGAATCTTAAGCGGCGGAAAGAGATTCTACAAACCGGTGGGTTCATAGGGGCTTTGCTCCGTCCTATATTAAGTATTCTCGGGGCGTACTAGGTGCATAACAATGGCCAAAAAAATGATATTGATGGATCCTCGATTCCTCGAGGGTCTTACACAGACTACTAACCCGTCGTATAGCCCTCCCGAGGCGATCGGTGACAACTTGAGAGATTTAGATGATGAAATGCAACGTATCCTATTCCGAGATGATTTAGCACCCGCCGATAAGGCCAGAGTGTACCAACGTGCCCTGCATCAATATTTAACTAGATTGGAGCAGTATAAACGTCGCTCAATTGGTTCGGTCGATCTCATTCAACACAACACGACAACAGAAAAAACACATTCCCCACCACCACCACCAATCGAAGTATCACCAGCGCAGACCAAGACACCACCAGCAGCCGAAACCCCAAATCTAGGTAATGAAACCACTCCACCCCACCCGTAACCACGTATAAACTGAGACCTAAAAAAAAGAAAGAGCGGAATCCCAACACCAAAATGGGAACGGTGGAGAAAAATATTGAGACGTCATTACTTTGACCCTAGTCGACCAGGGCTTATAGTGGTGCAACGGCCCTGCAACGTAACACCAAACTGGGACTCGCAAAGATCAAACAATGGTTGAGTCATCAGGATACCTATACCCTTCATAAACCAATTCGTCGCAGATTTGAAAGGCGTCCCATTATAACGAGTGGCCCCCAACAGCAATATCAGGCAGACCTAATTGATTTGAGACATTTGAAAAACACAACGACGGCTATTCCTATTTGGTTTCTTGCGTGGACGTTTTCAGTAAATTCGCGTGGTCTGTACCGATACGAACCAAAACGGGGAAATCCTTAGTGGAAGCCGTCGGAAAGATATTTCGCGATGGGAAACCCGCGAGTTTTCAAACGGATAAGGGGTCAGAGTTTCTGAACAGAACATTTCAGAAATTCCTCGCTGACAACAACGTTCACTTTTTCACTACGCAGAACGAAGATATTAAGGCCGCCGTGGTGGAACGCTTTAATAGGACTCTAAAACAACGGATGTGGCGATATTTCACGAAATCCAATAAGCTGTCTTATGTCCGAGTCCTACCCGCCCTACTTCGAAGTTATAACCATTCGTATCACAGAAGTATAAAAATGGCACCGGTCGACGTCAACGCAGACAATCACAAACAGGTATGGAACACGTTGTATAATAACAAACGCAACTTAAAATTTCAAAGACCCCCGTATAAGCCCGGTGATCGAGTTAGACTGGTCCTGGGCAGAGCCAATTTTAAAAAGGGTTATGCCCCGGCTTGGACGGAGGAACTGTTTTCCATCAGTCGAGTAAATGAAACAAACCCCGTTACATATGTGTTGAAAGACGATAAGGGTGATGAGATAGAGGGGTCATTCTACACACCGGAAATTCAAAAAGTTGGAGACAAGCACGAGTACAGAATCGAGAGTATCATAACCGAGCGACGCACATCATTCGGGCGAAGAGAGAGTTTAGTCAAATGGTTCGGGTACGATTCCTCATTTAACACTTGGATACCGTCCAAGGACATTGTCAGGTACAAAAACTAGAGATGAGACCAGAAGAAGACGAAGAAGTGGAAACTTTTGGCGGAGAGCCCGATTTGCGAGCCGTAAACTCGGGAGTGAGGACAGAGAGCGAACCACGCAGGGGATCGGTGTTTAGGAAACTATCCCCCTATTTAGAACTTGTCTTTATTTGTCAAGTGGTAGTTATATATACCGATGTCGCGGTTTCGCTGTTCAATCTGACCACCGAAAAGTCAGATGCCAAGGAGGGAAAACTGTGGATAGCCCTACTGACCAGCTGTTTGGGTTACATGCTACCGAATCCAAACTTGGAGAGGCGACGGTGAAACGAGCAAAAAAAAAAATGAGTTTTTATGTCACCCTACCCAGCAATGCATCTATGGACCTTTTTAAGGATAATAACCCCGGCCACTTTTTCGTTAAACTCCCTCAGACCATTGACATTTCGGCGCAGTATGAGATCGCACTGGTGGAGATACAGTTTCCGCTAAATTATTTCAATGTAATAGAGGGTGATGTCTGGATTCGGTACGAATCTCTCGCTAACGACGATATTTGCGACGCTAGATTTTATTTCAACGTGACATTGGAGCCTGGGTTATACACGAAACCCGATGCGTTCATCGGCGCGTTGAATGCCTCGATCATAAAAGCGGAGGATGAGTCGAACGGGGATGCGAAAGGGAAGAAAATGAGATTCATTTACGCAAAAGAGTTGAATAAAGCCATCTTGAAACTTTACGAAAAAGGAGTCAGTGTTACCATAAGCGACACTTTGAAAAACATGTTAGCCTTCCCCACGACCTCTATATCAGACACGGCTCCCGATATCTTCAGCGTGGGGTAATGGACTTGGAAAGCGTTGCGAAGAATGTCTACGTCTACTGCGATCTCGTTTCCCCCAGACCGGTCGGGGATGTGATGGTACCTCTCCTAAGGAGCGTGCCTGTTCTCAATAAAAATCACACCTCGGTGTTTCAGATCTACGATAAGCCTCACTACCTACCCCTGAGTAGATTTTCCTTCGATACCGTCGAGATCCTTTTAGCCAACGAACACGGAAAAAACCATTCCATTCACCAGCGGAACGTCGGTGCTAACGGTACACTTTCGAGTGAAGAAACATCTCGAGCTGGTATAATGGTGAGACACACCCCCCTTCATCGCGATGTTGAGTTATACGAAGACTTTTACTGTTGTCAGCGGGTGATGGGATGCCCGTGTTTATAGGAGGTCGAAGTCAGAGCGGTCGGGGAATCGGTAGTTTCTTCGGTGGAATCGGGAGGCTATTTTACCCTGGTTAAAAACCGGCGGTAAGGCCTTGCTCAGAGAAGGATTGGGACCGGTCTGCAGGTCGCACAGGACGCATTAGCCGAGAAAAATGTCGGTGAAGCTTTCAAAGACCGAGCTAAGGAGGCCGGTCAGCGGTTGCTACAGGGGCCGTAGACCACCTGCGTGATAACAACCAATCAGGAAGTGGTTACGACAAATCAGAAAGCGAGTTATGAAGTTACCCCCGCCGGGAGAACCGGTTACGAAGATGATAAAATCGACAGCTAGACATGTCCCCCTTCATTCGGTGTACAACCAGAAGAAGAAGAAGAAGACGAGGGTGGCAAAGGATATTTTCGACTAATAATGTCCCTCGTTCACCCCAAATCGTGCGAATGTCTTCACTCTGGTTTGGATTTATTTAGCGTTCCACCCACACAGACATCTCTAGACTCTGGCCAGTTTATTGAAATTCGTCCGATCGCAGCCTTGTCGCATAGCGCACCGATAGAGTTTTTCATTTCTGGAAACAGCGAGGAGTATCTAGATCTTTTCAACACGTTTTTGCAGCTGCGGGTCAAGATCACCCCCCCCCCCCGAATGGTGATAGTGTACCACCCGATGCTGAGGTAGGACCGGTCAACAATTACCTTCACAGTCTATTTTCACAAGTCGACGTATCGTTAAACGACACGTTGGTTACACCGTCGGAGAATACCTATCCTTTTAGAGCGGTGTTTGAGGCTACGCTAAACTACGGGGAGGATGCGAAAACGGGATACTTGACGGCCGCTCTGTTCTACAAAGACACAGCTGGCCACCATGACGATTTGAAAGAAAATGAGGGTTTTAAAACACGGCGCGATTTGACTTCGGGTAGTAAAGAGGTTGAAATGATGGGTCGTTTGCACTCTGATGTCTTTGTGCAGGATCGTTACATGTTAAACAGAGTCGATGTGAAGATAAAACTCACGCCCTCTAAGGATGTGTTCAGCCTCATGACTCACGATAGGTCTGCGGTTACAAGAGTGTTATCACCTACGCCGCGCTCGTGGTCAGGAAAGCTAAGCTAAACCCCGCGATTTCTCTGGCTCACGAAAAGGCTCTCTTGAGCGGGAATGCTCGGTACCCGATCAAGAGGGTTACCATCAAGACATTTTCCATCGCTAGCGGGATGTTCTCCCACAGTCAAGACAATTTATTTTTGTCTCAAACACCGACCCGTGTAGTGATAGGTCTGGTTACGGCCAGTGCGTTTAATGGCGTTTATTCAGCTAACCCGTTCAATTTTCAACACTTTGGTCTGATTTATATGAACCTGACGGTTGACGGGAAATGCATCTCGGGAAAGCCTCTAACTATGGACTTTGAACGAAATCAATACGCGAGAGCTTTTTTCGGCACAAATCTGGCCATGGGTCTGATTGGTAAAGACGCCGGGAATAACGTTGCTTATAGAGAGTTCAAGGACGGATATTGTCTATTTGGTTTTGACCTCTCGTCTAGTCTACTGGACGGCTCCCATTTTGAGCTAGCCACAAGCGGACCCTTGTCGATAGAACTCAAGTTGCCGCTCCCACAACTACTCCCCTCCAAGTCATCGTCTACGCCGAGTTGGACTCAGTGCTCGAGGTGTCGAAGACAAGGCAGATTCTAACAGACTTCACCGTTTAAGCGAGAGAGAAGATGAACACGATGGAGATTTACAACCTTTTGATGTCGGATATTTTCGTTCGGCGTTGTTCCCTTGTTAGTGTCATTCCACGAAACCACTTACCTCCCAGCATCGACCCAACGGCGACCGCAGCCTTTGTCATAAACACCGACCCGGCACACGAACCCGGTGAGCATTGGGTGGCCCTCTTTTACAACGGGCTCGGCGAATGTGAGTATTTCGATTCCTACGGTTTGCCTCCCAGACATGTGGATATTTTAAACTTATAGAGCAAAACTCACACGCTCCATTCGTCTACAACCCGCGGGTGTTGCAAGATTTGTTTACCAACACGTGCGGTCTATATTGTGCTTATTATATACTTCTTAAGTGTCGAGGCGCGAAACTTAACAGAATTCTCATGCCTTTTTCTTCCCCAAATTCGTCAAGGTCTTCCATAGGAGCGATTAGCGAGGATTGGCCAAGATTGAAAAACTTTCACAACGAGGGGCCAACAGAAGAAGAAAATTACAGAACACGTCATCTATAAAATAAAACTTCTAACTAACAATAAATATTACACTGCACATTTATTCTAACACCTAAAAATTAACATTGAGCGATTAGCGAGGATTGGCCAAGTTGTTGTTGTTATGTCGCCCCGGTGACCGCCATCTCCGGCCGCCATCTTGTCACGTGATCCCGCCCGCCATCCGGCCGCCATCTTGTCACATGATCCCGCCCGGTCGTACGTCGGTGCGCGGTGACCTCGGGGCGGATCGCGTGTTGGCGGTTGACACGTTGTGGTTGGGTCGCCATATTTGAACTTATTTTGTTGTGTGGGTGGTCTCGTGTTGTTCACATCCCAAGACACAAATGGATACTGATTATCGTACTAGTGATGTGGATATATAATAATAGGGCGCAAACCGTAAGTAAAAAATTATAAATGTGCTGTGGAATATTTATTTCTAGATAAATGTTTTATTTTATAGATGACGTGTTCTGTAATTTTCTTCTTCTGTTGGCCCCTCGTTGTGAAAGGTTTTCAATCTTGGCCAATCCTCGCTATAACATATTGCGTTAGCTACTATAAATAAATGGTCCTCGCTACGATAAACGTAGCAGGTATAAAAAACCCCAGCCGAGTAGTGTACACACATAGATAACCAGCGTCTGTTACCAGGTGGCTTGTGTTTGTTTTTGCTTTGACTATGGAGTCGTGTAGCTTGAATACGCCAATTTCGTTGATGCCAGTGATCAGCGCATATTTATGTCACGCGGAAATGAGACTGTAGTTCCGTTGTCTAAAGATGGCGTTAAGGCAGTCTCGTTTTGTGTTTTTCGTAACAGACCGTTGATAAATATAAGGACATATAGCGGTGAGAGTTTTTTTTAAGTTTCCTACCCGAACTGGATAACACTATCGAGAGAGGAATTTATCGCTTTAGTTGATATGCGAGAAGACATTTTAACCGCATATGCTAACCTCAACTACACGCCACCTGTTGTTAACCACCAGATCAGCTACACGCCACCTCTCCTTAACCAGCTCAACTACACGCTGCCTGTTGTTAGCCACCAGAACTACACACCATCTCTTGTTAACCCAAATCTCATCACTACACGACCCCTCCTTTTGTTAACCAAGGGAACCTCGCTCTTGTTAATCAGACGACAGATCCGGCGGCCACTATGGATGTCCCGGGTGTTTCAGCTGAGTCACCAATTACCTATTCCAGCTTTGATCAAGGTTTTGTCAAAATGGAGGCGGTTGTGTTGTGAAGGCTAATGAAACTTCCTACGCCCCTGTGTTTGATAGACATTTAACACAAACAGACAGTACCGCCAAAACAGGAGGGAGGAAACCCATCATGTGGATATTTTAAACTTTATAGAGCAAAACTCACACGCTCCATTCGTCTTCAACCCGCGGGTGTTGCAAGATTTGTTTACCAACACGTGCGGTCTATATTGTGCTTATTATATACTTCTTAAGTGTCGAGGCGCGAAACTTAACAGAATTCTCATGCCTTTTTCATCGAGACAGCACATAAACGATCGTATCATTTATCGTCTGCTCGCCCCGTGGATAATTCGACTTCGAGGGACCCGCGGACGCTTAAAATTATCACCAATCGGCCAGTAATATATATTTTCTCATATGTGTTGTGTATTTGTTGTATTAATAAATATATGTGAAATATAGAGCGACTTTTTTGTTTTGCTTTACCGTGAATGTGAAAGAGAGAGAGAGAGAAAGAGAGAGAGAGAGAGAGAGAGAAAGAGTTGAGGGTGTGGCTTGATGATGATGTTGTTGAGGGTGGCACATAATGATGATGTTGTTGAGGGTGGCACATGATGATGCTGTTGAGGGTGGCACATGCTGATGATGTGTCAATTTGTGTGGCTTGGTGATGATAAAACATGAAGGGATGATGTTGAGGGTGTGGTTTGATGATGATGATGATGATGATAAGAGAGAGAGCGTCACTATTTAATCACTACACATGATGATGTTGCCCGATCCGACCCGCGACGACGACCAGCGACCGCCGACGACCAGCGACGCGCCGACCAGCGCCGATGATGACCTAGGTGGCCCGATGATGATCGACGTGCACTAACACGCACACCCTTTGCCTTTTTTTGCCTCCTGTTGCCATCACACATTGATGATAACACGACCCCCCCGCAAGTTTTAGACTGACATACAAGTTTTAGAACCACTGGTCGCCAGCACACCTACAAGTTTTAGAACCACTGGTAGCCAGCACACCCACTTGAGATAAGACCACCCGCCGACCACTTCAGATAAGCACTTGAGATAAGAACCCGCTCGAGGTCACCTGAGATTGTGCGATACATGCCAATGCTGCATGGAGCAAAAATGCTCCATGCGAAAATGTCCAAATCCTAGCTCAAAACACCCTTCCTTACTACTTGCAGCATGGCACCAACAACAAGCCCCAGAAGAATGGCAACAGGCAATCATCATACCAATATGGAAAAAGAAAGGTAGCAAAAGAGACTGCAATCAATATAGAGGTATATCTCTTCTCAGCCATGTAAGAAAGCTATATGCCAAAATCTTGGGAAAAGGCTGAGACCAATAATAGAACTACAGTTAAGCGATTCTCAAATGGGGTTCCCAAAAAACAGAGGATGTACTGACGCTCTATTCACATTAAAACAGCTTGCAGAAAAAACGACAGAACACAATCAAAATTTATACATAGCTTTCATTGACCAGGAAAAAAGCATTCGACAGGGTAAAAAGAGAAAAAACTGTGGGAGATACTAACAACACACGGAGTAAGCCAACATCTAACAACCTTATTAAAAGTCACTACATCAACAGTAGCTGCAGGGTCAGAACAGCAGCAAGCTACACAGACCACTTCGAAGTTAGATCGGGTGTAAGACAGGAGTGCGTACTATCCCCCCTACTGTTTATTACACACATGGACTATATATGCAAGCTAGCCAACCCATCAGAGACAGAGGAGATCAACTAGCTTCTATTTGCAGACGATCAGGCACTAATACATGAAATAATAGAAGACCTTCAAGAACACTTAAATAAACTCAACAGCTCAGGCACAAAATACAACATGAAAATCAACATCAATAAAACAGAATGTCGCCAAAAATAAGCAGAACATCAACATAACTATAGAAGGCAGGCAACTAAAACAAGTAGAGGAATTCAAATACCTAGGAAGTCTAATGACACACGATAATTCTCAAACAGCAGAGATAGAATCAAGATGCAACAAAGCTTGTCAAATAATCGAACAGTTATCACCACTATTGTCCAACAAGGAAATAACTCTGGAGGCAAAACGAGCACTATACAATACAATCTTCATCCCAACGTTGTGCTACCAATGCCAGACCTGGACCCTAGATGCAAGAACAATAGAAACATAGCCTCTACAGAGATGAAATGTGTTACATGAATGGCAGGAAACAGTCTGAGAGATAAGATCAGAAATGAAGAACTGAGAAAAAAGCTAGGAATAGCCCCAGCCATAGAATATATAAGGAAACAACAGATAAAATGGTTTGGCCACGTGACAAGGCAGAGAGAACAAAACACAACACAACGAGCCTTCAACAAACGTAGTGAGAACACCAGACCCAAGGGTCGACCACGAAAAAGATGGATCGATGGAATATTAGAAGCACTAGGAAACATAACAGCAGCAGAGGCGAACAGAAGAGCAAAAGACCGCAAATTATATCTCCCCTCGACGCTGAAAGGCAGATGAGGAAGGAAAGAAGAAGACGATACAGCAGCATCAAGTTAATGGTTTGGCTGCGGTTGCCAGATAACAAGACGCAGCAATAAGAGAGGAAAAGAAAGACAACATTAAGGATGAATTAGCGAAACATCAAAGACTAACACAAGTGAATGTTTGGTGCTGTCCACGCAACTTTTTCTAGCATATTTCAAGTGTATTACATTTATATTTTGTAAGAATTATAAATGTAGTTTTAACTGCAATTTTTATGACAGTAGCGTGTAATATAACCAAGAAAAAGTAGTCTGAGGTTGAACGGGTCGTGCAGGCAGAAGGTAAAATTCGAGGGCAGCCATTCCTTGTTCAATCGACGTACGATGCAAATAGTGAACAAAAAAAAAAAAAAAGAACTCTCTAAGATAGTTTCATATTTTAAAATTTGGGTGACTAGAAAATGTTGGACAAACTCAAACCAACGATTGCGTGCAACCTGTGCGCTAACTAGCACACCATGCACTTATATTTGTGGCATATTTTGTTAAAAATTTTCTGATCTTGGAAATGTGACTGTCTATATTTTATGTACACAATTTTTACTTTCTTTGTTTTTATTTTTCTGGAACTTGGTTTCCTATGTTTGCATTTGTTGCTGGTTATTAGTTATCCCCCTCTCGCTTGTAACGCCCTCGACCTACAGCTCGGAATTAAACCAACGCATTTGACCTGTTTGTTCACAGGCGGGCTGGCCCGTTGAACGTGCCATGTGATCTAACTGTTGATCAGAATATATGTTTTATCCACGCGTGTTAACATTTGTGCTTTTGTTTTCAGCTGGAGCCATTAACCGTTGGAAGATTACAGGAATTAAGATATTACTTTCAAAATTATAAGAAACATATTTCATGTAAATTCGTTGTAAGTATTACAATTTAATTAATTCCACAGTTTAAAATTAATAATTCTCTTATTCATTTATTTCAGTGTTGAGGGGAGACATAGTTTGCTGTCTTTTGCCCTTCTGTTGGCCTCTCCAGCTGTTATGTTTCCTAATGTTTCTGTTATCCCATCAATCCATCATTTTCGTGGTCGACCCATTGGGTCTGATGCTCTCGTAACGTTTATTAAAGGCTCGTGTTGTGTTTTGGTTTTTTGTTTTTGTCTTATTTGTGACCAAACCATTTTATCCGTTGTTCCTATATTTATCCAATGGCAGAGACTATTCCTAGCTTAACTCTTAGTTCTTCATGTCTGATCTGACCTCTCTGGCTGTTTCCTGTTACGCGTCTAACACATTTAATGTCCACAATGTTGGAATGAAGACTGTGTTACAGATCGCCCGTTTTGTCTCTATTGTTATTTCCTTGTTGAAAATGTTCTACCCTCTACCTTGTTTACTTTCTTCATCGTATTAAGTCAGTGCCCATTTTCAGCTGGTTGATTTGGAGGCGCCAAACCGTGTTCGAACTCATGTTCACTTTACTGCGGTGCCAGAGCGCTACCACTGCGCCATGAATTGAAATATGGTGGGAAGGAGAAGATGGGCGGAACTGGCGGTGGGAAGAGCCAATCAAAACTTGCCATTCCCTCTACTTGATTGCACAAATGGGGAAAAAAAGGGGGGGGGGAGGGTGGTAATTATACAGACCACGAATTGACTTAGACAGATTAAGAGAATGGCTTGGCAGAAAGTCATCAACAGAAATGATAAATAATTGCCGAAATCGAAAGCTGTGGAGAGACATGATCACCTCAGCCAGCAGGCTTGGTACTTGATGATGATGATGATGATCAGTATTACGCCAGTGTCATCTTTTTTTTCTCTTCAAAAATAACAGGTACTCATATTTCTCTCTCACGGCGATCAGGCCTCAATCAGAGTAGGATTCCAGACTCTCACATGAAGTCAGCTGTCAGGTTAAGTGTGTTGATCGCCCCCACAGACAGAACATCACAATTAGAGTCTGCCAGATCCACTCTGATTGAACACCCGTTAAAACGTTGCACTGTATTCTGCGCCAGTGGCCCAGTGCATCCAATTTCAGCCAGCATTTTATTCAGGTTTGCTTTCCTTAGCCTTTGATTGTCCCCAATCTTCCCGCAAGGCAGCAGATGATCTTTTCTGTAGGGGGATTCTGCCCTTAGATGGTCGGCCCTCCCAGGTTTACGAGCACCATCTGCCCGAGTCACTAGAGGTGACTAACACAGACATGCACACACAAAGATAGGAGATGTGACTAACACAGACATGCACACACAAAGATGTGAGATGTGACTAACACAGACATGCACACACAAAGATGTGAGATGTGACTAATACAGACACGCACACACAAAGATATGAGATGTGACTAACACAGACACGCACACAGCGATACGAGGCATGACTAACACTGACACAAATCAAGATATATGACACATGACTAACATAAACATGCACATAAAGATATGAGATATGACTGACATAGACATGCACACACAAAGATATGACACATGCCTAACATAGACATGCACACAAAGATATGAGATATGACCAACATAGACATGCACACACAAAGATATGAGATGTGACTAACATAGCCATGCACACACAGGGATATGAGATGTGACATACACAGACATGCACACACAAAGATATGAGATATGACTAACATAAACATGCACACAAAGATATGAGATATCACTAACCCAAACATGCACACACAAAGATATGACACATGACTAACACAGATACACACTAAAATATGAGATATGACTAAACACATACACACATAAAGATATGAGACATGATTAACACGGACACACCAAGATGTGAGATATGACTAACATGACACACGCCAAGATATGAGCCATGGCCAGCACACACACACACACACACACACACACACACACACACACACACACGCGCGCACACGCACACGCACACACACACACACACACATCAAGATATGAGCTATGGCTTCACGGAAAAACACCAATAAAATGAACCATGTCCAGCACAGAAACACATTAAGGTATCCATATGCTTGGGTTTGTTGTAGTCGGCAGACTCTTCTTAACGTGGGAATCATCGACATACGAGACGCAGGCCCGTATTAACTGTTCACAGGTTTCGTTCAATGAGTTGTCCGGATATTTGAGAGTGCAGTCTGATCCGTAGTACATTTCCTTGTACGTACAGTCTGTACTTTCCGGGTCACATATGATGTCACAGCCACCAGAACACGTCTGTTTGCACTGTAGCCCAAAATTACCATCGGGACAAGTGTCACTACAGGTGTAGCCAGGACGTTTACATTGTAGGAATTTTCCGGATTTTTCCTTACATAAAGGACAGACACTAAGACAAGACCCGGAGCAGTCGTGTCCATAGATCCCATGTGAACAGTTGCCGTGACACGTACCGATGATGACGTTGTAGCCTTTGCAGCACCCACTACACACTGCACAAAACGACCAAAAATGCCAGTCCAGACAATAGGTGTCTGTGCTCATTTAAGACAGGGCAAACATAGAAGTCATCGATCGAAAGCTAGACCTCCTGTCTTCAAAAGCCCACTTCACTAAATCACTGCTCTATCGCAGTTTCCATTATACGTTAGATACCATCCATTATATGTTAGATACCATCCATTATACCTTAGATACCATTCATTATACCTTAGATACCATTCATTATACGTTAGATACCATCCATTATACCTTAGATACCATTCATTATACGTTAGATACCATCCATTATACCTTAGATAACATTCATTAAACGTTAGATATAATCCAATATACGTTAGATATCATCCATTATACGTTAGATATCCATTATATGTTAGATACCATTCATTATACGTTAGATATAATTAATTATGCAATAGATATCATCCATTATACGTTAGATATCATCCATTATACGTTAGATACCATTCATTATACGTTAGATATCATCCATTATACGTTAGATACCATTCATTACGCAATAGATATCATCCATTATACGTTAGATATCATCCATTATACGTTAGATACCATTCATTACGCAATAGATATCATCCATTATACGTTAGATATCATCCATTATACGTTAGATACCATTCATTATACGTTAGATATCATCCATTATACAATAGATACCATTCATTACGCAATAGATATCATCCATTATACAATAGATACCATTCATTACGCAATAGATATCATCCATTATACAATATATACCATTCATTACGCAATAGATATCATCCATTATACAATAGATACCATTCATTACGCAATATATATCATCCATTATACGTTAGATATCATCCATTATACAATAGATACCATCCAGTATATGTTAAATACCATCCATTATGCGCTAGATACCATATATTATACGATAGATACCATCCATTATACGTTAGACTTCCATTATACGTTAGTTATCATCCAGTATACGTTAAATACCATCCATTATACGTTAGTTATCATCCAGTATACGTTAAATACCATCCATTATACGTTAGATATTGTCCATTATACGTTAGGTACCATCCATTATACGTTAGTTATCATCCATTATACGTTAAATACCATCCATTATACGTTAGGTACCATCCATTATACGTTAGTTATCATCCATTATACGTTAGTTATCATCCATTATACGTTAGGTACCATCCATTATACGTTAGGTACCATCCATTATACGTTAGGTACCATCCATTATACGTTAGATATCATCCATTATACGTTAGTTATCATCCATTATACGTTACATATATATGGCCCTTTTCGTCTTGTCAGACGGTCTAGTGGAGACTATTGTGTATTTTTCTGAGGTTTTGTTTTTGTCGAACAGCTTCTCTCGTGGCTAATTCTACCAATGTTTGACAAATACACGCTGTCACAGAATGAACAAGTTAGGCTCGCTGATCCACAGGGTTCTCCATCCTTTTTCATGAGTCTTTTCTCTTCTAAGTTTTGCCTTAGCACAGTCTTAAATGATGTTATTCCGTTCCTTATACATGCTCTCCATGATGTGCGATTACTTGCCAGATGTTCCCAGACATTTTCACAGATGGAGAAGTCATTCAGAGATGATTTACAGATATCTCTATATCGTAGTTTAGGTCTACCGATTTGTCTTTTTTCCGTGTAGACTTTGCCTACTCTGCCTGGGCGCGGAATATGGAGATAGTGCTTTACCCAGTCGCGCTATCCCCCTCTCGACTTTGTGTCAAGGATTTCCGAAGGAGGGACAAAGTCCATACGTTCGGAATTGAAAGAAGGTGCAGGGGATGCCAGAAAGATGGTTAGCGCCGTCTACTGCCATAGGGTCCCTCCCTCCTGATTTTTACTCTGGGTAGATACCATCAATTATAGTTTAGATTTCATCAATTATGCGTTAAATAAACGCATTTAGACGTTAGATACCAGGAAATTAGTTTTTGTGAATTATAAATCATGAAAATAGATTCGTGAGTTAGAAATCATGAAAATAGAATGGTGAATTAGAAATAATCGAAATAGATTTGTGAATTAGAAATCGTGGAACTTTGTGTATGCATTGGTAGTCTAGATTAGATTTATAAATTAGAAAGCGTAATTTTTTTGTGTATGAATTCATCATCATCATCATCATCATCAAGTACCAGGCCTAGTGGCGTAAGTGATCATGTCTCTCCACAACTTTCGATCTCGACAGATATTTATTATTTCTGTTGTTGACCTTCTGCCAAGCCATTCTCTTAAGCTGTCTGTTATTTTTTCTCTTTGCTTCCCTCTATCTCTTCGTCAACTCAATTTTTTTCAGTTGTTACTATATATTCAAGTTGTTCTCTTCTCATTACATGGCCAAAAAATTATGATTGTCTCTTCCTAAGATTGGAAATTAGCTCTCTTTTTGCTTTGACCTTTCTCATAACCTCTTCATTACTCTTCTTAGCTGTCCATGGTATTCTCAACATTCTTCTGTAAAACCACATTTCTATGTTTCATTGTATGAATTAGAAGCATGAAATTAGATTTTACCATTAGTAATCATGAATTCGTTTATGAATTACAAACTATGGAAATTCATTTCTGTTTTAAGAAATGTTTTTTTTCCTGAATTTGAAATAAGAGTTTACATCTATGGATGATAAGTCATGGATTTAGAGTTTTGATAAATAATTGAGCTAGAGTATTGCAGTCGATGTTTTGTAGCCGCAGTTAACAAGTTAGTTTAGAGTTGAAGTTCTGCCCTGCCAGAGCAATCGTAGAGAAGTATGAGCAGACATTTGGCGACCTTTTGGTATAGCATTAAGTAAACATAGAGAAGTATGAGCAGACATTTGGTGACGTGTTGATCTACCGTTAAACAAACATAGAGAAGTATGAATAGACATTTGGCGACATGTCTATATCATTAAGTAAACATAGAGAAGTATGAGCAGACATTTGGTGACGTGTTGGTATATCATTAAGTAAACATAGAGAAGTATGAGCAAACATTTTGTGACGTGTTGGTATATCATTAAGAAAACAACGAGAAGTATGAGCAGACATTTGGCGACCTTTTGGTATAGCATTAAGTAAACATAGAGAAGTATGAGCAAACATTTGGTGACGTGTTGGTATATCATTAAGAAAACATAGAGAAGTATGAGCAGACATTTGGTGACGTGTTGGTATATCATTAAGTAAACATAGAGAAGTATGAGCAGACATTTGGCGACGTGTTGGTATGTCATTAAGTAAACATAGAGAAGTATGAGCAGACATTTGGTAACATGTTAGTATATCATTAAGTAAACATAGATAAGTATGAGCAGACATTCGGTGACATGTTGGTCTATCATTAAGTAAACATAGAGAAGTATGAGCAGACATTGGCGACATGTTGGTATATCATTAAGTAAACATAGAGAAGTATGAGCAGACATTTGGTGACCTGTTGGTATATCATTAAGTAAACATAGAGAAGTATGAGCAGACATTTGGTGACGTGTTGGTATATCATTAAGTAAACATAGAGAAGTATGAGCAGACATTTGGTGACGTGTTGGTATATCATTAAGTAAACATAGAGAAGTATGAGCAGACATTTGGTGACGTGTTGGTATATCATTAAGTAAACATAGAGAAGTATGAGCAGACATTTGGTGACGTGTTGGTATATCATTAAGTAAACATAGAGAAGTATGAGCAGACATTTGGTGACGTGTTGGTATATCATTAAGTAAACATAGAGAAGTATGAGCAGACATTTGGTGACGTGTTGGTATATCATTAAGTAAACATAGAGAAGTATGAGCAGACATTTGGGGACGTGTTGGTATATCATTAAGTAAACATAGAGAAGTATGAGCAGACATTTGGTGACGTGTTGGTATATCATTAAGTAAACATAGAGAAGTATGAGCAGACATTCGGTGACATGTTGGTATATCATTAAGTAAATATAGAGAAGTATGAGCAGACATTTGGCGACATGTTGGTATATCATTAAGTAAACATAGAGAAGTATGAGCAGACATTTGGTGACCTGTTGGTATATCATTAAGTAAACATAGAGAAGTATGAGCAGACATTTGGTGACGTGTTGGTATATCATTAAGTACACATAGAGAAATATGAGCAGACATTTGGTGACGTGTTGGTATATCATTAGGTAAACATAGCGAAGTATGAGCAGACATTTGGCGACATGTTGGTATATCATTAAGTAATCATAGAGAAATATGAGCAGACATTTGGTGACGTGTTGGTATATCATTAAGTAAACATAGAGAAGTATGAGCAGACATTTTGTGACGTGTTGGTATATCATTAAGTAAACATAGAGAAGTATGAGCAGACATTTGGTGACGTGTTGGTATATCATTAAGTAAACATAGAGAAGTATGAGCAGACATTTGGTGACGTGTTGGTATATCATTAAGTAAACATAGAGAAGTATGAGCAGACATTTGGTGACGTGTTGGTATATCATTAAGTAAACATAGCGAAGTATGAGCAGACATTTGGTGACGTGTTGGTATATCATTAAGTAAACATAGAGAAGTGTGAGCAGACATTTGGTGACGTGTTGGTGTATCATTAAGTAAACATAGAGAAGTATGAGCAGACATTTGGCGACGTGTTGGTATGTCATTAAGTAAACATAGAGAAGTATGAGCAGACATTTGGCAACGTGTTGGTATGTCATTAAGTAAACATAGAGAAGTATGAGCAGACATTTGGTGACATGTTGGTATATCATTAAGTAAACATAGAGAAGTATGAGCAGAAATTCGGTGACATGTTGGTATATCATTAAGTAAACATAGTGAAGTATGAGCAGACATTTGGCGACATGTTGGTATATCATTAAGTAAACATAGAGAAGTATGAGCAGTCATTTGGTGACCTGTTGGTATATCATTAAGTAAACATAGAGAAGTATGAGCAGACATTTGGTGACGTGTTGGTATACCATTAAGTAATCATAGAGAAATATGAGCAGACATTTGGCGACGTGTTGGTATGTCATTAATTAAACATAGAGTAGTATGAGCAGACATTTGGCGACATGTTGGTATATCATTAAGTAAACATAGCGAAGTATGAGCAGACATTTGGTGACGTGTTGGTATATCATTAAGTAAACATAGAGAAGTATGAGCATACATTTGGCGACATGTTGGTATATCATTAAGTAAACATAGAGAAGTATGAGCAGACATTTGGCGACATGTTGGTATATCATTAAGTAAACATAGTGAAATGTGAGCATACATTTGGCGACATGTTGGTATATCATTAAGTAAACATAGAGAAGTATGAGCAGACATTTCGCGACACGTTGGTATATCATTAAGTAAACATAGCGAAGTATGAGCAGACATTTGGTGACGTGTTGGTATATCATTAAGTAAACATATAGAAATATGAGCAGACATATGGCGACATACTGGTCTATCATTAAGTAAACATATAGAAGTATGAGCAGACACTTGGCGACATGTTGGTCTATCATTAAGTAAACATAGAGAAGTATGAGCAGACATTTGGTGACGTGTTGGTATATCATTAAGTAAACATATAGAAATATGAGCAGACATATGGCGACATACTGGTCTATCATTAATAAACATAGAGAAGTATGAGCAGACACTTGGCGACATGTTGGTCTATCATTAAATAAACATATAGAAGCATGGGCAGATATTTGATGACGTGTTGGTCTACCATTGAGTTAACATATAGAAGTATGGGCAGATATTTGATGACGTGTTGGTCTACCATTGAGTTAACATATAGAAGTATGGGCAGATATTTGATGACGTGTTGGTCTACCATTGAGTTAACATATAGAAGTATGGGCAGATATTTGATGACGTGTTGGTCTACCATTGAGTTAACATATAGAAGTATGAGCAGATATTTGATGACGTGTTGGTCTACCATTAAATAAACGTATAGAATTATGAGCAGATATTTGATGACGTGTTGGTCTACCATTGAGTTAACATATAGAAGTATGAGCAGACATTTGGTGACGTGTTGGTCTACCATTAAATAAACATATAGAAGTGTGAGCAGAAATTTGGTGACATGTTGGTCTACCATTGAGTTAACATATAGAAGTATGAGCAGATATTTGATGACGTGTTGGTCTACCATTAAATAAACGTATAGAATTATGAGCAGATATTTGATGACGTGTTGGTCTACCATTGAGTTAACATATAGAAGTATGAGCAGACATTTGGCGACATGTTGGTCTACCATTAAATAAACATATAGAAGTATGAGCAGACATTTGGTGACGTGTTGGTCTACCATTAAATAAACATATAGAAGTGTGAGCAGAAATTTGGTGACATGTTGGTCTACCATTAAATAAACGTAGAGAAGTATGAGCAGACATTTGGTGACGTGTTGGTCTACCATTAAATAAACATATAGAAGTATGAGCAGACATTTGGTGACGTGTTGGTCTACCATTAAATAAACATATAGAAGTATGAGCAGACATTTGGTGACATGTTGGTCTACCATTAAATAAACATATAGAAGTATGAGCAGAAATTTGGTGACATGTTGGTCTACCCTTGAATAAAATATAGAAGTATGAGCAGACATTTGGTGACGTGTTGGTCTACCATTAAATAAACGTAGAGAAGTATGAGCAGACATTTGGTGACGTGTTGGTCTACCCTTGAATAAAATATAGAAGTTTGAGCAGACATTTGGTGACGTGTTGGTCTACCATTAAATAAACATATAGAAGTATGAGCAGACATTTGGTGACGTGTTGGTCTACCATTAAATAAACATATAGAAGTATGAGCAGACATTTGGTGACGTGTTGGTCTACCATTAAATAAACGTAGAGAAGTAAGTAGTATACAAGGGTCCATTTGGACCGAATTTAGGCGTAAATTAACAAAGCTATGTAGTAGGCGCATTTCGCGCCTAATGTACACGAGAATCAAGGGGAGTTAATCGGTTGTGCGACGGCGTGACCCCTCGTGCGGCGTGACCCCTCGTGCAGCGGGCGCCGGATCACGCGGGTGCGTGGTGACCTCGAGGCGGATCGCTTGTCGGCGGGTGACCCCTTCAGATTAGCTCGAGTGGTTCGGACAGCGTGCTATCGGATCGGGGATTATCTCGGTTCGGTGGGACGCTATGGCGCCAGGTAGCCGTTAGAAAATATTTATAGCTATGTAGTTGGGTGTCTGCTTAACGTTGTATCATAAATGAAGCATAAGGGTGAAACAGTTAGAGATTACTGGTTAGTCTAAGCTGGTAGTGTAAATATGTTCCTCGGTGTTAGTGGTTCGCTATCTCTCTCTCTCTCTCTCTCTCTCTCTCTCGGTCTCTCTCTCTCTCTCTCTCTCTCTCTCTCTCTCTCATCGCTGTCGCTCTCGGTCATTCTCTCTCCCTCTCCATCTCTCTCTCTCTCTCTCGCTATCTCTCTCTTTCACTAGACTTCTCTCTCACTCCTAGACGTCTTTCCTAACATACCAGCTTTCAGCCTCTCTCGCTCTCTCTCTCTCTCTCTCTCTCCTAACATTCCACCCTCCATCGTACATTTAGCTTCCGTCATAGACTTCCCTCCATTGTAACACTTACTCATGCTCTCCATTTAAACCCATTAGCTCTACTTAGCTGCCCTAAATCTCTCTCTCTCTCTCTACTATTCCAGCCTAGATTTCCCTCCATTGAAACACTTACTCATTCTCTCCATTTATCCCTATCATCGCGCCTTCCTTCTCTCTCTCTCTCTCTCTCTTTCTCCCCTATCCTCTCTTAGACTTCTAACCTATCAGTCCACCCTCCGCCTCTCCCTTTAGCTCCCCCGCCCTCCCTCATATTTTTAGCGTCCCTCCTATTGTAACACTTGATTATTCTCACCATTTATACCTAGCATCTCGCCTTCTTTCTCATAGGCTTCTCTCTCTCGCTCTCTCTCTCTCTCTCTTCTAACCCCTACTAGACTTCTCTCCTACCATTCCACCTTTCTTCCTCTCTCTCTCTCTCTCTCTCTTTACCTCGCCTAGCGTTCCACCTTCATTCGTATTTTTACCTTACCGCCAGTGTAACACATTAATAACATTGAATATCAATTACAAAAAGACTTGAAATATCTACTTTTTAAAGAACCAATAAGATAAACATATGAAAAACGAAGGAATAATACACTCGACAAGGCTTAACAGACGTACTTTATACACATCACCATTAATACAACTGAAATTCCTTTAATGATAACCTATCACATCGTTATGAGCTAAGAGAAAAACAGAAAAAATTCAACTTACACCGTAAAATATTCCACTACAACACAGACCGCTAGACTGAACAGTACTATGAAAATAAACGTCCGTGAATCAAGCGCGCTTATAACACGAAGTCTCACTTCCGACTAGTTTAAATATAATCTGATAAATAAAAGTTGGACGACAATATTCCACCCTCGACTAACATCTAGGTTAACCAATCAGAGAAGAGGATTTCTATCGGACACCCATCAACGAAATGACTGACCTCTGGATTAACTAATCAGATAAGAGGATTACTGTTATCGTGATAATTGACCTCATTGTCAACTTGAAGTACTGTCGAGTCTGACGCATGGGTTACTTTAAATCGATTCGGCCCCTGATACAATCCACCTAGCGGGTCAATGGTGGGGAAATAATACAAGTGGCGGGTTACTTGAACGCGCTTTGACCCCTGATACAATACCAGGAGTTCCATGACAGTCATACATAGTTGGATACAACGAGCAGGAAGTTATATTCAAGGTCCAAAATGTTAGACCAAAGTACTAAGATTTTGCCACCAGAACACACAAATTTAGGCTCATATCCAAAAAGTCGACCTTAAAACCATATAAGTCTACTCCCATACCCATAAAAGTTAGACACATCAAACAGATAATTACTTCCAAACTCAAAACAAAAGTTAGACCAAATCACGCCTCGATCGTCCTCTAACATTTTCATTAGTTGGAGTCTTTGTGTTGCCTTCTTAATGAGATTTTCTACGTGTTTCTTCAGGTTCAATCCGTGGTTCGTGGGGTTGTGGTTCGTGGTTCGTTAGTTGATGGTTCGTTAAGTCCGTGGTTCGTGGGGTTGTGGTTCGTGGGGTCGTGGTTCGTTAAGTCCGTGGTTCGTGGGGTTGTGGTTCGTGGTTCGTTAGTTGATGGTTCGTTAAGTCCGTGGGTTGTGGTTCGTTAGTTGATGGTTCGTTAAGTCCGTGGTTCGTGGTTCGTTAGTTGATGGTTCGTGGTTCGGGTACGAGGTTCGTGGTTCGTGAGTTGATGGTTCGTTAAGTCCGTGGTTCGTGGGGTTGTGGTTCGTGGGGTCGTGGTTCGTTAAGTCCGTGGTTCGTGGGGTTGTGGTTCGTGGTTCGTGAGTTGATGGTTCGTTAAGTCCGTGGTTCGTGGTTCGTGAGTTGATGGTTCGTGGTTCGGGTACGAGGTTCGTGGTTCGGGTACGAGGTTCATGGTTGGTGAGTTGATGGTTCGTTAAGTCCGTGGTTCGTGGGGTTGTGGTTCGTGGTTCGTGACTCCAAAAAGTTAGACCAAATCACGCCTCGATCGTTCTCTAACATTGCCTCGAGCGTTTTCTAACATTACCTCGAGCGTTCTCTAACATTGCCACGATCGGTCTTTAACATTACCTCCAGCGTTCTTCGATCGTTCTCTAACATTACCTCGAGCCGTCTCTAACATCGCCACGATCGTTCTTTAACACTGCCTCCAGCGTTCTCTAACATTCCCTTGCTCGTTCTCTATCATTTTCATTAGTTGGAGTCTTTGTGTTGCATTCTTAGTGAGATTCTCTACGTGTTTCTTCAGGTTCAATTGTCAGTCTAGTTGTGTTCCTAAAAATCTACTCCCATACTGATACTAGTTAGACACATCGAACCGATAGTTACATCCAAAGTCCCGCCCCACTCACATTCCCACATAACTCAAGGGAATCGATAAAAATCGTAAATTTACCACGTAGGCATACCCCAAACTTTATTTTAGACACCCCCACACCAAAAATTAACTTAAAAATCAATTTTGAAAATGTAACCCCCCTTAACATTTTTGAGGGTTACGCCCCTGAAAATCGATAAAAAATTGAAACATAACCTCAAGGCATACCCAAACATATTTTTTGACACCCCTACATATCAAATTCCAACAAAAAAACAACAAAAACGAGTAGTGGTATAGTGGTTTTGAGCCGTTCATACTACGCAGATATACGGTGCAGCACGTGCAATCGATAAAAAATTGAAATATAACATCAAGGCATACCCCAAACATAATATTTGACACCCCTACATATCAAATTCCAACAAAAAAAAACAACAAAAAAACAACAAAAAACTAGTAGTAAGGAGAGGTGTTTTGAGCCGTGCATACTACGCAGATGTATCGTCCTGCACGACGAGATTGTGCTGCACGATACCTGCACGAAATGTCAAATCCTTGCTCTAAACACCCTTCCTTACTACTATGGGTGTGCAACGAGACATATTAGAGAGGAGATATGAGCTCTTATGTGTGTGCAGCGAGACATATTAGAGAGGAGATATGAGCTCTTATGGGTGTGCAATGAGACATATTAGAGAGGAGATCTGAGCACTTATGGGTGTGCAACGAGACATATTAGAGAGGAGCTATGAGCACGTATGGGTGTGCAACGAGACATATTGAAGAGGAGATATGAGCACTTATGGGTGTGCAACGAGACATATTGGAGAGGAGATATGAGCACTTATGGGTGTGCAACGAGACATATTGGAGAGCAGATATGAGCACGTATGGGTGTGCAACGAGACATATTAGAGAGGAGATATGAGCACTTATGGGTGTGCAACGAGACATATTAGAGAGGAGATATGAGCTCTTATGTGTGTGCAGCGAGACATATTAGAGAGGAGATATGAGCTCTTATGGGTGTGCAACGAGACATATTAGAGAGGAGATCTGAGCACTTATGGGTGTGCAACGAGACATATTAGAGAGGAGATATGAGCACGTATGGGTGTGCAACGAGACATATTGGAGAGGAGATATGAGCACTTATGGGTGTGCAACGAGACATATTGGAGAGGAGATATGAGCACTTATGGGTGTGCAACGAGACATATTGGAGAGCAGATATGAGCACGTATGGGTGTGCAACGAGACATATTGGAGAGGAAATATGAGCACGTATGGGTGTGCAACGAGACATATTGGAGAGGAAATATGAGCACGTATGGGTGTGCAACGAGACATATTGGAGAGGAGATATGAGCACGTATGGGTGTGCAACGAGACATATTGGAGAGGAGATATGAGCACTTATGGGTGTGCAACGAAACATATTGGAGAGGAGATATGAGCACTTATGGGTATGCAACGAAACATATTAGAGAGGAGATATGAGCACTTATGGGTGTGCAACGAGACATATTGGAGAGAAGATATGAGCACTTATGGGTGTGCAGCGAGACATATTGGAGAGGAGATATGAGCACTTATGGGTGTGCAACGAAACATATTGGAGAGGAGATATGAGCACTTATGGGTGTGCAACGAAACATATTGGAGAGGAGATATGAGCACTTATGGGTGTGCAACGAAACATATTGGAGAGGAGATATGAGCACTTATGGGTGTGAAACGAAACATATTGGAGAGAAGATATGAGCACTTATGGGTGTGCAACGAAACATATTGGAGAGGAGATATGAGCACGTATGGTTGTGCAACGAAACATTTTGGAGAGGAGATATGAGCACTTATGGGTGTGCAACGAAACATATTGGAGAGATGATATGAGCACTTATGGGTGTGCAACGAAACATATTAGCGAGGAGATATGAGCACGTATGGTTGTGCAACGAAACATTTTGGAGAGGAGATATGAGCACTTATGGGTGGGCAACGAAACATTTTGGAGAGGAGATATGAGCACTTATGGGTGTGCAACGAGACATATTAGAGAGGAGATATGAGCACGTATTGGTGTGCAACGAGACATATTAGAGAGGAAATATGAGCACGTATGGGTGTGCAACGAGGATGATCCGTCGACTAAGTAAACTATCTATCCACCATCATTATCTTCAAACATTTCTGTATTGTAAACTTGGACCATGGAACATCATTACCTCTAGCCTTGAGGTACAAGCTGTCATAATGTCTCCAGTTCTTCTCTTCATATTATCAGCCTAGTGTTGGCATTTTTTTTTCTTCCTCATCTTTGCTTATCGATATTTTCTCCACCGATGTCACTTTCAGTATCTTCAGTGATTGTCTCCCTTTAAGTGTCCAAAAGTTTCAATACTCAGTTTTTAAAAGTGTCTAAAAGATATCAATCTAGACGACACAGACACACGACTAATTTGTAATTTGTACTGGGAGCAAACAGCAATAATAAACTATAACAAGGAGAACTCTACACCCATGGACATAAAAAGAGGAGTAAGACAAGGATGGCTTCCTATCACCAAGCTTGTTCAATCTATACACGGAGCAAATCTTTAAAAACATCTCAGAGATGCCAGGCCTAAACATTAATGGAAAGATAATCAATAACCTGAGATATGCTGATGATAATGTTCTACTAGCAGAAAATCCTAAAGATCTATAACAATTGCTTAATGTGATAAACATAACAAGCAAAAAATATGGACTAGAAATGAATATCAATAAGACTAAAACTATGATCATAAACAAAGAAAATTCTCAAGACCTACAATTAAATATCAAAATTGAAGGAATAGACCTGGAGACAGTTCAGAGCTACAACTACCTGGGACATACTATAACCAGTGATGGAAAATGTACAACTGAAATAAACAAAAGAATAGGTTTGGCAAAAGGTAATTTTAATGCCATGAAAAATATACTAACATCAAAACAAATAACACCAGGGCTAGAACTAAGAATAGCAAAATGTTACATCTTCTCAATATTTATGTATAGTGCAGAAGCATGGACACTGAACCAGAGAACAGAACAGAAAATTGAAGCCTTTGAAATGTGGATTTATAGAAGAATAGGTAGAATTGGATGGAAAGGAAAGAAAACAAACGATGAAGTTTTAAAACAACTAAAAATGGAAAGAGAACTACTAAACATAATTAGAATAAGACATGAAATTTTTGGGCATGTTAAAAGACACAACAGCCTAATAAAAGTAATATTGGAAGGGAAAATGAATGGTAAAAGAGGCAGAGGCAGACGAAGACTAACATGGACGAGTAACATCAAAAGATGGGCAGGTCAGCCTACGACAACCTGCACCATCAAAGAAAGAGACAGAGTGGAATGGCGCTCCATGATAGCCAACCTTCGAGGTGGAGACGGCACTCAATGATGATGATGATGAGTCAGTTTCTTGTCCACGAAGATCTGTGTGTATCACATTGTCCTCCCCAGGCCTGTGTTTTCTGGGGGCAATTCTGTAGAACGTGAAGGCGGCCTGACGTAAAACTATCTATATATAGACCTTTCGAGCCGTAGCCTGCCCATCGGGCGTAGACCAAGATACTCCTTCTCTTATCTGAATTTTTGTTCCAGCAGTTTTCAATTCTTGTAAAGATATTTTATCAAATCTCGCCATTTGTCTCTGTTCTGTGCAAGCAACTCTATCCCACTGAGGGAGCCGATTCCTGCTGCTCTTGCCTCTCTCATCAATTTTCTTCTCAGTGTCTCTCTCTGTGTCTTCCTCTTTTTCTCTTACCTATTGTTTCCCATATGAGGGCTTGCTTTGCTATTCGGTTATTATCTCTTCTCATCACATGCCCAACATATGACCATCGTCTTTTCTTTATTACTGAAGATATTAGTGGTTGATTGGCGATTTCTCTAATTTCCTCGTTTGTTTTGAATTCGTTCCACGCTATACCAAGTATTTTCCTTAGACATTTATTTTCGAATGCGTTCAACTTTGTTTCTATATCTCTTGTTGTTTTCCAGCTTTCACGCGCATACGTAAGGGTTGATAGTACATTTGATTTGAATAGTCTAGGTTTTGTGTTTGTGCTGATGATTTTTCAATTTCCACAACTTTTCAAGGCTTCTGAAAGACATTGCTGCTTTAGCTGTTCTGATTCTAATTTCTTTGCTTGTATCCCCTTCTCGATCAATGTGACTTCCAAGATAGATAAAGTAATTGAAACTAATTACATCAGCCTAAAATATACGGCGGTCATGGACAAAATATGGTCACTGTCATTGTATTCCCCAAACATCTAGAAAGACTTTGAGGAAACCTGTTCATTACTTTTTTCTCCTTTTTTTACCTCTATTCAAATTATATCCAATATCTCTTTCTTCATTTTCAGTTTCTAAATATCAATGTTTTCTTTCCTAACCTGTCTGTTGAATTACTCAAGTTGTTTTATAAGTAAAGTACCCCCGTCACGCCAAGTGGCGTTTAGGGAAATATGGTGTTAGTGACCCTATATTTTACAGACCTTCAGCACATGATTTTTGGGGTAATGTGGTCAGTATTACGCCCGTGCTGCTTTACTTTCCCAGAAAAAAATCCGGTACCCATTTAAGGCTGGGTGAACCCGAAGCCGTCGGTTGGGATCGAACCCTACCCCTTGTCCTTTGTAGTCCAGTTCACTAACCAGTGAGCTATCGCGGCTCCCAAGTTGTTTTATAAACCATGATTAAATGACTTTAGTTTCCTTTGTTTTCTTATTTAGTGTGGTCGACTTGTTTCTGCATTATACGAGAATAGGTCAAGGTCAAGTACGAGTAACATCAAAAGATGGACAAGTCAATCTATGTCAGCCTGCACCATCAATGCAAGAAACAGAGTAGAATGGCGATCCATGGTAGCCAACCTTCGTTGCAGAGAAGGCACGCGATGATGATGATGATGATGAAAGTACGAGACTTGAATCGGCGTCTTAGCACGCGAGTTTTCACACACATGTGCTCTTACGCGTATCCAGAAGCGTTTGGAGACTTCTGGATGGTTTTGCTTCAAGCATCGAAACCCACGATGCGAGGCGGCATTCCTCGCCTTCCAGAGAACTATCCTGGTACCCATTTCTGCGAGCGGCTGGGTGGACCGCGGGGGTATTTTTTTTTCCAACGACGAGAACAACTCACACTGCTTTCAGTGGGAACCAAACACGGGTTGTCTGAAAGTCGGTATCCCAGTCGAGTAGTTTTTGCAACTAGGCTACCGAGATCCCAAACAAGAATATAATGTTGAATAGGCATAACTCTTTATTGTTATCAATATTAGTCTTAATATTTACTTTGTTGCGAGTTTGCTGTTATGTTCTTAAAAATGGCAGACCAACACGTCACCAAATGTCTGCTCATACTTCTCTATGTTTACTTAATGATATACCAACACGTCACCAAATGTCTGCTTATACTTCTCTATGTTTACTTAATGGTAGACCAACACGTTACCAAATGTCTGCTCATACCTCTATATGTTTACTCAAGGTTAGACCAACACGTCACCAAATGTCTGCTCATACTTCTATATTTTATTCAAGGGTAGACCAACACGTCATCAAATTTCTGCTCATACTTCTCTATGTTTACTTAATGACATACCAACACGTCGCCAAATGTCTGCTCATACTTCTCTATGTTTACTTAATGATACACCAACACGTCACCAAATGTCTGCTCACACTTCTCTATGTTTACTTAATGATATACCAACACGTCACCAAATGTCTGCTCATACTTCGCTATGTTTACTTAATGATATACCAACACGTCACCAAATGTCTGCTCATACTTCTCTATGTTTACTTAATGATATACCAACACGTCACCAAATGTCTGCTCATACTTCTCTATGTTTACTTAATGATATACCAACACGTCACCAAATGTCTGCTCATACTTCTCGTTGTTTTCTTAATGATATACAAGGTCCACAAGGGTCCAATTGGACCGAATTTAGGCGTAAATTAACAAAGCTATATAGTAGGCGCATTTCGCGCCTAATGTACACGAGAATCAAGGGGAGTTAATCGGTTGTGCGACCCCTCGTGCGGCGTGACCCCTCGTGCAGCGGGCGCCGGATCACGCGGGTGCGTGGTGACCTCGAGGCGGATCGCTTGTCGGCGGGTGACCCCTTCAGATTAGCTCGAGTGGTTCGGACAGCGTGCTATCGGATCGGGGATTATCTCGGTTCGGTGGGACGCTATCGCGCCAGGTAGCCGTTAGAAAATATTTATAGCTATGTAGTTGGGTGTCTGCTTAACGTTGTACCATAAATGAAGCATAAGGGTGAAACAGTTAGAGATTACTGGTTAGTCTAAGCTGGTAGTGTAAATATGTTCCTCGGTGTTAGTGGTTCGCTATCTCTCTCTCTCTCTCTCTCTCGGTCTCTCTCTCTCTCTCTCTCCCTCTCCATCGCTGTCGCTCTCGGTCATTCTCTCTCCCTCTCCATCTCTCTCTCTCTCTCTCTCGCTATCTCTCTCTTTCACTAGACTTCTCTCTCACTCCTAGACGTCTTTCCTAACATACCAGCTTTCAGCCTCTCTCGCTCTCTCTCTCTCTCTCTCTCCTAACATTCCACCCTCCATCGTACATTTAGCTTCCGTCATAGACTTCCCTCCATTGTAACACTTACTCATGCTCTCCATTTAAACCCATTAGCTCTACTTAGCTGCCCTAAATCTCTCTCTCTCTCTCTACTATTCCAGCCTAGATTTCCCTCCATTGAAACACTTACTCATTCTCTCCATTTATCCCTATCATCGCGCCTTCCTTCTCTCTCTCTCTCTCTCTTTCTCCCCTATCCTCTCTTAGACTTCTAACCTATCAGTCCACCCTCCGCCTCTCCCTTTAGCTCCCCCGCCCTCCTCATATTTTTAGCGTCCCTCCTATTGTAACACTTGATTATTCTCACCATTTATACTAGCATCTCGCCTTCTTTCTCATAGGCTTCTCTCTCTCGCTCTCTCTCTCTCTCTCTTCTAACCCCTACTAGACTTCTCTCCTACCATTCCACCTTTCTTCCTCTCTCTCTCTCTCTCTCTCTCTCTTTACCTCGCCTAGCGTTCCACCTTCATTCGTATTTTTACCTTACCGCCAGTGTAACACATTAATAACATTGAATATCAATTACAAAAAGACTTGAAATATCTACTTTTTAAAGAACCAATAAGATAAACATATGAAAAACGAAGGAATAATACACTCGACAAGGCTTAACAGACGTACTTTATACACATCACCATTAATACAACTGAAATTCCTTTAATGATAACCTATCACATCGTTATGAGCTAAGAGAAAAACAGAAAAAATTCAACTTACACCGTAAAATATTCCACTACAACACAGACCGCTAGACTGAACAGTACTATGAAAATAAACGTCCGTGAATCAAGCGCGCTTATAACACGAAGTCTCACTTCCGACTAGTTTAAATATAATCTGATAAATAAAAGTTGGACGACAATATTCCACCCTCGACTAACATCTAGGTTAACCAATCAGAGAAGAGGATTTCTATCGGACACCCATCAACGAAATGACTGACCTCTGGATTAACTAATCAGATAAGAGGATTACTGTTATCGTGATAATTGACCTCATTGTCAACTTGAAGTACTGTCGAGTCTGACGCATGGGTTACTTTAAATCGATTCGGCCCCTGATACAATCCACCTAGCGGGTCAATGGTGGGGAAATAATAC
This sequence comes from Megaustenia siamemsis, assembly GCA_032433765.1. Classification (NCBI taxonomy): domain Eukaryota; kingdom Metazoa; phylum Mollusca; class Gastropoda; order Stylommatophora; family Ariophantidae; genus Megaustenia; species Megaustenia siamemsis. The sequence goes on from JAVIAB010000101.1 coordinate 18,812,995, forward strand.
AAGTGGCGGGTTACTTGAACGCGCTTTGACCCCTGATACAATACCAGGAGTTCCATGACAGTCATACATAGTTGGATACAACGAGCAGGAAGTTATATTCAAGGTCCAAAATGTTAGACCAAAGTACTAAGATTTTGCCACCAGAACACACAAATTTAGGCTCATATCCAAAAAGTCGACCTTAAAACCATATAAGTCTACTCCCATACCCATAAAAGTTAGACACATCAAACAGATAATTACTTCCAAACTCAAAACAAAAGTTAGACCAAATCACGCCTCGATCGTTCTCTAACATTTTCATTAGTTGGAGTCTTTGTGTTGCCTTCTTAATGAGATTTTCTACGTGTTTCTTCAGGTTCAATCCGTGGTTCGTGGGGTTGTGGTTCGTGGTTCGTTAGTTGATGGTTCGTTAAGTCCGTGGTTCGTGGGGTTGTGGTTCGTGGGGTCGTGGTTCGTTAAGTCCGTGGTTCGTGGGGTTGTGGTTCGTGGTTCGTTAGTTGATGGTTCGTTAAGTCCGTGGTTCGTGGTTCGTTAGTTGATGGTTCGTTAAGTCCGTGGTTCGTGGTTCGTTAGTTGATGGTTCGTGGTTCGGGTACGAGGTTCGTGGTTCGTGAGTTGATGGTTCGTTAAGTCCGTGGTTCGTGGGGTTGTGGTTCGTGGGGTCGTGGTTCGTTAAGTCCGTGGTTCGTGGGGTTGTGGTTCGTGGTTCGTGAGTTGATGGTTCGTTAAGTCCGTGGTTCGTGGTTCGTGAGTTGATGGTTCGTTAAGTCCGTGGTTCGTGGGGTTGTGGTTCGTGCTTCGTTAGTTGATGGTTCGTGGTTCGGGTACGAGGTTCGTGGCTCAAAAATACTATACCACTACTAGTTTTTTGTTGTTTTTTTTGTTGTTTTTTGTTGGAATTTGATATGTAGGGGTGTCAAATATTATGTTTGGGGTATGCCTTGATGTTATATTTCAATTTTTTTATCGATTGCACGTGCTGCACCGTACATCTGCGTAGTATGAACGGCTCAAAAACCACTATACCACTACTCGTTTTTGTTGTTTTTTTGTTGGAATTTGATATGTAGGGGTGTCAAAAATATGTTTGGGGTATGCCTTGAGGTTATGTTTCAATTTTTTATCGATTTCAGGGGCGTAACCCTCAAAAATGGTAAGGGGGGTTACATTTTCAAAATTGATTTTTAAGTTAATTTTTGGTGTGGGGGTGTCTAAAATAAAGTTTGGGGTATGCCTACGTGGTAAATTTACGATTTTTATCGATTCCCTTGAGTTATGTGGGAATGTGAGTGGGGCGGGACTTTGGATGTAACTATCGGTTCGATGTGTCTAACTAGTATCAGTATGGGAGTAGATTTTTAGGAACACAACTAGACTGACAATTGAACCTGAAGAAACACGTAGAGAATCTCACTAAGAATGCAACACAAAGACTCCAACTAATGAAAATGTTAGAGAACGAGCAAGGGAATGTTAGAGAACGCTGGAGGCAATGTTAAAGAACGATCGTGGCGATGTTAGAGACGGCTCGAGGTAATGTTAGAGAACGATCGAAGAACGCTGGAGTAATGTTAAAGACCGATCGTGGCAATGTTAGAGAACGCTCGAGGTAATGTTAGAAAACGCTCGAGGCAATGTTAGAGAACGATCGAGGCGTGATTTGGTCTAACTTTTGGAGTCACGAACCACGAACCACAACCCCACGAACCACGGACTTAACGAACCATCAACTCACGAACCAAGAACCTCGTACCCGAACCACGAACCATCAACTAACGAAGCACGAACCACAACCCCACGAACCACGGACTTAACGAACCATCAACTCACGAACCACGAACCACGGACTTAACGAACCATCAACTCACGAACCACGAACCACAACCCCACGAACCACGGACTTAACGAACCACGACCCCACGAACCACAACCCCACGAACCACGGACTTAACGAACCATCAACTCACGAACCACGAACCTCGTACCCGAATCACGAACCATCAACTAACGAACCACGAACCACGGACTTAACGAACCATCAACTAACGAACCACGAACCACGGACTTAACGAACCATCAACTAACGAACCACGAACCACAACCCCACGAACCACGGACTTAACGAACCACGACCCCACGAACCACAACCCCACGAACCACGGACTTAACGAACCATCAACTAACGAACCACGAACCACAACCCCACGAACCACGGATTGAACCTGAAGAAACACGTAGAAAATCTCATTAAGAAGGCAACACAAAGACTCCAACTAATGAAAATGTTAGAGAACGATCGAGGCGTGATTTGGTCTAACTTTTGTTTTGAGTTTGGAAGTAATTATCTGTTTGATGTGTCTAACTTTTATGGGTATGGGAGTAGACTTATATGGTTTTAAGGTCGACTTTTTGGATATGAGCCTAAATTTGTGTGTTCTGGTGGCAAAATCTTAGTACTTTGGTCTAACATTTTGGACCTTGAATATAACTTCCTGCTCGTTGTATCCAACTATGTATGACTGTCATGGAACTCCTGGTATTGTATCAGGGGTCAAAGCGCGTTCAAGTAACCCGCCACTTGTATTATTTCCCCACCATTGACCCGCTAGGTGGATTGTATCAGGGGCCGAATCGATTTAAAGTAACCCATGCGTCAGACTCGACAGTACTTCAAGTTGACAATGAGGTCAATTATCACGATAACAGTAATCCTCTTATCTGATTAGTTAATCCAGAGGTCAGTCATTTCGTTGATGGGTGTCCGATAGAAATCCTCTTCTCTGATTGGTTAACCTAGATGTTAGTCGAGGGTGGAATATTGTCGTCCAACTTTTATTTATCAGATTATATT